>JAVLSZ010000001.1:3412500-3907500 GCA_032313775.1 Urocyon cinereoargenteus | reverse complement strand
CACCTAACCCATACCCTACCCTATCCCGTACCCTAACCCTAAACCTAACCCGTACCCAAAACCTAACAGTAACACTAACCCATACCCTAGCGCTAACCCTAACCCTAACCCTAAGCCTAACCCGCACCCTAAACCTAAACCTAACCCTAAACCTAACCATAATCCTTACCCATACCCTAACCCTAACCCATACCCTAACACTAACCCATACCCTAACCACAACCCTAACCCTAACCCGTAACATAACCCTATCCCTAACCCTGACCCTAAACCTAACCTTAACCCGTACCCTAACCCTAACCCGCACCTAAACCTAACACTAACCCGTACCCTAACCCTAACCCATAACCTAAAACTAACCCTAACCCTAAACTTAACCCATACACTAAACCTATCCCGCATCCTAACACTAACCCTTACCCTAAACCTAACCCTAACACTAGCCCTAACCCTACCCCTAAAACTGACCCTAAACTTAACCAGTACTGTAACCCTAACATGAACCATAACCCCAACCCTTAACCGTATCCTAAACCTAACCCTAATTCGTACCCTAACCCTAACCCTAACCCTGACCCTAACCCTAACCCTAACCCGTACCCTAAACCTAACCCTAACACTAAACCTGACCCTAACCCTAACTCTAACCCGTATCCTAAGCCTAACCCGTACCCTAACACTAACCCTAACACTAACCCTACCCCGTTACTCTAACCCTAACCCTAACCCGTACCAGTACCCTAACCCTAACCCTAACACTAACCCTAACCCGTACTCTAGCCCTAACCCTAACACTAACTTTAACCGTACTCTAACTCTAACCAGAACTCTCACCCTAACCCTAACCCGTACTGTAACCTTAATCCGTACCATAACGCTAAACCTAACCCGTACCCTAACCCTAACCCTAATTCGTACCCTAACCCTAACCCTGACCCTAACCTTAAACCTAAACCGAACCCTAAACCTAACCCGTACCTTAACCCTAAATCTAACCCTAACCCGTACACTAAACCTAACACTAACCCATACCCTAACCCTAACCCTAATCCTAACCCTGACCCTAACCCTAACCCTAACCCGTACCCTACGCCTAACCCATACCCTAACCCTAAAACTAACCCGTACCCTAACCCCAATCCTAACCCGTACTCTAACACTAACCCTAACCCTAACCCTGACCCTAACCCTAACCATAACCCGTACCCTAAACCTAAGCCTAACCCTTGACCTAACCCGTACCCAAACCTATCCCGTACCCTAACCCTAAAACTAACCCGTACCCAAACCCTAACAGTAACACTAACCCACACCCTAGCGCTAAACCTAACCCTAACCCTAAGCCTAACCCGCACCCTAAACCTAAAACTAACCCTTACCCTAACCATATCCCTTACCCATACCCAAACCCTAACCCTAAAACGTACCCTATCCCTAACCCTAACCCGCACACTAAACCTAACCCTAACCCTAGACCTAACACGTAAACTAAACCTATCCCGTACCGAAACCTTAACCTTAACTCGTACCATAACCCTAACACTAACACTAACCCTAACCCTAACTCTAACCCGTACACTAACCCTAACCCTAACCCTAAACCTAACCAGTACCCTAACCCTACCCGTAGCCTAACCCTAACTCTAACCCTAACCCCTAACCCAAACCCTAACCCGTACCCTAAACCTAAACCTAACCCTTGACCTAACCCATACCCAAATCTATCCCGTACCCTAACCCTAACCCTAACCCTAACCCATACCCAAACCCTAACAGTAACCCTAACCCATAACCTAGCACTAACCCTCACCCTAACCCTAACCCTAACCCGCAACCCAAACCTAACCCTAACCCTGACCCTAACACTAACCCTATCCCGTACCCTAAGCCTAAACCGTACCCTAAACCTAACCCTAAACCTAACCCATACCCTAACACTAAACTTAACCCTAGCCCATACACAAACCCTAACCCTAACACATATCCTAACCCTATCCCTAACCTTAACCCGCACAGTGAACCTAAACTTAACCCTAAAACTAACACGTACACTAACCCTATCCCGTACCCTAACCTTAACCCTAACCCGTACCGTGACACTAACCCTAACCCTAACCCTAACCCTAACCCTAACCCTAACCCGTACACTAACCCTAACCCGAACCTGAACCCAAACCCTAACCCGACCCTAACCCTACCCGTAGCCTAATCCTAACTCTAACCCTAACCCCTAACCCTAAGCCTAATCCTAACCCTTACCCTAACCCGTACCCAAATGCTAAACCTAACCGGTACCCTAACACTAACCCAAACCCGTACACTAACCCTAACCCTAACCCTAACCCGCACCCTAAACTTAACTCTAACCCTAACCCAACCATAACCCTTAATCATAATCTAAGCCTAACCCATAACCTAACCCGAACACTAAACTTAACCATAACCCTAATCCGTACCCTAACCCTAAAACTAACCCGTACCCTAACCCCAACCCAACACTAACCCGTACCCTAACACTAACACTAACCCTAATCCTGACCCTAAACCTAAACCACACCCTTACACTAACCTTAACCCTAACCCAACCCGCACCCTAAACCTAACCCTAACCCGTACCCGAACCCTAACCCGTAACCTAAACCGAACCAAACCCTAAACTTAACCCATTTGCTAAAACAATCCCGTACCCTAAACCTAAGCTTAACCCGTATCCTAACCCTAACTTAACCCTAAGCCTAACCTGTACATTAATCCTAAACCTAACCCTAACCCTAACCCGTACTCTAAACCTAACCCTAACCCTAACTCGTACCCTAACCCTAACCCTAAACCTGACCCTAACCCTAACCTTAACCCGTACCCTAAACCTAACCCATACCCTAACCCTAAACCTAAACCTAACCCTAACCCTAACCCGTACCCTAAACCTAACCCTAACCCTTGACCTAACCCATACCCAAACCTATCCCGTACCCTAACCCTAACCCTAACCCATACCCAAACCCTAACAGTAAACCTAACCCATACCCTAGCGCTAACCCTAACCCTAACCCTATACCTAACCCGCAATCTAAACCTAAACTTAACCCTAACCCTAACCATAATTCTTACCCGTACCCTAACCCTAAGCAATACCCTAACACTAACCCTAAACTTAAACGTAACCCTAACCTGTACCCTAACCCTAAAACTAACCCATACCCTAACCCCAACCCTAACCCTAACCCGTATCATAACCCTATCCCTAACCCTAACCCTGACCCTAAACCTAACCCTAACCCGTACCCTAACCCTAACCCGGACCTAAACCTAACCCTAACCCGTACCCTAACCCTAACTCATAACCTAAACCTAACCCTAACCCTAAACTTAAACCGTACACTAACCCTATCCCGTACCCTAAACCTAAACCCTAACACGTACCCTAACCCTAACCCTAACCCTAACCCTATCCGTACACTAAACCTAACCCTAACCGTAACACTAACCCTAACCCGTACTCTAACCCTAACCCTAAACCTAAACCTAACCCTAACCCGTACTCTAACCCTATCCCGTACCCTAACACTGACCCTTACCAACCCTAACCCTAAACCTAAACCTAACCCGTACTGTAAACCTATCCGGTACCACAACAGTAACCGTTACCCTAACCCTAAACCTAACCCGTACCCTAACCCTAAACGTAACCCTAACCCGTACACAAACCCTAACCCTAACACGTACCCTAACCCTAAACCTAAACCTAACCCTCACCCTAACACTAACCAGTACTGTAACCCTAACCCGTACCATAACCCTAAACCTAACCCGTACCCTAAACCTAACCCGTACCCTAACCCTAACCCTAAAACTAACCCTAACCCTAAACCGAACCCTAACTCTAAATCGTACCCTAACCCTAACCCTAACACTGACACTAACACTAACCCATACCCTAAACCTAATCCGTACACTAACCATAACTCTAACCCTAACCCGTACTATAACCCTAACCATAACCCTAATCCTAACACTAACCCGTACTCTAACCCTATCCCGTAGCCTAACACTAACTCTAATCCTAACCCCTAACACTAACCCTAACCCTTGCCCTAACCCGTACCCAAAAGGTAAACCTAACCCGTACCCTAACACTAACCCAAACCCGTACTCTAACCCTAACCCTAACCCTAACCATATCCCTTACCCTAACCCTAAACCGCACCCTAAACTTAACCCTAACCCTAAGCCTAACCATAACCCTTAACCGTACCCTAAACCTAACCACACCCTAATCCTAACCCTAACTTTAACCGTAACCCTAACCCGTACCCTAAACCTAAAACTAACCCGTACTCTAACCATAACCCTAACCCTAACCCATAACCTAACACTAACCCTACTACTAACTCTGACCCTAAACCTAACCCTAACTTGTACACTAACCCTAACCCTAACCCAAACCCGACCCTAAACCTAATCCTAACCCGTAACCTAAACCTAAACCTAACCCTTAACTTAACCCGTACGCTAACCCTATCCCGTACCCTAAACATAACCCTAACCCGTAACCTAACCCTAAACCTAACCCTATCCTAACCCGTACATTAACCCTAACCCTAACACTAACACTAACCTTATCCGTACTCTAACCCTAACCCAAACCCTAACCCTAACCCTACTCGTACTCTAACCCTAACACTAACACTCACCCTAACCCTAACCCGTACCCTAACCCTAACCCTAACCCTAACCCTGACACTAACCCTAACCGTAACACGTACCTTAAACCTAACCCATGCCCTAACCCTAACCATAAACCTAACCCGTACCCTAAACCTAACCCTAACCCTAACTCGTACCCTAACCCTATCCCTGACCCTAACCCGCACCCTAAACCTAAACCTAACCCTAACCCTAACCATAACACTTACCCGTACCCTAAACCTAACCCATACCCTAACCTTAACCCTAACATTAACCGTAACCCTGACCTGTATCCGAACCCTAAAACTAACCCGTACCCTAAACCCAACCCTAAGCCTAACCCGTACCATAACCCTATCCCTAACGCAAACCCGGACCCTAAACCTAACCCTAACCCGAACCCTAAACCTAACCCTAACCCTAACACTAACTCTCACCTAAACCTAACCCTATCCCATACCTTAAACCTCACCCTAACCCGTACACAAATCCTAACCGTAACCCGAACCCGATCTGTACACTAACCCTTACCCTAACCCTAACCCTAACACTAACCCTAACCCGTACTCTAACCCTAAACTTAACCCTAAACCTAACCCTAAACCGTACTCTAACCCTAACCCGTACCCTAACACTAACCCTAACCCTCACACCAACCCTAACCCGTACTCTAACCCTAAACCTAACCCTAACTCTAACCCTAACCCGTACTATAACCCTAACCCTAACCCTAACCTTAACCTGAACACGTACTCTAACCCTATCCCGTAGCCGAACTTACCCGTACCCTAAACCTAACCCATACCCTAACCTTAACCCTAACCTTAACCGTAACCCAGACCTGTATCCTAACCCTAAAACTAACCCGTACCCTAAACCCTAACCCTAAACGTAACCCTAACCCTTACCCTAACCCTTACCCAAACGGTAAACCTAACCCTAACCCTAACCCTAACCCTAACCCTAAACCGAAATCTAATATAACCCTAACTCTAACCCTAAACATAACACTTAACCGTACCCTAACCCTAACCCACACCCTAAGATAACCCTAACTTTAACCGTAACCCTAACACGTACCCTAACCCTAAAACTAGCCCGTACCCAAACCCTAACCCTAACCCTAACCGATACCCTAACACTAAACCTAACCCTAAATCTGACCCTAAACCTAACCCTAACCCGTACACTAACCCTAACCCGTACCCTAACCCATACCCTAACCCTAACCCGTACCCGTACCCGTACCCTAACCTGTACCCTAACCTAAACCGTACCCTAACCCTAACCCTAACCATACCCGTACCCTAACCTAAACCTAACCCTAACGCGTACCCTAACCCTAAACCTAACCCTGACGCTCACCCTAACCCTAAACCGTACCCTAAACCTAACCGTAACCCTTGACCTAACCCGTACCCAAGCCTATCCCATAACCTAACCCTAAACCTAACCCGTACCAAAACCCTAACCATAACCCAAACCCATAGCCTAGCGCTCACCCTAACCCTAACCCTAAACCACACCCTAAACCTAAACCTAACCCTAACCCTAACCATAACCCTTAACCGTACCCTAACATTAACCCATACCCTAACACTAACCCTAAACTTAACTGTAACCCTGACCCGTACCCTAACCCTAAAACTAACCCGTACCCTAACCCCAACCCTAACCCTAACCCGTACCATAACCCTATCCCTAACGCTAACCCTGACCCTAAACCTAACCCTAAACTGTACCCTATCCCTAACCCTAACCTTAAACCTAAGACTCACCTAAACCTGACCCGTACCCTAACCCTAAAACTAACCCGTACCCTAACCCCAACCCTAACCCTAACCCATACCATAACCCTATCCCTAACGCTAACCCTGACCCTAAACCTAACCCTAAACTGTACCCTAACCCTAACCCTAACCTTAAACCTAAGACTCACCTAAACATGACCCGTACCCTAACCCTAACCTGTAACCCAAACCTAACCCTATACTAAACTTAACCCGTACGCTAACCCTAGCCCGAACCCTAAACCTAACCTTAACCCGTACCCTAACCCTAACCCTAACCCTAACCCTACCCATACACTAAACCTAACCCTAACTCTAACCCTAACCCGTACTACAACCCTAACCCTAACCCTTACCCTAAACCTAAACCTAACCCTTACTCTAACACTATCCCGTAGCCTAACCCTAACTCTAACCGTAATGCCTAACCCTAACCCTAACCCTTAACCTAACCCGTACTCAAATGGTATACCTAACCCGTACCCTAACACTAACCCAAACCCGTACTTTAAAATTAACCCTAACCCGAACCCTAAAACGCACCATAAACTTAACCCTAACCCTAACCCTAACCATAACCCTTTACCATACCCTAACCCTGACCCACACACTAACCCTAAGACTAACTTTAACCGTAACCCTATCCCGTACCCTAACCCTAAAACTAACCCGTACCCTAAGCACAAACGTAACCCTGACCCGTACCCTAACCCTAACACTTAACCGCACCCTAAACCTAACCCTAACCCGTACCCTAACCCTAACCCGTACCCTAAACCTAACGCTAACCCGTAACCTAACCCTAAACCTAACCCTAAGCCTAACCCGTACATTAAACCTAACCCTAACCCTAACACTAACCCTACCCCGAACTCTAACCCTAACCCTAACCCTAACCCTAACCCGTACCCTAACCCTAAACCTAACCCTTTCCGTAAACCTAAAACTAACCCTAACCCGTACTCTAACCCTAACCCTAACCCTAACCCTAACCAATAAACTAAACCTAACCCTAACCCTAAACTTAACGCGTACACTAACCCTATCCCGTACCATAAACCTAACCCTAACCCGTACCCTAACACTAACTCTAACCCTATCCGTACATTTACCATAACCCTAAACCTAACACTACCCTAACCAGTAATCTAACCCTAAACCTAACCCTAAACCTAACCCTAACCCGTACTCTAACCCTAATCTGTACCCTAACACTAACCCTTACACTAACCCTAAACCTAACCCATACCCTAACCCTAAACGTAACCCTAACTCGTACCCAAACACTAACCCTAACACGTACCCTAACCCTAAACCTAACCCTAACCCGCACACTAAACCTAACCCTAACCCTAGATCTAAAACGTAAACTAAACGTATCCCGTACCAAAACCTTAACCTTAACCCGTACCATAACCCTAACACTAACCCTAAACCTAACCCTAACCCGTACACTAACCCTAACCTGAACCCTAACCCTAACCCGTACCCTAACCCTACCCGTAGCCTAAACCTAACTCTAACCCTAACACCTAACCCTTACCCTAAACCATACCCTAACACGAACCCAAACCTGTAATCTAACCCTAACCCTAACCCGCACCTTAAACTTAACCCTAACCCTAACCCAAACCATAACCCTTAACCGTAACCTAACCCTAACCCATACCCTAACCATAACCCTAAACTTAACCATAACCCTAAATTGTACCCTAACCCTAAAACTAACCCGTACACAAACCCCAACCCTAACCCTAACCAGTACTCTAACACTAACCCTAACCCTAACCCTGACCCTAAACCTAACCCTAACCCTTACACTAACCCTAACCCTAAACCTAACCCGGACCCTAAACCTAACCCTAACCCGTACCCTAACCCTAACCCGTAACCTAAACCTAACCCTAACCCTAAAGTTACCCCTTATGCTAACCCTATCCCGTACCCTCAACCTAACCCTAAACCGTATCCTAACTCTAAATCTAACCCTAAGCCTAACCCGTACATTAACCCTAACCCTATTCCTAACACTAACCCTACCCTGTACTTTAACCCTAACCCTAACCCTAACCCTAAACCTAACCCTAACCCGTAACCTAAACCTAACCCTAACCTTAAACTTAACCTGTACGCTAACCCTATCACGTACACTGAACCTAACCCTAAACCGTATCCTAACTCTAAATCTAACCCTAAGCCTAACCCGTACTCTAAAACTAACCCTAACCCTCACCCTAAACCTAACCCATACTGTAACCCTAACCCGTACCATAACCCTAACCCTAACCCGTACCCTAACCCTAACCCTAACTCGTACCCTAACCCTAACCCTAACCCGGACCATAAACCTAACCCTAATACGTACCCTAAACCTAACCCGTATTTTAACCCTAACCCTAACCCTAAACCGTACCCTAAACCTAACCCTAACCCTAACTCGTACCCTAACCCTAACCCTAACCCTAACCCTGACCCTAACCCTAACCATAACCCGTACCCTAAGCCTAACCCACACCCTAACCCTAACCCTAAAACTAACCCTAACCCTAACCCATACCCTAAACCTAAACCTAACCCTTGACCTAACCCGTACCCAAACCTATCCCATACCCTAACCCTAACCCTAACTCGTACCCAAAACCTAACAGTAACCCTAACCCATACCCTAGCGCTAACCCTAACCCTAACCCTAACCCTAACCCGGACCCCAAACCTAACCCTAACCCTGACACTAACACTAACCCTATCCCATACCCTAACCCTAAACCGTACCCAAACCCTAAACCTAAACCTAACCCACACCCTAACCCTCAACTTAACCCTAGCCCGTACCCAAACCCTAACCCTAACACGTATCCTAACCCTAACCCTACCCGCACACTGAACCTAAACCTAACCCTAGACCTAACACGTACACTAACCCTATCCCGTACCATAACCTTAACCATAACCCGTACCGTGACCCTAACACTAACCCTAAACCTAACCCTAACCCTAACCCGAACCCTTACACTAACCCTAACTCTAACGAACCCGCACCCTAAACTTAACCCTAACCCGTATCCTAACCCTAACCTAACCCTAAGCCTAACGCGTACATTAACCCTAACCCTAACCCTAACACTAACCCTAACCCTAACCCTAACCCGTACCCTATCCATAACACGTACCCTAACCCTAACCCTAACCCTAACCCGCACACTAAACCTAACACTAACCCTAGACCTAACACGTACACTAACCCTATCCCGTACCGTAACATTAACCGTAGCCCGTACCATAACCCTAACACTAACCCTAACCCTAACCCTAACCCATACCCTAACCCTACCCGAAACCTAACCCTAACCCTAACACTAACCCTAAACCTGACACGTACACTAACCCTAACCCGTACCCTAATCCTTACACTAACCCTAACCCTATCCGTACACTAAACCTAACCCTAACCCTAACACTAACACTAACCCGTACTCTAACCCTAACCCGTACCATAACACTGACCCTTACCCTAACCCTAAAACTAACCCATACCCTAACCCTAACCCGTAACCTAAACTTAACCCAAACCCTAAACTTAACCCATACGCTAACCCTATCCCGTACCCTAAACCTATCCCTAACCCGTACCCTAAACCTAAGCCGTAACCTAAACATAACCCTAACCCTAAACTTAACCCGTACCCTAACCCTATCCCGTACCTTAAACCTAACCCTAACTCGTATCCTAACCCTAAAGCTAACCATAAGCCTAACCCGTACATTAACCGTAACCCTAAACCTAACACTAACCCTACCCCGGACTCTTACACTCACCCTAAATCTAACCCGTACCCTAACCCTGACCAGTAACCTAAACCTGACCCTAACCCTAAACTTAACCCATACGCTAACACTATCCTGTACCTTAAACCTAACCCCAACTCGTATCCTAAGCCTAAACCTAACCCTAAGCCTAACCCGTACATTAAACCTAAACCTAACCCTAACACTAACCCTACCCCGGACTCCTACACTAACCCTAACCCTAACCCGTACCCTAACCCTAACCCTAAACCTAACCCGTACCCTAAACCTAACAAATACCCTAACCCTAATCCTAACCCTTGACCTAACCCGTACCCAACCCTATCCCGTACATAACCCTAAAACTAACCCGTACCCAAACCCTAACAGTAAACCTAACCCATACCCTAGCGCTAAACCTAACACTAACCCTAACCCTAACCCACACCCTAAACCTAAACCTAACCCTAACTCTAACCATAACCTTACCCGTACCCTAACCCTAACCCATATCCTAACCCTAACCCTAAACTTAACCGTAACCCACACCCGTACCCTAACCCTAAAACTAACCCGTACCCTAACCCCAAACCTAACCCTAACCCGTACCATAACCCTATCCCTAACCCTAACCCTGACCCTAAACCTAACCCTAACCGAACCCTAACTCTAAACTTAACCCTACCCTAACCCTAACCCGCACCTAAACCTAACCCTAACCGGTACCCTAACCCTAACCCTAACCCTAAACCTAACCCTCACCTAAACCTGACCCTAACTCGTAACCTAACCCTAACCCGTAACAAAAACCTAACCCTAAACCTAAACTTGACACGTGCGCTAACACTAGCCCGTACCCTAAACCTAACCCTAAGCCGTACCCTAATCCTAACCCTAACCCTAACCCTATCCTTACACTAAACCTAACCCTAACCCTAACCCTAACCCTAACCCGTACTCTAACCCTAAACCTAAACCTAACTCTAACCCTAACCCGTACTATAACCCTAACCCTCACCCTTACCCTAACCCTAATCATACCCTGTACTCTAACACTATCCCGTAGCCTAACCCTAACTCTAACCCTAACCCCTAACCCTAACCCTAACCCTTACGCTAACCCGTGCCCAAACGGTATACCTAACCCGTACCCTAACACTAACCCAAAGCCGTACTCTAACCCTAACACTAACCCTAACCCTAACCCTAAACCACAACCTAAACTTAACCCTAACCCTAACCATAACCCTTAACCGTACCCTAACCCTAACCCACACCCTAACCCTAAACCTAACTTTAACAGTAACCATAACCCGTTCCCTAACCCTAAACCTAACCCTTACCCTAACCCGTACCCAAATGGTAAACATAACCCATACCCTAACAGTAACCCAAACCCGTACTCTAACCCTAATCCTAACCCTAACCGGCACCCTAAACTTAACCCTAACACTACCCGAAGCATAACTCTTAATCGCAACCAAACCTAATCCATACCCTAACTCTAACCCCAACCTTAACCATAACCCTAACACGTACACTAACACTAACCCTAACCCTAACCCTGAACCTAAACCTAACCCTTACCCTTACACTAACCCTCACCCTAACCCTAACCCGCACCCTAAACCTAACCCTAACGCGTACCCTAACCATAACCCGTAACCTAAACCTAACCCTAACCCTAAACTTAACCTGTACGCAAACACTTCCTGTACCCTAAACCTAACCCTAACCCTATCCTAACCCTAAACCTAAACCTAAGCCTAACCCGTACATTAACCCTAACCCTAAACCTAACACTAACTCTACCCCGTTCTCTAAACCTAATCCTAACCCTAACCCTAACCCTAACCCTAAACCTAACCCTAACACTAACCCTAAACCGTAACATAACCCTAACCCTAACCCTAACCGTAACCCTAACCCTCACCCTAACACTAACCCGTACTGTAACCCTAACCCGTAACATAACCCTAACATTAACCCGTTCCCTAACCCTAACCCTAAATAGTACCCTAAACCACCCTAACCCTAAACATATCCCATACACTAACCCTATCCCGTACCCTAAACTTAACCCTAACCCGTAACCTAACACTAACCCTAACTCTATCCACACAGTAACGCTAACGCTAACCCTAACACTAAACCTAACCCATACTCTAACCCTAAACCTAACCCTAAACCTAACACTAACTCGTACCCTAACCCTAAACGTAACCGTTACCCGTACCCAAGTCCTAACCCTAAAACGTACTCTAATCCTAACCCTAACCCTAACCCTAAACCGCACACTAAACCTAAACCTAACCCTAGATCTAACACGTACACTAACCCTATCCTGTACCGGAATCTTAACCCTAACCAGTACTGTAACCCTAACACTAACCCTAACCCTAACCCTACCCCAATCCCTAAACCGTACACTAAGCCTAACCCGAACCATAACCCGTACCCTAACCCATACCCTAACCCTACCCATAGCCTAACCATAACTCTAAACCTAACCCCTAACCCTAACCCTAACCCTAACCCTAACCCTAACCATACACTAACCCTAACCCTCACCCTAACCCTGACCCGTACTGTAACCCTAATCCGTACCCTAACCCTAACCCTAACCCTTACCTAACCCTTACCCTAAATTGTACCCTAACCCTAACCCTAAACCTGACCCTAACCCTAACCGTACCCCGTACCCTAAACCTAAACCGTACCCTAAACCTAATCCTAACCCTAACCCGTACCCTAAACCTAACCCTAACTCTAACTCGTACCCTAACCCTAACCCTAACCTTGACCCTAATTTTAACCCTAAACCGTACTCTAAGCCTAACCCATACCCTAACACTAACCCTAAACCTAACCCTAACCCGTACCCTAACCCTAACCCTAACCCTATCCGTACACTAACCCTAACACTAACACTAACACTAACACTAACCCTAACCCATACTCTAATACTAACCCTAACCCTAAACCTTACCCTAACCCGTACTCTAACCCTAACCCGTACCCTAACCCTAACCCTAACCCTAACCCTGACCTAACCCTAACCCTAACCCGTATCCTAACCCTAAACCGTACCCTAACCCTAACCCTAAACATAACCCGTAACCTAACCCTAAACGCAACGCTAACCCATACCCAAACCCTAACCGTAACACATACCCTAAACCTAACCCTAACCCGCACACTAAACCTAAACCTCACCCTAGTCCTAACATGTACACTAACCCTATCCCATACCCCAAACTTAACCCTAACCCGTATCGTAACCCTAACACTAACCCTAACCCTAACCCTAAACCTAAACCGTACAGTAACCCTAAACCGTACCCTAACTCTATCCCTAACCCTAACCCTGACCTAACCCTAACCCTAACCCGTACCCTAACTCTAACCGTACCCTAAACCTAACCCTAAACCTAACCCGTACATTAACCCTAAACGTAACGCTAACCCGTACCCAAATCCTAACCGTAAAACATACCCTAACCCTAACCCTAACCCGCACACTAAACCTAAACCTAACCCTAGACCTAACACGTACACTAACCCTATCCCATCCCCCAACCATAACCCTAACCCGTATCGTAACCCTAACACTAATCCTAACCCTAAACCTAAACCTAAACCGTACACTAACCCTAACCCGAACCTTAACCCTAACCCTAACACGTACCCTAACCCTAACCGTAGCCTAATCCTAACTCTAACTCTAACCCCTAACCCTAAACATAACCCTTACCGTAACCCATACCCAAACGGTAAAACTAACCCGTAACCTACACTAACCCAAACCCGTGTTCTAAACATAACACTAAAACAAAACCTAACCCTAATCCGCACCCTAAACTTAACCTGAACCCTAACCCAAACCAAAACCCTTAACAGTAATCTAACCCTAACCCATACCCTAACCCTAACCCTAACCTTAACCGTAACCCTAACCCGTACCCTAACCCTAAAACTAACCCGTACCCTAACCCCAACTCTAACACTAACCCGTACCCTAACGCTAACCCTAACCCTAACCCTGACCGTAAACCTAACACTAGCCTTTACACTAATCCTAACCATAACGCTAACCCGTAACTTAAACCTAACCCTAAACCTAAACTTAACCCGTACCCTAACCCTATCCCGTACCCTAAACCTAACCCCAACCCGTATAGTAAACCTAAACCTAACCCTAAGCCTAACCCGTACATTAACCCTAACCCTAACCCTAACACTAAACCTACCCCGAACTCTAACCCTAACACTAACCCGTACCCTAACACTAACCCTAACCTGTACCCATACCCTAACCTGTACCCTTAACCTAAACCGTACCCTAACCCTCACCCTAACCCTAACCCGTACCCTAACACTAACCCTAACCCTAACCCTACCCTGATGCTAACCCTAACCCTTAACCGTACCCTAAACCTAACCGTAACCCTTGACCTAACCCGTACCCAACCCTATCCTGCAACCTAACCCTAACCCTAACCCGTACCAAAACCCTAACCGTAACCCTAAACCATAGCCTAGCACTAACCCTAACCCTAACCCTAAACCGCACCCTAAACCTAAACCTAACCCTAACCCTAACCATAAACCTTACCCGTACCCTAACACTAACACATATCCTAACCCTAACCCTAACCTTAACGGTAACACTGACCCGTACCCCAACCCTAAAACTAACCCTAACCCTAGCCCTAACCCTAACCATAACCCTCACCTAAACCTAACCCAAACTCGTACCCTAACCCTAACCCTAACCCGCACACTAAACCTAACACTAACCCTAGACCTAACACGTACACTAACCATATCCCATACCGTAACCTTAACCCTAACCCGTACCATAACCCTAACACTAATCCTAACCCTAAACCTAACCCATACCCTAACCCTAAACCTAAACCTAACCCTAAAACTAACCCGTACCCTAACACTAACCCTAAACCTAACCCTGACCCTAAACCTAACCCTAACACTTACACTAACCCTAACCCTAACCTAACCCGCACCCTAAACCTAACCCTAACCCATACACACACGCTAACCCTAAACCGTAACCTAAACCTAACCCTAACCCTAAACTTAACCCGTGCGCTAACCATATCTTCTACTCTAAACCTAACCCTAACTCTTATCCTAACCCTAACCCTAACCCTAACCCTAACCCTATCCGTACACTAACCCTACACTAACACTAACCCTAACCCGTACTCTAAACCTCACCCTAACCCTTAACCTATCCCTAACCCGTACCCTAACCCTAAAACTAACCCGTACCCTAACACTAACCCTATCCCTAAACCTGACCCTAAACCTAAACCTAACCCTTACACTAGCCCTAACCCTAACCCTAACCCACACCCTAAACCTAACCCTAACCCATACACACACCCTAACCCTAACCCGTAACCTCAACCTAACCCTAACCCTAAACTTAACCCGTACGCTAACCCTATCCTGTACCCTAAACCTAACCCTAACTCTTATCCTAACAATAACCCTAACCCTAACCCTAACCCTATCCGTACACTAACCCTACACTAACACTAACCCTAACCCGTACTCTAAACCTCACCCTAACCCTAAACCTAACCCTAACCCGTACCCTAACCCTAAAACTAACCCGTACCCTAACACTAACCCTAACCGTAACCCTGACCGTAAACCTTACCCTAACCCTACACTAATCCTAACCCTAAACCTAACCCGCACCCTAAACCTAACCCTAACCCGTAACCTAATCCTAACCCGTACCCTAACACTAACCAGTAACCTAAACCTAACCCTAACCCTAAACTTACCTCGTATGCTAACCCTATCCCGTACCCTAAACCTAACCCTAACTCTTACCTAAACCTAAACCTAACCCTAAGCCTAACCCGTACATTAACCCTAACCCTAACCCTAACACTAACCCTACCCCGTACTCTAAACCTAACCCTAACCCTAACCCTAACCCGTAACCTAACCCTAAACATAAACCTAACCTATACCCAAACCCTAAACCTAACACGTACGTTAACCCTAACCCTAACACTAACCCTAATCCTAACCAGCACACTAAACCTAAACCTAACCCTAGACCTAACACGTACACTACCCTATCCCGTACTGTAACTTTAACCCAACACGTAACGTAACCCTAACACTAATCCTAACCCTAAACCTAACCCTAACCCGAACCCTAACCCGTACACTAACTGTAACCCGAACCCTAACCCTAACCCTAACCCGTACACTAACACTAACCGTAGCCTAACCCTAACCCTACCCCTAACCCCTAACCCTAACCCTAACACTTACCCTAACGGTAAATCTAACCCGTACCCTAAAACTAACCCAAACCCGTACTCAAACCCTAACCGTAACCCGTACCCGTACCCTAACCCTAACCCTAACCCTGACCCTAAACCTAACCCTAACCCGTACTCTAAGCCTAACACTAACCCTTGACCTAAACCTAACCCTAACCCTTACCCTAAACCTAACCCTAACCCTTGACCTAACCCGTATCCAAACCTATCCCGTACCCTAACCCTAACCCTAACCCTAACCCGTACCCAAACTCTAACAGTAACCCTAACCCATACCCTAGTGCTAAACCTAACCCTAACCCTAACCCTAAACCTAACCCACACCCTAAAACTAAACCTAACCCTTACCCTAACCATAACCCTTACCCGTACCCTAACCCTAACCTATACCCTAACCATAACCCTAACCTTAAACATAACCCTGACCATTACCCTAACCCTAAAACTAACCTGTACCCTAACTCCAACCCTAACCCTAACCTGTCTCATAACCCTATCCCTAACGCTAACCCTGATCCTAAACCTAAACCTAACCCGTACCCTAACCCTAACCTTAACCCTAACCCTCACCTAAACCTAAACCTAACACTTACCTAACCCTAACCCGTAACCTAAACCTTACCCTAACCCTAAACTTAACCGGTACGCTAACCCTATACCGTACCCTAAACCTAACTCTAACCCGTACCCTAACCCTAGCCCTAACCCTAACATGATCCGTACACTAACCATAACCCTAACCCTAACACTAACCCTAACCTGTACTCTAATGTAACCCTCAAACTAAACCTAACCCTAACCCGTACTCTAACCCTTACCCATATTCTAACACTAATCCTACCCCTAACCCGTACACTAAACCTAACCCGAACCTTAACCCTAACCCTAACCCGTACCCTAACCCTACCCATAGCCTAATCCTAACTCTAACCCAACCCCTAATACTAAGCCTAACCCGTAACCAAACGGTAAACCTAACTCGTACCCTAACACTAACCCAAACCGTACTCTAACCCTAACCCTAACCCTAACCCGCAACCTAAACTTAACTCTAACCCTAAACCAAAGCATAACTTTTAACCGTAACCTAACCCTAACTCATAACCTAACCCTAAACCTAACCTAAACCATAACCCTAATCCGTACCCAAAACCTAAAACTAACCCGTACCCTAAACTCAACCCTAACCCTAACCCGTACCCTAACACTAACCCAAACCCTAACCCTGACCCTAAACCTAACCCTAACCCTTACACTAACCCTAACCCTAACCCAACCCGTACCCTAAACCTAACCCTAACCCGTATCCTAACCCTAACCTAACCCTAAGCTTAACCCGCACATTAACACTAACCCTGACTCTAATACTAACCCTACCCCGTACTCTAACCCTACCCCTACCCCTACCCCTAACCCTAACCCTAACCCATGCCCTAAACCTAACCCTAACCCTGACTCGTACCCTAACCCTAACCCTAAACCTGACCCTAACCCTAACCTTAACCTGTACCCTAAACCTAACCCATACCCTAACCCTAACCTTAAACCTAACCCTAAACCTAACCCGTACCCTAAACCTAACTCAAACCCTTGACCTAACCTGTACCCAACCCTATCCCGTACACTAACCCTAACCCTAACCCGTACCCAAACCCTAACAGTAACCCTAAACCATACCCTAGTTCTAACCCTTACCCTAACCCTAAACCTAAACCGTAGCCTAACCGTAAATGTAATCATAACCCGTACCCAAAACCTAACCCTAACACGTACGCTAACCCTAACCCTAAACCTAACCCTAACCTTAACCCATACCCTAACCCTAATCCTAACCTTAACCATAACCCTAACCCATACCCTAACCCTAAACCTAACCTGTAACCTAACCCCCATGGTAACCCTAACCCGTACCCTAACACTAACCCTAATCCTAACCCTGACCCTAAACCTAACCCTAACCCTTACACTAATCATAAACCTAACCCGCACCCTAAACCTAACCCTAACCCGTACCCTAACCCTAAACCGTAACATAAACCTAACCCTAACCCTAATTTTAACCCATACGATAAACCTATCCTGTACCCTAAACCTAACACTAACTCGTATCCTAACCCTAAACCTAACCCTAAGCCTAAACCTTACATTAACTCAAACCCTAACCCTAACACTAACCCTCCCCCATACCCTAACCCTAACGCTAACCTTAACCGTAACACGTACCCTAACACTAACCCTAACCCTACCCTAAAACTAACCCTACCCCGTACTCTAAGACTAACCCTAACCATAACCTTACACTAACCCTAACACTAAACCTAACCCGTACTCTAACCCTAACCCTAACCCTAACTGTACTCTAACCCTAACCCTAAGCTTCACCCTAACCCTAACACATACTGTAACCCTAACCCGTACCGTAACCCTAACCCTAACCCGTACCCTAACCCTAACCCTAACTCGTACCTTAACCCTAACCCAACCCGCACCCTAAACCTAACCCTAACCCGTATCCTAACCCTAACCTAACCCTAAGCCTAACCCGTACATTAACCCTAACCCTAAACCTAATACTAACCCTACCCCGTACTCTAACCCTACCCCTAACCCTAACCCTAACCCTAACCCTAACCCATGCCCTAAACCTAACCCTAACCCTAACCTTGACCCTAACCCTAACCTTAACCCGTACCCTAAACCTAACCCAAACCCTTGACCTAACCCGTACCCAACCCTATCCCGTACCCTAACCCTAACCCTAACCCGTACCCAAACCCTAACAGTAACCCTAAACCATACACTAGCTCTAACCCTTACCTTAACCGTAAACCTAAACCATACCCTAACCCTAAACGTAACCCTAACCCGTACCCAAACCCTAACCCTAACACGTACGCTAAGCCTAACCCTAACCCTAACCCTAACCCTAACCCTAACCCATACCCTAACCCTAATCCTAACCTTAACCATAACCCTAACCCATACCCTAACCTTAAACCTAACCCGAACCCTAACCCCCACCGTAACCCTAACCCGTACCCTAACACTAAACCTAATCCTAACCCTGACCCTAAACCTAACCCTAACCCTTATACTAATCCTAACCCTAACCCTAACCCGCACCCTAAACCTAACTCTAACCCGTACCCTAACCCTAAACCGTAACGTAAACCTAAACCTAAACCTAAACTTAACCCGTACGGTAAACCTATCCCGTACCCTAAACCTAACACTAACCCGTATCCTAACCCTAAACCTAACCCTAAGCCTAAACCGTACATTAACCCAAACCCTAACCCTAACACTAACCCTCCCCCGTACCCTAACCCTAACCCTAACCCGTACCCTAACACTAACCCTAACCCTAACCCTAACACTAACCCTACCCCGGACTCTAACCCTAACCCTAACCCTAACCCTAACCCTAACGTTACCCTAACCCTAACACTAAACCTAACCCGTACTCTAACCCTAACCCTAACCCTAACTGTACTCTAACCCTAACCCTAACCCATACCCTAACCCTAACCCTAACTCATACCCTAACCCTAACCCTAACCCTGACCATAAGCCTAAACCTAACCCGTACCCTAAACCTAACCCATACTTTAACCCTAACCCTAACCCTAACCCGTACCCTAAACCTAACTCTAATCCTTGACCTAACTTGTACCCAACCCTATCCCGTACCCTAAACCTAAACCTACCCCGTACCCAAAACCTAACAGTAACCCTAACCCATACCCTAGTGCTAAACCTAACCCTAACCTTAAGCCTAACCCGCACCCTAAACCTAAACCTAACCCTAACCCTAAACTTAACCCGTACACTAACCCTATCCCGTACCCTGAACCTAACCCTAAGCCGTATAGTAACCCTAAACCTAACCCTAAGGCTAACCCGTACATTAACCCTAACCCTAAACCTAACACTAAACCTACCCCGTACTTTAACCCTAACCCTAACCCTAACCCAAAACCTAAATTTAACCCTAACACGTACCCTATCTCTAACTCGTACCCTAACCCTAACCCTAACCCTAACCCTAACACTAACCCGCACACTAAACCTAACACTAACCCTTGACCTAACACGTACATTAACCCTATCCCATACCGTAACCTTAACCCTTACCCCTCACATAACCCTAACCCTAACCCTAACCCTAACCCATACCCCTACACTAACCCTACCCGTAGCCTAACCCTAACTCTAACCCTAACCCCTAACACTAACCCTAACCCTTACCCTAATCCGTACCCAAATGTTAAACCTAACCCGTACCCTAACACTAACCCAAACCCGTATTCTAACCCTAACCCAACCCGCACCTTAAACTTAACCCTAACCCTAACCCATTCCATAACCCTTAACCGTAAACTAACCGTAACCCATACCCTAACCCTAACCCTAACCTTAAACATAACCCTAACCTGTACCCTAACCCTAAAACTAACCCGTACCCTAACCCCAACCCTAACCCTAACCCATACTCTAACACTAACCCTAACCCTAACCCTGACCCTAAACCTAACCCTAACCCTTACACTAACCCTAACCCTAACCCTAACCGGGACCCTAAACCTAACCCTAACCCGTACCCTACCCCTAACCCGTAACCTAAACCTAACCCTAACCCTAAAGTTAACCCGTATGCTAACCCTATCCCGTAACCTGAACCTAACCCTAAACCGTATCCTAATCCTTACCCTAACCCTAACCCTAACCCTAAACCTAACCCTAACCCGTACCCTATCTGTAACTCGTACCCTAACACTAACCCTAACCCTAACCCTGACCCTAAACCTAACCCTAACCCTTACACTAACCCTAATACTAACCCTACTCTGTACTCTAACCCTACCCCTAACCCTAACCCTAACCCTAACCCATGCCCTAATCCTAACCCTAACCCTGACTCTTACCCTAATCCTAACCCTAAACCTGACCCCAACCCTAACCTTAACACGTACCCTAAACCTAACCCATACCCTAACCCTAAACCTAAACCTAACCATAACCCTAACCCGTACCCTAAACATAACCCTAAATTAACCAGTACCCAACCCTATCCCATACCCTAACCCTAAACCATTTCCAAACCCTAAGAGTAACCCTAAACCATACCGTAGAGCAAACCCTTACCCTAACCCTAAACCTTACCGTACCCTTACCCCAAACGTAACCCTAACCCGTACCCATACCCTAACCCTAATCCTAACCTTAACCATAACCCTAACCCATACCCTAACCCTAAACCTAACCCGTAACAAAACCCTCACCGTAACCCTAACCCATACCCTAACCCTAACCCTAACCCTAACTCAAACCCTAACCTGCACACTGAACCTAACCTAACCCTAGATCTAACACGTACACTAACCCTATCCTGTACCCTAACATTAACCCTAACCCGTACCGTGACCCTAACACTAAACCTAACCCTAATCCTAACCCTTACACTAACCCTAACCCGAACCTTAACCCTAACACTAACCCGTACCCTAACCCTACCCGTGGCCTAATCCTAAATCTAACCCAACCCGTAACACTAAGCCTAACCCTAACCCGTACCCAAACGGTAAACCTAACCCGTACCCTAACACTAACCCAAACCCGTACTCTAACCATAACCCTAACCCTAAACCGCACCCTAAACTTAACTCTAACCCTAACGCAAACCATAACCCTTAACCGTAACCTAACCCTAACTCATAACCTAACCCTAACCCTAACCTTAAACATAACCCTAATCCGTACCCAAAACCTAAAACTAACCCGTACACTAACCCCAACCCTAACCCTAACCTGTACCATAACACTAACCCAAACCCTAACCCTGACCATAAACCTGATCCTAACCATTACACTAACCCTAACCCTAACCCAACCCGCACCCTAAACCTAACACTAACCCGTATCCTAACCCTAACCTAACCCTAAGCCTAACCCGTACATTAAACCTAACCCTAACCCTAATACTAACCCTACCCCGTACTCTAACCCTACCCCTACCCCTAACCCTAACCCTTACCCATGCCCTAAACCTAACCCTAACCCTGACTCGAACCCTAACCCTAACCCTAAACCTGACCCTAAACCTAACCTTAACCCGTACCCTAAAAATAACCCATACCCTAACCCTAACCCTAAATCTAACCCTAACCCTAACCCGTACCCTAAACCTAACCCTTACCCAACCCTATCCCGTACCCTAACCCTAACCCTAACCCGTACCCAAACCCTAATAGTAACCCTAAACCATACCCTAGCGCCAACCCTTACCCTAACCCTAAACCTAAACCGTACCCTAACCCTAAACATAACCCTAAATCGTACCCAAACCCTATCCCTAACACGTACGCTAACCCTAAACCTAACCCATACCCTAACCCTAATCCTAAACTTAACCGTAACCCTAACACATACCCTAACCCTAAAACTAACCCATACCCTAACCCCCACCGTAACCCTAACCTGTACCCTAACACTAACCCTAACCCTAACCCTGACCCTAAACCTAACCCTAACCCTTACACTAATCCTAACGCTAACCCTAACCCGCACCCTAAACCTAACCTTAACCCGAACCCTAACCCTAACCCGTAACGTAAACCTAACCCTAACCCTAAACTTAACCCGTACGATTAACCTATCCCGTACCCTAAACCTAACACTAACCCGTATCCTAATCCTAAACCTACCCCTAAGCCTAACCCATACATTAACCCAAGCCCTAACCCTAACACTAACCCTACATCGTACCCTAACCCTAAACCTAATACTAACCCTAACCCGTACCCTAACACTAACCCTATCCCTAACCCTAACACTAACCCTACCCCATACTCTAACCCTAACCCTAACCCTAACCCTAACCTTAACTTAACCCTAACAATAACCCTAACCCGTACTCTAACCCTAAGCTGAACCCTAACTGGACTCTAACACTAACCCTAAGCCTCACCCTAACCCAAACCCGTAACCTAACCCTAACCCTAACTCGTACCCTAACCATAACCTTAACCCTGACCATAACCCTAACCCTAACCCGTACCCTAAACCTAACCCTAACCCTTGACCGAACCCGTACCCAACCCTATCCCATACCCTAACCCTAACCCTAACCCTAACCCGTATCCAAACCCTAACAGTAACCCTAACCCATACCTTAGTGCTAACCCTAAACCTAACCCTAAGCCTAACCCGCACCCTAAACCTAAACCTAACCCTAACCCTAAACTTAACCCGTACGCTAACCCAATCCTGTACCCTGAACCTAACCCTAACCCGTATCCTAACCCGAAACCTAACCCTAAGCCTAACGGGTACATTAACCCTAACCCTAACCCTAACACTAAACCTACTCCGTACTTTAACCCTAAACGTAACCCTAACCCAAAAGTAAACTTAACCCTAATCCGTACCCTATCCCTAACTCGTACCCTAACCCTAACCCTAACCCGCACACTAAACCTAACACTAACCCTAGACCTAACACGTACACTAACCATATCCCATACCGTAACCTTAACCCTAACCCGTAACGTAACCCCAACACTAACCCTAAACCTAACCCTAACCCTTACCCTAACCCGTACCCAAATGGTAAACCTACCACGTACCCTAACACTAAACCAAACCCGTACTCTAACCCTAACCCTAACCCTAACCTGCACCTTAAACTTAACCCTAACCCTAACCCAATCCATAACCCTTAACCGTAACCTAAACGTAACCCATACCCTAACCCTAACCCTAAACTTAACCATAACACTAACCTGTACCCTAACCCTAAAACTAACCCGTACCCTAACCCCAACCCTAACCCTAACCCATATTCTAACAGTAACCCTAACCCTAACCCTGACCCTAAACCTAACCCTAACCCTTACACTAACCCTAACCATAACCCTAACCCGGACCCTAAAGCTAACCCTAACCCGTACCCTAACCCTAACCCGTAACCTAAACCTAACCCTAACCCTAAAGTTAACCCGTATGCTAACCCTATCCCGTACCCTGAACCTAACCTAAACCGTATCCTAATCCTAAATCTAACCCTAAGCCTAATCCGGACATTAAACCTAATCTTAACCCTAACACTAACCCTACACTGTACTTTAACCCTAACCCTAACCGTACCCTAAACCAACCCTAACCCTGACCCTAACCCTTACCCTAACCCTAACACTAAACCTAACCCGTACTCTAAACCTAACCCTAACCCTAACCGTACTCTAACCCTAACCCTAACCCTCACCCTAACCCTAACCCATACTGTATCCCTAACCCGTACCATTACCCTAACCCTAACCCATACCCTAACCCTAACGCTACGGGTTAGGGTACCCTAACCGTAACCCTAACCCGGACGATAACCTTAACCCCAACCCGTACCCTAAACCTAACCCGTATTTTAACCCTAACCCTAACCCTAACCCGTACCCTAAACCTAAACCAAACCCTAACTCGTACCCTAACCCTAAACCTGAAACAACCCTAACCCTAACCCGTAACCTAAGCCTAACCCATAACCTAACCCTAACCCTAAACCTAACCCTAACCCTAACCCATACCCTAAACCTAAACCTAACCCTTGACCTAACCCGTACCCATCCCTATCCCATACCCTAACCCTAACCCTAACCCGTACCCAAAACGTAACAGTAACCCTAACCCATACCCTAGCGCTAACACTAACACTAACCCGGACCCCAAAACTAACCCTAACCCTGACCCTAACACTAACCCTATCCCGTACAAAACACTAAAACGTACCCTAACCTTAACCATAAACCTAACCCATACCCTAACCCTAAACTTAACCCTAGCCCGTACCCAAACCCTAACCCTAACACGTATCCTAACTCTAACACTAACCGTAACCCTAACTCTAACCCTAACCCGCACACTGAACCTAACCCTAACCCTAGACCTAAAACGTACACTAACCCTATCTTGTACCCTAAACTTAACCCTAACCCGTACCGTGACCCTAACACTAAACCATAACCCTTAACCGTAACCTAACCCTAACTCATAACCTAACCCTAACCCTAACCTTAAACATAACCCTAATCCGTACCCAAAACCTAAAACTAACCCGTACCCTAACCTCAACCCTAACCCTAACGCGTACCCTAACACTAACCCAAACCCTAACCCTGACCCTAAACCTAATCCTAACCCTTACACTAACCCTAACCCTAACCCAACCCGCACCCTAAACCTAACCATAACCCGTATCCTAACCCTAACCTAACCCTAAGCCTAACCCGTACATTAACCCTAACCCTAACACTAACACTAACCCTACCCTGTACTCCTACACTAACCCTAAACCTAACCCGTACCCTAAACGTAACCCTAACCCGTACTCTAAACCTAACACATACCCTAACCCTAACCCTAACCCTTGACCTAACCCGTACCCAAACCTATCCCGTAACCTTACCCTAACTCTAACCCGTACCCAAACCCTAACAGTAACCCTAACCCATACCCTAGCGCTAACCCTAACCCTAACCCTAACCCGCACCCTAAACCTAAACCTAACCCTAAACCTAACCATAACCCTTAACCGTACCCTAACCCTTACCAATACCCTAACCCTAACCCTAAACTTAAATGTATCCCTGACCCGTACCCTAAACCTAAAACTAACCCGTACCCTAACCCCAACCCTAACCCTAACCCGTACCATAACCCTATCCCTAACGCTAACCCTGACCCTAAACTTAACCCTAAACTGAACCCTAACTCTAAACTTAACCCTAACCCTAACCCTATCCCGCACCTAAACCTAACCCTAACCCGTAACCTAACCCTAACCGTAACACTAAACCTAACCCTCACCTGAACCTGACCCTGGCACGTACCCTAACCCTAACCCGTACCTAAACCTATCCCTAAACCTAAACTTAACCCGTACATTAACCATAGCCCGTACCCTAAACCTAACCCTAACCCGTACCCTAACCCTAACCCTAACCCTATCCTTACACTAAACCTAACCCTAACCCTAACCCTAACACTAACCCTAACCCGTTCTCTAAACCTAAACCTAACTTTAACAGTAACCCTAACCCGTACCCTAACCCTAAAACTAACCCGTACCCTAACCCCAACCCTAACCCTAACCCATACCCTAACACTAACCCTAACCCTAACACTGACCCTCAACCTAACCCTAACCCGTATACTAACCCTAACCCTAACCCGCACCCTAAACCTAACCCTAAACCGTACCCTAACCCTAACCCGTAACCTAAACCTAATCCTAAACCTAAACTTAACACGTACACTACTCTATCCCGTAACCTAAACCTAACCCTAACCCGTAACCTAACCCTAAACCTAAACCTAAGCCTAACCCGTACATTAACCCTAACCCTAACCCTAACACTAACCCTCCCCGTATTCTAACCCTAACCCTAACCCTAACCCGTACCGTAACCCTAAAACTAAACCTTTCCATAAACCTAACACTAACCCTAACCCGTACTCTAACCCTAACCCTAATCCTAACCCTAACCGAACTCTAACCCTAACCCTAACCCTCACCCTAAATCTAACCCATACTGTAACCCTAACCCATAACATAACCCTAAACCTAACGCATACACTAACCCTAAACCTAACTCGTACCCTAACACTAACCCTGAACCTAATCCTAACCCGTACCCTAAACCTAACCCGTACCCTAAACCTAACCCGTACCCTAAACCTAACACTAACCCTAACTCATACCCTAACTCTAAACCTAATCCTGACCCTACCCCTAAACCTAACCTGTACCCTAAAACTAACCCTAAACCTAACCCGTACCCTAACCTAACACTAACCCAAACGCGTACCCTAAACCTAACCCTAACCCTTGACCTAACCCCTACCCAACCCTATCTCGTATCCTAAACCTAACCCTAACCCGTACCCAAACCCTAACAGTAACCCTAAACCATACCATTACGCTAACCCTAACCCTAACCCTAAGCCTAAACCGCACCCTAAACCTAAACGTAACCCTAATCCTAACCATAACCCTTACCCATACCCTAACCCTAACCTATACCTTAACACTAACCCTAACCTTAACCATAACCCTAACCCGTACACTAACCCTAAAATTAACCCGTACCCTAACCCCAAACCTTACCCTAACCCGTAACATAACCCTATCCCTAACCCTAACCCTGGACCCTAAACCTAACCCTAACCAGTACCCTAAACTGAACCCGCACCTAAACCTAACCCTAACCCGTACCCTAACCCTAAACTGTATCCTAAATCTAATCCTAACCCTAAATTTAACCCGTACACTAACCCTATCCCGTACCCTAAACCTAACCCTAAACCATACCCTAACACTAACCTAACCCTAACCCTATCCGTACACTAACCCTAACCCTAAACCTAACACTAACCCTAACCCGTACTCTAACCCTAACCCTAACCCTAACCGTACTCTAACCCTAACCCTAACCCTCAACCTAACCCTAACCCGTACTGTGACACAAACCCTAATACGTACCCTAACCCGTAACCTAACCCTGACCCTAACCCGTAACGTACCCTAACCTGTACCCTAAACCTAACATGTACCCTAACCCTAACCCTAACTCTACCCATACCCTAAACCTAAACCTAACCCTAACTCGTACCCTAAACCTAAACCTAACCCTGACACTAACCCTAACCCTAAACCGTACCCTAAACCTAACCGTAACCCTTGACCTAACCCGTACCCAAGCCTATCCAGTAACCTAACCCTAACACTAACCCGTACCAAAACCCTAACCATAACCTAACACATTGACTAGCGCTAACCCTAACCCTAACCCTAAACCACACCCTAAACCTAAACCTAACCCTCACCCTAACCATAATGCTTACCCATACCATAACACTAAACCATACCCTAACCCTAACCCTAACCTTAACCGTAACCCTGACCCGTACCCTAACCCTAAAACTAAATCGTACCCGCACCCTAATCCTAACCCTAACCCTCACCTAAACCTAACCCTAACCCATACCCTAACCCTAACACGTAACCTAAACCTAACCCTCAACCTAATTTTAACCCGTGCGCTAACCCTAGCCCGTAACCTAAACCTAACACTAACCCGTACCCTAACCGTAACCCTAACCCTAACTCTAACCCCTACCCTAAACCTAACCCTTTCCCTAACCCTAACACTAACCCTAAACCGTACTCTAACCCTAACCCTAACCGTAACCCCAACTGTACTCTAACCCTAACCCTAACCCTCAACCTAACCCTAACCCGTACTGTAACCCTAACCCGTAACATAAACCTAACCCTAACCCATACCCTAACCCTAACCCTAACTCGTACCCTAACCATAACCATGAACCTAACACTAACCATAATCCGTACCCTAAACATAACCCTAACCCTAACTCGTACCCTAACCCTAACCCTTACACTAACCCTAACCCTAAGCCTAATCCGGACCCTAAACCTAACCCTAACCGATACCCTAACCCTAACCCGTAACCTAAACCTAACCCTAACCCTAAAGTTAACCCGTACGCTAACCCTATCCCGTAACCTGAACCTACCCTAAACGTATCCTAACCCTAAATCTAACCCTAAGCCTAACCCAAATTAACCCTAACCCTAACCCTAACCCTAAACTGTACCCTAAACCTATCCCATACCCTAACCCTAACCCTAAACCTAACCCTAACCCTAACCCGTACCCTAATACTAACCCTAACCCTTGACCTAACCCGTACCCAACCCTATCCCGTACCATAACCCTAAACCTAACCCGTACCCAAACCCTAAGAGTAACCCTAACCCATACCCTAAGGCTAACCCAAACCCTAACTCTAAGCCTAACCCGCACCCTAAACCTAAACCTAACCCGAACCCTAACCATAACCCTAACCAGTACCCTAACCCTAACCCATACCCTAACACTAACCCTAACCATAACCGTAACCCTAACCCGTACCCTAACCCTAAAACTAACCCGTACCCTAACCCCAACCGTAACCCTAACCTGTACCATACCCTATCCCTAACCCTAACCCTGACCCTAAACCTAACCATAACCCGTACCCTAACCCTAACCCGCACCTAAACCTAACCCTAACCCGTACCCAAACCCTAACCCATAACCTAAACCTAACCCTAACCCTAAACTTAACGCGTACACTAACCCTATCCCGTACCCTAACCTAACCCTAACCCGCACACTAAACCTAACCCTAACCCTAGACCTAACACGTAAACTAAACCTATCCCGTACCGAAACCTTAACCCTACCCGTACCCTAACCCTAACTCTAACCCTAACCCCTAACCCTAACCCTAACCCTTACCCTAACCCGTACCCAAACGGTAAACCTAACCCGTACCCTAACACTAACCCAAACCCGTACTCTAACCCTAACCCTAACGCTAACCCGCACCTTAAACTTAACACTAATCCTAAACCAAACCATAACCCTTAACTGTAACCTAAACCTAACCCATACCCTGACCCTAAGCCTAACATTAACCATAACCCTAACCTGTACCCTAACCCTAAAACTAACCCGTACCCTAACCCCAACCCTAACCCTAACCTGTACTCTAACACTAACCCTAACCCTAACACTGACACTAAACCTAACCCTTACCCGTACCCTAACCTTAACCCGTAACCTAAACCTAACACTCACCCTAAAGTTAACCCATAAGCTAACCCTAACCCGAACCTGAATCTAACCCTAAACCGTATCCTAACCCTATATCTAACCCTAAGCATATTCCGTACATTAACCCTAACCCTAACCATAACACTAACCCTAACCAGTACTTTAACCCTAACCCTAACCCTAACCCTAAACCTAAACCTAAACTGTACCCTAAACCTAAACCTAACCCTAAACTTAACCCGTACGCTAACCCTATCCCATACCCTAAACCTAACCCTAACCCGTAACCTAACCCTAAACCTAACCCTAAGCCTAACACTAACCCTACCCCGTACTCTAACCCTAACCCTAACCCTAAACCTAACCCTAAACCGTACCTAACCCTAACACTAACTCTATCCGCACTCTAACACGAACTCTATCCCTAACACTAACCCTAACCCGTACCCTAAACCTAACCCTAACTCGTTCCCTAAACCTAACCCTGACCGAAACACTAACCATAACTCATAACCTAAGCCTAACCCGTACCCTAACTCTAACCATAACCAGTACCCTAAACCTAACCCTAACCCTAACTCGTACCCTAACACTAACCCTAACCCTTGCCCTAACCCTTACCCAAACTTTAAACCTAACCCGTGCCCTAACACTAACCCAAACCCGTACCCTAACCCTAACCCTAAACCTAACCCTAAACCGCAATCTAAACATAACTTTAACCCTAACCATAACCATAACCCTTAACTGTACACTAACCCTAACCTACACCCTAACATAACCCTAACTTTAACCGTAACCCTAACACGTACCCTAACCCTAAACCTAACCCGTACCCTAACCCCAACCCTAAACCTAACCCATACCCTAACACTAACCCTAACCCTAACCCTCACCCTAATGCTAACCCTAACCCATACACTAACCCTAACCATAACCCTAACCCGTAACCAAATCTAACCCTAACACTAAACTTAAACCGTACGCTAAAACTATTCCGTACCCTAAATCTAACCCTAACCCGTAACCTAACCCTAAACCTAACCCTAAGCCTAACCCGTACTTTTCCCCTCACCCTACCCTAACACTAACCCTACCCCGTACTCTAACCCTAACCTAACCCTAACCCTAAACCTAACCCATACCCTAACACTACCCTAACCATTTCCCTAACCCTAACACTAACCCTAACCCGTACTCTAGCCCTAACCCTAACCCTAACCCTAACCCTAACCCTAACCGTACTCTAACCATAACCCTAAACCTCACCCTAACCCTAACCCGAACTGTAACCCTAACTCGTAACATAACCCGTACTCTAACCCATACCATAACCCTAACCCTAACTCGTACCCTAAACCTAACCCTAACCCTAAACTTAACCCGTACACTAACCCTATCCCGTACCATAAACCTAATCCTAAACCGTACCCTAAACCTAACCCTAACTCTATCCGCACTCTAACACGAACCCTATCCCTAACACTAACCCTAACCCGTACTCTAACCCTAACCCTAACCCTAAACCTAACCCTAACCCTTACTCTAACCCTAACCCGTACACTAACATTAACCCTTACCCTAACCCTAAACCTAACCCATACCCTAACAGTAAACGTAACCGTAACCGTACCCAAACCCTAAACCTAACACGTACCCTAACCCTAACCCTAACCCGCGCACTAAACCTAACCCTAGCCCTAGTACTAATACGTACACTAACCCTATCCCGTACCGGAACCTTAAACCTAACCCGTACCATAACCCTAACCCTAACCCTATATTTAACCCTAACACTAACCCTAACCCTAAACCTAACACTAAACCTAACCCATACGCTAAACCGAACCCTATCCCTTGACCTAACCCGTACCTAACCCTATCTCATACCCTAAACTTAACCCTAACCCGTACCCAAACCCTAACAGTAATCCTAACCCATACCCTAGCGATAACCCTAACCCTAACCCTAAGCCTAAACCGCACCCCAAACCTAAACGTAACCCTAACCCTAACCATAACCCTTACCCGCACCCTAACCCTAAACCATACCCTAACACTAACCATAACTTTAAACATAACCCTAACCCGTACCCTAACCCTAAAACTAACCCGTACTCTAACCCTAACCCTAACCCTAACCCTAACCCGTAACATGACCCTATCCCTAAACATAACCCTGACCCTAAACCAAACCCTAACCCATACTCTAACCCTAACCCTCACCTAAACCTAACCCTAACCCGTACCCTAACCCTAACCCGTAACCTAAACCTACCCTAACCCTAAACTTAACCCGTACACTAACCCTATCCCGTACCCTAAACCTAACCCTAACATGTACCCTAACCCTTACCCTATCCCTAACCCTATCCGTACACTAACCCTAAACCTAACACTAACACTAACCCTAACCCGTACTCTAAACCTAACCCTAACTTTAAACCTAATCCTAACCCGTACCCTAACCCTAAAACTAACCCGTATCCTAACACTAACCCTAACCCTAACCCAGACCATAAACCTAACCCTAACCGTACCCTAACCCTAACCCGTAACATAAACCTAACCCTAACCCTAAACTTAACCCGTACGCTAACCCTATCCCGTACCCTAAACCTAACCCTAACTAAAATCCTAACCCTAAACCTAACCCTAAATCTAACCCGTACCCTAAACCTAAACCTAACCCTTGACCTAAACCGTACCCAACCCTATATCGTACCCTAAACCTAACCCTAACCCGTAACCAAACCCTAACAGTAATCATAACCCATACCTTGGCGCTAACCTAACTCTAACCCTAAGCCTAACCCACACACTAAACCTAATCGTAACCCTAAACCTAACCAAAACCCTTACCCGTACCCTAACTCAAACCTTTACCCTAACACTACCCTAAATTTAACCATAACACTAACCTGTACCCTAACCCGAAAACTAACCCGTACCCTAACCCCAGCCCTAACCCTAATCCATACCATGACCCTATCCCTAACCCTACCCTGACCCTAAATCTAACCCTAACCCGTACCCTAACCCTAACCCGTAACCTAAACCTAACCCTAACCCTAAACTTAACCCGTACCCTAACCCTATCCCGTACCCTAAACCTAACACTAACACTTATCCTAACCCTAACCCTAAACCTAAGCCTAACCCGTACATTAACCCTAACCCTAACCCTAACACTAACCCTAACCCGTACTCTAACCCTAACCCTAACCGTACTCTAACCCTAACCCTAACCCTCACCCTAACACTAATCCGTACTGTAAACCTAAATTGTATCATAACCCTAACCCTAACCCGTACCCTAACCCTAAACCTAACTCGTTCACTAACCCTAACCCTAAACCGCACCCTAAACTTAACCCTAACCCTAAGCCTAACCATAACCCTTAACCGTACCTAAACTTATACCACACCCTAACCCTAACCCTAACTTTAACCGGAACCCTAACCCGTACCCTAACACTAAAACTAACCCGTACCCTAACCCCAACCCTAACCCTAACCCATACCCTAACAGTAACCCTAACCCTAACCCTGACCCTAAAAATGACCCTAACCAGTACAAAATCCTATCCCTAACCCTAACCGGCACCGTAAACCTAGCCCTAATCCGTACCCTAACCCTAACCCGTAACCTAAACCTAACCCTAAAATTAACCCGTACGCTAACCCTATACCGTATCCTAAACCTAAACCTAACCCATAAGGTAACCCTAACCCTAACCCTAAGCCTAAAACGTATATTAAACTTAACCCTCACCCTAACACTAACCCTACCCCGTACTCTAACCCTAACCCTAACCCTAACCCTAAACCGTACCCTAACCCTAACCCTAACCCTAACCCATACCATAACCCTATTTCTAACCCTAACCCTGACCCTAAACCTAAAACTAACCCATACCCTGACCCTAACCCACACCTAAACCTAATCCTAACCCATACCCTAACCCTAACCCGTAACCTAAACCTAACCCTAACCCTAAACTTAACCCGTACACTAACCCTATCCCATTCCCAAAACCTAACCCTAACCCGGACAATAACCCTAACCCTAACCCGTAACCTAAACCTAACCCTTATTTTGACCCTAACGGGACCCTAAACCTAAAGGGTTACCTAAACCTAACCCTAACCCATACCCTAAACCTAAACCAAACCCTTGACATAAGCCGTACCCAAACCTATCCCGTACCCTAACCCTAACCCTAACCCATACCCAAAACCTAACAGTAACCCTAACCCATACCCTAGCGCTAACACTAACCCTAAACCTAACCCTACCCCGGACCCCAAACCTAACCCTAACCCTGACCCTAACACTAACCCTATCCCGTATCCTAACCGTAAACCGTACCCAAACCCTAACACTAAACGTAACCCATACCCTAACCATAAACTAACCCTAGCCCGTACCCAAAACCTAACCCGAACACGTATCCTAACCCTAACCCTAACCATAACCCGCACACTGAACCTAACCCTAACCCTAGACCTAACACGTACACTAACCCTACCCCGTAACCTAACCCTAACCCTAAATCTAACCCTAACCCTAACCTGTACCCGTACCCTAACACTAACCCTAACCCTAACCCTAACACTAACCCTAACCTGTACTCTAACCCTAACCCTAACCCTAACCCTAACCTTACCCTAACCCTAACACTAACCAAACCCATACTCTAACCCTAACCCTAAACCTAACTGTATTCTAACCCTAACCCTAAGCCTCACACTAACCTTAACCCATACTGTAACCCTAAACCGTACTGTAACTCTAACCCTAACCCGCACCCTTACCCTAACCCTAACTCGTAACCTAACCCTAACCCTAACCCTGATTATAAGCCTAACCCTAACCCGTACCCTAACCTAACCCATACTTTAACCCTAACGCTAACCCTAAACCGTACCCTAAACCTAACCCTAACCCTTGACCTAACCAGTACCCAACCCTATCTCGTACACTAACACTAACCCTAACCCGTACCCAAACCCTAACAGTAACCCTAACCCATACCCTAGCGCTAACCCTAACCCTAAACCCGCACCCTAAACCTAAACCTAACCCTAACCCTAAACTTAACCTGTACGCTAAACCTATCCCGTACCCTGAAACTAACCCTAACCCATATCCTAACCCTAAACCTAACCCTAAGCCTAACCCGTACATTAACCCTAACCCTAACCCTGACACTAACCCTACCCCGTACTTTAACCCTTACCCTAACCCTAACCCTAAACCTAACCCTAACCCGTACCCTATCCCTAACACCTACCCTAACCCTAACCCTAGCCCTAACCCTAACCTGCACACTAAACCTAACACTAACCCTAGACCTAACACGCACACTAACCCTATCCCATACCGTAACCTTAACCTTAACCCGTACCGTAACCCTAACTCTAACCCTAACCCTAACCCTAAACCTAACCCTAACCCGTACCCTAAACCTAACCCTAACCCTAACTTGTACCCTAACCCTAACCCTAACCCTGACCCTAACCCTAAGCCTAACCCGTACCCTAAGCCTAACCCATACCCTAACCCTAACCCTAAACCGAACCCTAACCCTAACCCATACCCTAAACCTAAACCTAACCCTTGACCTAACCCGTACCCAAACCTATCTCGTACCCTAACCCTAACCCAAACCCGTACCCAAAACCTAACAGTAACCCTAACCCACACCATAGTGCTAACCCTAACCCTATCCCTAACCCTAACCCGGACCCCAAACCTAACCCAAACCCTGACCCTAACACTAACCCTATCCTGTACCCTAACCTTTAACCGTAACCTAACCCTAACCCTAAACCTAACCCATACCCTAACCCTAAACTTAACCCTAGCCCATACCCAAACCCTAACCCTAACACGTATCCTAACCCTAACCCTAACCCTAACCCTAACCCGCAACTGAACCTAACCCTAACCCTAGACCTAACACGTACACTAACCGTATCCAGTAACCTAACCTTAACCCTAACCCGTACCGTGACCCTAACACTAACCCTAACCCTAACCCTAACCCTAACCCTAACCCGTACACTAACCCTAACACGAACCTTAACCCTAACCCTAACCCGTACCCTAACCCTACCCGTAGCCTAATCCTAACTCTAACCCGACCCCTAACATTAAGCCTAACCCTAACCCGTACCCAAACGGTAAACCTAATCTGTACCCTAACACTAAACCACACCCGTATTCTAACCCTAAACCTAACCCTAACCGGCACCCTAAACATAACTCTAACCCTAACCCAAACCATAACCCTTAACTGTAACCTAACTCTAACTCATAACCTAACCCTAACCCTAACCTTAACCATAACCCTAATCAGAACCTTAAACCTAAAACTAACCCGTACCCTAACCCCAACCCTAAACCTAACCCAAACCCTATCCGTACACTAAACCTAACCCTAACCCGTATCCTAACCCTAACCTAACCCTAAGCCTAACCCGTACATTAACCCTAACCTTAACTCTAACACTAACCCTACCCCGTACTCTAACCCTAACCCTAAACCTAACCCTAACCCTAACCCATACCCTAAACTTAACCCTAACCCTGACTCGTACCCTAACCCTAACCCTAAAACTGACCCTAACCCTAACCTTAACCCGTACCCTAAACCTAACCCATACCCTAACCAAACCCTAAACCTAACCCTAACCGTAACCAGTACCGTAAACCGAACCCTAACCCTTGACCTAACCCGTACCCAACCCTATCCCATACCCTAACCCTAACCCTAACCCGTACCCAACCCTATCCCATACCTTAACCCTAACCCTAACCCGTACCCAAACCCAAACATTAACCCTAACCCATACCCTAGCGCTAACCCTTACCCTAACGCTAAACCTAAACCGTACCCTAACCCTAAACGTAACCCTAACCCGTACCCAAACCCTAACCCTAACATGTACGCTAACCCTAACCCTAACCCTAAAACTCACCCATAACCTAACCCTAACCTTAACCATAAACCTAACCCATACCCTAACCCTAAACCTAACCCGTACCCTAACCCCCACCGTAACCCTAATCCGTACCCTAACACTAACCCTAACCCTAACCCTGACAAGAACCTAACCCTAACCGTTACACTAATCCTAACCCTCTCCCTAACCTGCACCCTAAACCTAACCCTAACCCGTACCCTAACCCTGACCCGTAACGTAAACCTAACCCTAACCCTAAACTTAACCCGTACGATAAACCTATCCCATACCCTAAACCTAACACTAACCCGTATCCTAAGCCTACACCTAACCCTAAGCCTAAACCGTACATTAACCCAAACCCTAACCCTAACACTAACCCTACCCCGTACACTCACCCTAACCCTAACCCTAAACCTAACACGTACCCTAACACTAACCAAAACCCTAAAACTAACACTAACCCTACCCCACACTCTAACCCTAACCCTAACTCTAACCGTACTCAAACCCTAACCCTAAGCCTCACCCTAACCCTAACCCGTACCGTAACCCTAACCCTAACCTGTACCCTAACCCTAACTCGTACCCTAACCCTAACCCTAACCCTGACCATAACCCTAACCCTAACCCGTACCCTAAACCTAACCCACACTTTAACCCTAACCCTAACCCTAACCCGTACCCTAAACCTAACCCTAACCCTTGACCTAACCCGTACCCAACCCTATCCGGTATCCTAACCCTAACCCTAACCCGTACCCAAACCCTAACAGTAACCCTACCCCATAACCTAGCGCCAACCCTAACCCTAACCCTAAGCCTAACCCGCACCTTAAACCTAAACCTAATCCTAACCCTAAACTTAACCCGTACGCTAACCCTATCCCGTAACCTGAACCTAACCCTAACCCGTATCATAACCCTAACCCTAACACTAACCCTACCCGTACTTTATCCCTAACCCTAAACCTAACCCTAAACCAAAACCCAACCCTAACCCGTACCCTATCCCTAACACGTACCCTAACACTAACCCTAGCCCTAACCCTAACCCGCACACTAAACCTAACACTAACCCTAGACCTAACACGTACACTAACCCTATCCCATACCGAAACCTTAACCCTAACCCGTACCATAACTGTAACACTAACCCTAACCATAACCCTACACATAGCCTAACCCTAACTCTAACCCTAACCCCTAACCCTAACCCTAACCCATACCCAAATGGTAAACCTAACCCGTACCCTAACACTAACCCAAACCCATACTCTAACCCTAACCCTAACCCTAACCCTAACCCGCACTTTAAACTTAACCCTAACCCTAACCCATACCCTAACCCTAACCCTAACCTTAAGCATAACCCTAACCTGTACACTAACCCTAAAACTAACCCGTACCCTAACCCCATCCCTAACCCTAACCCGTATTCTAACACTAACCCTAACCCTAACCCTGACCCAAAACCTAACCCTAACCCTAACACTAACCCTAACCTTAACCCTAACCCGGACTCTAAACCTAACCCTAAGCCGTACCCTAACCCTAACCCGTAATCTAAACCTAACCCTAACCCTAAAGTTAACCCGTATGCTAACCCTATCCCGTACCCTGAACCTAACCCTAAACCGTATCCTAATCCTAAATCTAACCCTAAACCTAACCCATACATTAACCCTGACACTAACCCTACCTGGTACTTTAACCCTAACCCTAACCCTAACCCTAACTCTAACCCTAAACCTAACCCTAAACCGTACCCTATCCCTAACACGTACCCTAAACCTAACCCTACCCCCACACTAAACCTAACACTAACCATAGACTTAACACGTACACTAACCCTATCGTGTACCGTAACCTTAACCCTAACCTGTACCATAACCCTAAGACTAACCCTAACCCTAACCCTAAACCTAACCCTAAACCTAACCCGTACACTAACCCTAACCCGTACCCTAATCCTAACCCTAACACTAACCCTATCCATACACTAACCCTAATCCTAACCCTAACACTAACCCTAACCCGTACTCTAATCCTAAACCATACCCTAACACTAACCCTTACCCTAACCCTAAACCTAACACATACCCTAACCCTAACCCGTAACCTAAACCTAACCCTAACCCTAAACTTAACCAATACGCTAACCCTATCCCGTACCCTAAACCTAAACCTAACCCGTACCCTAAACCTAACCCTAACCCTAACCCTATCCGTACACTAACCCTAACCCTAACCCTAAACCTAACACTAACCCTAAACCGTACTCTAACCCTAATCCTAACCCTCACCCTAACCCTAATCCATACTGTAACCCTAACCCGTACCCTAACCCTAACCCTAACACTAACCCGTACAGTAAAACTAACCCGTACCCTAACCCTAACCCTAACCCTAACCCTAAAGCTAACACTGTCCCTAACCCTAACCCTTACTCGTACACTAAGCATAACCCATACCGTAACCCAAAACCTAATCCTACCCTAATCCTAACCCGTAACCTAAACCTAACCCTAACCCTTGACCTAACCCGTACACAAACCTATCCCGTAACCTAACCCTAACCCTAACCCGTACCCAAACCGTAACAGTAACCCTAACCCATACCCTAGCGCTAACCCTAACACTAACTCTAACCCGTACCCTAAACCTAAACCTAACCCTAACCCTAAAGGTAACCCTTACCCGTACCCTAACCCTAACACATACCCCAACCCTAACCCTAACCTTAACCGTAACCCTGATCCGTAACCTAACCCTAAACTTAACCCATACCCTAACCCCAACCCTAACCATAACCCGTACCCTAACCCTAACACTAACCCTAACCCTAACCCTAAACCCAACCGTATCCCGTAACCGAAACCTAACCTTAACTCTAAACTTAACCCATAGGCTAACCGTATCCTGTACCCTAAACCTAACCCTAACCCGTACCCTAACCCTAACCCTAACCTTATCCGTACTCTAACCCTAACCCTAACCCTAAACCTCACCCTAACCCTAACCCGTACTGTAACCCTAACCCGTATCATAACCCTAACCCTAACCCGTACCCTAACCCTAACCCTAACACATACACTAACACTAACCCTAACCCTGACACTAACCCTAACGCTAACCCGTACCCTAAATCTAACACGTTCCCTAACACTAACCCTAACCCTAACCTGTGCACTAAACCAAACCCTAACCCTAACTCGTACCCTAACCCTAACCCTAATCCTGACCCTATCCCTAAGCCTAACCTGTACCCAAAGCCTAACCCATACACTAACGCTAACCCTAAACCTAACACTAACCCTAACCCATACCCTAACCCTAAACCTAACCCTAACCCATACACTAAACCTAACCCTAACCCATGCCATAACCCTAACACATACCCTAACACTAACCCTAACCCTCACCCTGACCCTAACCCTAATCCTAACCCTAACCCTAACCCATACCCTAACACTAACCCTAAACCTAACCCTGACCCTAAACCTAACCCTAACCCTAACACTAACACTAAACCGTACCCTAACCCATACCCTAACCCCAACCCTAACCCTAACCTATACCCTAACATTAACACTAACACTAACCCTGACACGTACCCTAACCTGTACCTTAACCCATACCCTAACCCCAAACCTCACCCTACCCGTACCCTAACACTAACCCTAACCCTAAACTTAACCCTAACCCTGACCCTAACCCGTACCCTAATCCTAAACCATACCCTAAACCTAACCCTAAACCTAACCCATATCCTAAACTAAACGTAACGCTAAATGGCACCCAACCCCTAACCCTAACATGTACCCTAACCCTAAACCTAACCCGCACACTAAACCTAACCCTAACCCTAGACCTAACACGTACACTAACCCTATCCCGTACCCTAACCTTAACCCTAACCTGTACCGTAACCCTAACCCTAACCCTAACCCTAACCCTAACCCTAACTCTAGCCCTAACCCGTACACTAACCCTAACCGGAAACCTAACCCTAACCCTAACCTGTACCCTAACGCTACCAGTAGCCTAAACCTAACTCTAAACCTAACCCTAACCCTAACCCTTACCCTAACCCATACCAAAAGGTAAACCTAACCCGTACCCTAACACTAACCCAAACCCGTGCTCTAACCCTAACCCTAACCCGCACCCTAAACTTAACACTAACCCTAACCCAAACCATAACCCTTAACCGTAACCTAACCCTAACCCATACCCTAACCCTAACACTAACCTTAACTGTAACCCTAATCCGTACCCTAACCCTAAAACTAACCCGTACCCTAACCCCAACCCTAACCCTAACCCGTACCCTAACCCTAAAACTAACCCGTACCCTAACCCCAACCCTAAACCTAACCCGTACCCTACACTAACACTAACCCTAACCCTGACCTTAACCTAACCCTAAACCTTACACTAATCCTAACCCTAAACCTAACCCGCACCCTAACCCTATCCCGTAACCTAAACCTAACCCTAAACCTAAACTTAACCCATACGCTAACCCTATCCCATACCCTAAACCTAACCCTAACCCGTATCTTAACCCTAAACCTAAACCTAAGCCTAACCTGTACATTACCCCTAACACTAACCCTAATATTAACCCTACACCGCACTCTAACCCTAACCCTAAACCTAACCCGTACCCATACCATAACCCTAACCCTAACCCTAACACTCACCCTAACACTAACCCTAACACGTACTCTAAACCTAACCCTAACCCTAACCATAACCCTAACCCTGACTCTAACCCTAAACTTAACCCGTACCCTAACCTAAACCGGACCCTAAACCTAACCCTAAACATAACCCGTACCCTAAACCTAACCCTAACCCTAACTCGTACCCTAACCCGGACCCTAACGCTAAACCTAACCCGTACCCTAAGCCTAACCCATACCCTAACCCTAACCCTAAACCTAACCCTAACCCAATCCCGTACCCTAAACCTAACCATAACACGTACCCTAACCCTAGCCCTAACCCTAACATGATCCGTACACTAACCATAACCCTAACGTTAACACTAACCCTAACCTGTACTCTAACCCTAACCCAAACCTAAACCTAACCCTAACCCGTACTCTAACCCTAACACATACTCTAACACTAACCCTAACCCTAACACTAACCCTAACCCGTACTCTAACCCTATCCCGTAGCCTAACCATAACACTAACCATAACCCCTAATCCTAAACCTAACCCTAAATCTTACCCTAACAAGTACCCAAACCGTAAACCTAACCCATACCCTAACACTAACCCAAACCCATACTCTAACCCTAACCCTAACCCTAACCCTAACTCGTACCCTAACCCTAACCCAATCCTGACCCTAAACCTAACCCTAACCCATACCCTAACCCTAACCCTAACCCTAAACCTAACCCTAAACCTGACCCTAACCCGTACCCTAATCCCAACCCTAACCCTAACCCGTACCCTAACACTAACACTAACCATAACCCTGACGCTAAACCTAACCCTAAACCTTACACTAATCCTAACCCTAATCATAACCCGCACCCTAAACCTAACCCCTAACCTAAACCTAACCCTAAACCTAAACTTAACCCGTACGCTAACCCTATCCCGTACCCAAAACCTAACCCTAACCCATATCCTAACCCTAAACCTAACCCTAAGCCTAACCTGTACATTACCCCTAACACTAACCCTAACATTAACCCTACACCGTACTCTAACCCTAACCCTAAACCTAACCCTAACCCGTACCCTAACCCTAACCCTAAACCTAACACTAACCCTAACACTAACCCTAACCCGTACTCTAACCCTAACCCTAAACCTAACACTAACCCTAACCGTACTCTAACCGTAACCCTAACCCTCACCCTTACCCTAACCCGTACTGTAACCCTAACCCATACCATAACCCTAACCCTATCCCGTAACCTAACCCTAACCCTAACTCGTACCCTAACCCTAAACCTGAACCTGACTCTAACCCTAACCTTACCCGTACCCTAAACCTAAACCGTACCCTAACCCTAACCCTCTACATAACCCGTACCCTAAACTTAAACCTAACACTAACTCGTACTCTAACCCTAACCCTAACCCGGACCCTAACCCTAACCCTAACCCGTACTCTAAGCCTAACCCATACCCTAACCCTAACCGTAAACCTAAACGTAACCCTTGACCTAACCCGTATCCAAACCTACCCCGTACCCTAACCCTAACCCTAACCCGTACCCAAACTCTAACAGTAACCCTAACCCATACCCTAGCGCTAACCCTAACCCTAACCCTAAACCTAACCCACACCCTAAACCTAAACCTAACCCTAACCCTAACTATAACCCTTACCCGTACCCTAAACCTAACCCATACCCTAACCGTAACCCTAACCTTAAATGTAACCCTGACCCATACCCTAACCCTAAAACTAACCCGTACCCTAACTCCAACTCTAACCCTAACCCATCCCATAACCCTATCCCTAACGCAAACCCTGATCCTAACCTAAACCTAACCCGTACCCTAACCCTAACCCTCACCTAAACCTAACCCTAACACTTACCTAACCCTAACCCGTAACCTAAACCTAACCCTAACCCTAAACTTAATCCGTACGCTAACCCTGTCCCGTACCCTAAACCTAACCCTAACCCGTACCCTAACCCTAGTCCTAACCCTAACATGATCTGTACACTAACCATAACTCTAACACTAACACTAACCCTAACCTGTACTCTAACGTAACCCTAACCCTAAACCTAAACCTAACCCGTACTCTAACCTTAACCCATACTCTAACACTAACCCTGCCTCTAACACTAACCCTAACCCGTACTCTAACCATATCCCGTAGCCTAACCCTAACTCTAACCCTAAACCCTAACCCTAAACCTAACCCTAAACCTTACCCTAACCCGTACCCAAATGGTAAACCTAACCCGTACCCTAACACTAACCCAAACTCATACACTAACCGTAACCCTAACCCTAACCCTAACTCACACCCTAACACTAACCCTACCCTGACCCTAACCCTAACCCTAATCCTAACCTGTACCCTAACCCTAACCCTAACCCTAAACCTAACCCGTACCCTGACCCTAACCCGTACCCTAACCCTAAACCATACACTAAACCTAACCCTAAATCTAACCCGTACCCTAACCTAAACATAACACTAAACGGTACCCAACCCCTAACCCTAACACGTACCATAAACCTAACCCTAACCCGCACACTAATCCTAACCCTAACCCTAGACCTAACACGTACACTAACCCTATCCCGTAACCTAACCTTAACCCTAACCCGTACCGTAACCCTAACACTAACCCTAACCCTAACCCTAACTCTAACCCTACCCGTACACTAACCCTAACCCGAACCCTAACCGTAACCCTAACCCGTACCCCAACCCTAACCGTAGCCTAACCCTAATTCTAACCCTAACCCTAACCCTAACCCTTACCCTAACCCATACCCAAACGGTAAAACTAACCCGTACCCTAACACTAACCCAAACCCGTACTGTAACCCTAAACCTAACACTAACCCTTAACCGCACCCTAAACTTAACACTAACCCTAAACCAAACCATAAGCTTTAACCGTAACCTAACCCTAACCCCTACCCTAACCCGTACCCTAAAATGAACACAAACCCTAACCCTGACCCTAACCTAACCCTAACCCTTACACTAATCCTAAACCTAACCATAACCCGCACCCTAACCCTAACTCGTAACCTAAACCTAACCCTACACTTAAACTTAACACATACGCTAACCCTATCCCGTACCCTAACCTTAACCCTAACCCGTACCATAACCCTAACACTAATCCTAACCCTAACCCTAACCCTAACTCTAACCCTAACCCGTACACTAACCCTAACCTGAACCCTAACCCTAAACCTAACCCGTACCCCAACCCGAACCGTAGCCTAACCCTAACTCTAACCCTAACCCTAACCTTAACCCTTACCCTAACCCATACCCAAACGGTAAACCTAACCCGTACCCTAACACTAACCCTAACCCTAACTCTGACCCTAAACCTAAACCTAACCCTTACACTAATCCTAACTCTAACCCTAACCCGCACCCTAAACCTAACCCTAACCCCTAACCTAACCCTAACCCATAACCTAAACCTAACCCTAACCCTAAACTTAACCCGTACGATAACCCTATCCCGTACCCTAAACCTAACACTAAACAGTATCCTAACCCTAAACCTAACCCTAAGCCTAAACCGTACATTAACCCAAACCCTAACCCTAACACTAACCCTACACCGTACCCTAAGCCTAACCCTAACCCTAACCCTAACCCGTACCCTAACACTAACCTTCAACTTAACCCCAACACTAACCCTACCCCGTACTCTAACCCTAAACCTAACCCTAACCCAAACACTTACCCTAACCCTAACACTAACCCTAACCCATAATCTAACCCTATCCCTAACCCTAACCGTACTCTAACAGTAACCCTAACGCTCACCTTATCCCTAACTCGTAATGTAACCCTAACCCGTACCATAACCCTAACCCTAACCCGTACCCTAACCCTAACCCTAACTCCTACCCTAACCCTAAACCTAACGCTGACCATAACCCTAACCCTAACCCGTACCCTAAACCTAACCCGTACTTTAACCCTAAACCTAACCCTAACCCTAAACCATACCCTAAACCTAACCCTAACCCTAACTCGTACCCTAAACCTAACCATAAACCTGACCCTAACCCTAACCCTAACCCGTACCCTAAGCCTAACCCATACCCTAACCCTAACCCTAAACCTAACCATAACCCTAACCCATACCCTAAACCTAAACCTAACCCTTGACCTAACTCGTACCCAAATGTACCCCGTACCCTAACCCTAACCCTAACCCTAACCCGTACCCAAAACCTATCCCTAACCCTAACCCTACCGTAACCCTAACCCTAACCCATAACCTAACCCTATCCCGCACCTAAACCTAAACCTAACCCGTACCCAAACCCTAACCCATAACCTAAACCTAACCCTACCCTAAACTTAACCCGTACACTAACCCTATCCGGTACTCTAAACCTAACCCTAACACGTACCCTAACCCTAACCCTAACCCTAACCCTATCCGTACACTAAACCTAACCCTAACCCTAACACTAACCTTAACCCGTACTCTAACCCTAACCCTAACCCTAATCCTAACCCTAAACCGTACTCTAACCCTATCCCATACCCTAACACTAACCCTTACCCACCCTAACCCTAAAACTGACCCTAACCCGTACTCTAAACCTATCCCGAACCCTAACACTAACCCTTACCCTAACCCTAAACATAACCCGTACCCTAACCCTAAACATAACCCGAACCCGTACCCAAATCCTTACCCTAACTGGTACCCTAACCCTAATCCTAACCCTAACCCTCACCCTAACCCTAACCAGTGCTGTAACCCTAACCCATACCATAACCCTAACACTAAACCGTACCCTAAACCTAACCCTAACTCTTATCCTAACCAAAACATAACCCTAAGCTTAACCCATACATTAACCCTAACCATAACACTAACACTAACCCTACCCCGTACTATAAACCTAACCCTAACCCTAACCCTAACACTAACCCTAACCCGTACTATAACCCTAACACTAACCGTACTCTAAATCTAACCCTAACCCTCACACTAACACTAACCCATACTGTAAACCTAACCCGTACCATAACCCTAACCCTAAACCGTACCCTAACCCTAACCCTAACTCATACACTAACCCGAACCCTGACCCTACCCCTAACCGCACTCTAACCCTAACCCTAACCCTCACCCTAACACTAACCCGTAGTGTAACCCTAACACGTACCATAACCTTAACCCTAGCCCGTACCCTAAACCTAACCTGTACCCTAACCCTAACCCTAAACCTAACCTGTACCCTAAACCTAACCCTAAACCTAAATCGTACCCTAACCCTAACCCTAACACTGACCCTAAACCTAAACCTAACCCGTACCCTAAACCTAACCCGTACCCTACCCTAACTCTAATCCTAACCCGTACTATAACCCTAACCCTAAACCTAACCCTAACCCTAATACTAACCTGTACTCTCACCCTATCCCTTAGTTAACACTAACTCTAACCCTAACCCCTAACCCTAAACCTTACCCTAACCCGTACCCAAACGGTAAACCTAACCCTTACCCTAACCCGTACACAAACGGTAAACCTAACCTAACCTAACGGTACCCTAACACTAACCCAAACCCGTACTCTAACCTTAACCCCAACCCTAACCCTAACCCATACCCTAACAATAACCCTAACCCTAACCCTGACCCTAAAAATAACCCTAACCAGTACATTAACCCTAAACCTAACCCTAACCGGTACTCTAAACCTAACCCTAAACTGTACCCTAACCCTAACCTGTAACCTAAACCTAAACCTAACCCTAAACTTAACCCGTATGCTACCCCTATCCCATACCCTAATCCTAACCCTAACCCGTAACTTAACCCTAAATCTAACCCTAAGCCTACCCGTACATTAAACCTAACCCTAACCCTAACACTAACCCTATCCCATACTCTAACCCTAACCCTAACCCTAACCCTAACCCTAAACTGTACACTAAACGTAACCCTAACCCTAACCCTAACATTAACCCGTAATCTAACCCTAACCCTAACCCTCATCCTAACCCTAACCTGTACTGTAACCCTAACATGTAACATAACCCTAACCCTAACCCGTACCGTAAAACTAACACTAACCCTTGACCTAACCCGTAGCCAACCCTATCCCGTACCCTAACCCTAACCCATACCCTACACTAACCCTAAACCTAAACCGTACCTTATCCCTAACCCTAAACCTAACCCGTACCCTAACCTAAACATAACCCTAACCCGTACCCAAACCCTAAACCTAAGACGTACCCTATCCCTAACCCTAACCCGCACACTAAACCTAAACCTAACCCTAGACATAACATGTAGACTAAATCTATCCCGTACCCTAACCTTAACCCTAACCCGTACCGTAACCCTAACACTACCCCTAAACCTAAATCTAACCCTAACTCTAATCCTAACCCGTACACTAACCCTAAACCGAACCCTAACTCGAAACTTAACACGTACCCTAACCATTCCCGTAGCCTAACCCTAACTCTAACCCTAACCCTAACCCTAACCCTTACCCTAATTCGTACCCAAACGGTAAACCTAACCCGTAAACTAACACTAACCCAAACCCGTACTCTAACCCTAACCCTAACCCTAATCCTAACCCGCACCCTAAACTTAACCCTAAACCTATCCCAAACCATAACCCTTACCGTAAACTATCCCTAACCCATAACCTAACCCTAAGCCTAACCTTAACCGTAACCCTGACCCATAACCTAACTCTAAAACTAACCCGTACCCTAACCGCAACCCTAACCCTAACCCGTACCCTAACCCTAACAGTAACCCTAACCCTGACCCTAAACCTAACACTAACCCTTACACTACTCCTAACCCTAACACTAACCCGCACCCTAAACCTAACCCATAACCTAAACCTAACCCTAAACCTAAACTTAACCAGTACGCTAACCCTATCCCGTACCCTAAACCTAACCCTCCCCGTATCCTAACCCTAAACCTAACCCTAAGCCTAACCCGTACATTAAACCTAACCCTAACCTTAACACTAACCCTACCCCGTACACTAACCCTTACCCTAACCCTAAACCTAACCCTAAACCGTACCCTAACCCTAACCCTAACCCTTACCCTAACCCTAACACTAACACTAACCCATACTCTAACCCTAAAACTAACCCTAACCCTAACCCTAACACTAACTTTAACCCGTACTCTAACCCTAACCCTAACACTCACCCTAACCCTAACCCGTACTGTAACCCTAACCCATAACCTAAACCTAACCCTAAACCTAATTTTAACCCATACGCTAACCCTAGCCCGTACCCTAAACCTAACCCTAACCCGTACCCTAACCTAACCCTAACCCTAACTCTAACCTGTACCCAAACCCTAATCCTTTCCCTAACCCAAACACTAACCCTATCCCGTACTCTAACCCTAACCCTAACCCTAACCCTAACCCTAACCGTATTCTAACCCTAACCCTAACCCTCAACCTAACCCTAACCCGTACTGTAACCCTAACCCGTATCATAACCCTAACCCTAACCCATACCCTAACCCAAACCCTAACTCGTACCCTAACCATAACCCTGACCCTAACACTAACCATAAACCGTACCGTAAATGTAACCCTAACCCTAACTTGTTCCCTAACCCTAACCCTAACCCTTACCCTAAACCTAACCCTAACCCTAAAACTAATTCTAACCATAAACCGTACCCTAAAACTAACCCTAACCCTTGACCTAACCCGTAGCTAACCCTATCCCGTACCCTAATCCTAACCCTAACCCGTACCCAAAACCTAACATTAACCCTAACCCATACCCTAGCGCTAACCCTAACACTAACCCTAAGCCTAACCCGCACCCTAAACCTAAACCTAACCCTAAACCTAACCATAACCCTTACACGTACCCTAACCCTAACCCATACCCTACACTAACCCTAACCTTAACTGTAACCCTAACCCGTACCCTAACCCTAAAACTAACCCGTACCCTAACCCCAACCCTAAACCTAACCCGTACCATAACCCTATCCCTAACGCTAACCCTGACCCTAACCCTAAACCTAAACCTTACCCTAACCCTAACCCTAAACCTAACCCTAACCCATACACTAACACTAACCCGAACCCTAACCTTAACACTAATCCGTACCCTAACACTCAACCATACCAAAACCCTAACCCTAACCTTAACCATAACCCTGACCCGTAACCTACCCTAAAACTAACCTGTACCCTAACCCCAACCCTAACCATAACCCGTACCATAACCCTATCCCTAATGCTAACCCTGACCCTAAACCTAACCCTAAACCGTACCCTAACCCTAACCGTAACCCTAACCCTAACCCTAAGACTCACCTAAACCTAACCTGTACCCTAACCCTAACCTGTAACCTAAACCTAACCCTAATCCTAAACTTAACCCGTATGCTAACCCTAGCCCGAACCCTAAACCTAACCCTAAACTGTACCCAAACCCTAACCCTAACGCTATCCGTACACTAAACCTAACCCTAACTCTAAACCTAACCCGTAGTATAGCGCAAACACTAACCCTTACCCTAACCCTAACCCTAACCCTTACTCTAACACTATCCCGTAGCCTATCCCTAACTCTAACGGTAACGCCTAACCTTAACCCTAAACCGCACCCTAAACTTAACCCTAACCCTAACCCTAACAATAACCCTTTACCGTACCCTAACCCTAAACCACACACTAACCCTAAACCTAACCCGTACTGTAACCCTAACCCCTAACTTTAACAGTAAACTTAACACGTACCATAACCCTAAAACTAACCAGTACCCTAACCACAACCCTAAACCTGACCCGTACCCTAACCCTAAGTCTTAACCGCACCCTAAACCTAACCCTAACCCGTACCCTAACCCTAACCCGTACCCTAAACCTAATCCTAAACCGTAACCTAACAATAAACCTAACCCTAAGCCTAACCTTAAATTAACCCTGACCCTAACCCTAACACTAACCCTAACCCGTACTCTAACCCTAACCCTAACCCTAACCCTAACCCTAACCTTAAACCGTACCCTAACCCTAAACCTAACCCTAACAACAACACTAACCCATACTCTAACCCTAAACCTAACTCTAACCATAACCCTAACACTAACCATATCCCGTACTCTAACACTTACACTAACCCTCATGCTAACCCTAACCAGTACTGTAACCCTAACCCGTAACATAACCCTAACCCTAACCAGTACCCTAACCCTATCCATAACTCGTTCCCTAACCCTAACCCTGACCCTAACACTAACCCTAACTCGTAACATAAACCTCACCTGTACCCTAACCCTAACCCTAACCCTAACCAGTACACTAAACCTAACCCTAACCCTAACTCATACACTAACCCTAACCCTAACCCTGACCCTAAACATAACCCTAACCCGTACCCTAAACCTAACCAATACCCTAACCCTAACCTTAAACATAACCCTAACCCTAACCCGTTTCATAAAACTAACCCTAACCCTTGACTTAACCCATAGCCAACCTTATCCCGTACCCTAACCCTAACCCTAACCCGTACCCAAAACCTAACATTAACCCTAACCCATACCCTAGCCCTAACCCTAACCCTAACCCTAAGACTAACCCGCACCCTAAACCTAAACCTAACCCTAACCCTAAACTTAACCCTTACCCGTACCCTAACCCTAACTCAAACCCTACACTAACCCTAACCTTAACCGTAACCCTAACCCGTACCCAAACCCTAAAACTAACCCGTACCCTAACCCCAACCCTAACACTAACCCGTACCATAACCCTATTTCTAAACCTAACCCTGACCCTAAACCTAATCGTAACCCATACCCTGACCCTAAACCGCACCTAAACCTAATCCTAACCCGTAACCTAACCCTAACCCGTAACCTATACCTAACCCTAACCCTAAACTTAACCCTTACACTAAACCTATCCCGTTCCCTAAACCTAACCCTAACCCGTACCCTAACCCTAACCCTAACTTTAACCATAACCATAACCTGTACCCTAACCCTAAAACTAACCCGTACACTAACCCCAACCCTAACCCTAAACCATACCCTAACACTAACCCTAACACTAACCCTGACACTCAACCTAAACCTAACCCGTACACTAAACCTAACCCTAAACCTAACCCGCACCCTAAACCTAAACCTAAACCGTACCCTAACGCTAACTCGTAACCTAAACCTAAACCTAACCCTAAGACTAACACGTACATTAACCCTAACCCTAACCCTAACACTCATCCTACCCCGTACTCTAAACCTAACCCTAACCCGTGCCCTAACCCTAAACCTAACCCTTTCCCTAAACCTAACACTAACCCTAACCCTTACTCCAAACCTAACCCTAACCCTAACTCTAACTGTACTCTAACACTAACCCTAAGCCTCAACCTAACCCTAACCCATACTGCATCCCTAACCCGTAACATAACCCTAACCCTAACCCGTACACTAACCCTAACCCTAACTCGTACCCTAACCCTAAACCTGACCCTAACCCTAACCTGTACCCTAACCTAAACCGTATCCTAAACCTAACCCTAACCCTAACCCGTACCCTAAACCTAACCCTAACCGTAACCCTAACTCATACCCTAACCCTAACCCTAACCCTGACCCTAACTCTAACCCTAACCTGTACCCTAAACCTAACCCATACCCTAACCCTAACCCTAAACATAACCCTAACCCTAACCCATACCTTAAACCTAACCTTAACCCTTGACCTAACCCATACCCAACCCTATCTCGTACCCTAAACCTAACCCTAACACGTACCCAAACCCTAACAGTAACACTAACCAGTAACCTAGAGCTAACCCTAACCCTAACCCTAAGCCTAACCCGCACCCTAAACCTAAACGGAACCCTAAACCTAACCATAAACCTTACCCGTACCCTAACACTAACCCATACCCTAACACTAACCCTAACTTTAACCGTAACCCTAACACGTACCCTAACCCTAAAACTAACCCGTACCCTAAACCCATCCCTAACCCTAACCCATAGCATGACCCTATCCCTAACCATAACCCTGACCCTAAACCTAACCCTAACCCATACCCTAACCCTAACCCGCACATAAACCTAAGGCTAACCCGTACCCTAACACTAACCCGTAACCTAAACCTAACCCTAACCCTAAACTTAACACGTACACTAAACCTATCTCGTACCCTAAACCTAACCCAACCCATAACCTAACCCTAACCCTAACCCTAACCGTAACCCTATCCGTACACTCACCCTAACCCTAACCCTAACACTAAACCTAACCCGTACTATAAACCGAACCCTAACCCTAAACCTAACCCTAACCTGTACACTAACACTAACCCTAACCCTCACACTAACCCTAACCCATATCTAACCCTAAACCTAACCCTAACTCTAACCCTAACCTGTACTATAACACTAACCCTAACCCTAAACTTAACCCGAACCTGTACTCTAACCCTATCCCGTAGCCTAACCATAACTCTAAACCTATCCCCTAACCCTAACCCTAACCCTAACCCTTACCCTAACCCTTACCCAAACGGTAAACCTAACCCGTAACCTAACACTAATCCAAACCCGTAGTCTAACCCTAAACCTAACCCTAACCATAACCCTTAACTGTACCTTAACCCTAACCCACACCTTAACATAACCCTAAATTTAACCATAACCCTAACACGTACTCTAACCCTAAAACTAACCCGTACCCTAAACCTGACCCTAAACCTAACCCTAACCCGTACACTAACTCTAACCCGTAACCTAAACGTAACCCTAACCCTAAACTTAACCCGTACGCTAAACCTATTCCGACCCTAAACCTAACCCTAACCCGTAACCTAACACTAAACCTAACCCTAAGCTTAACCCCTACTTTAACACTCACCCTAACCCTAACACTAACCCTACCCCGTACTCTAACCCTAACCTAACCGTAACCCTAAACCTAACCCATACCCTAACCCTAAACCTAACCCCTTCCCTAACCCTAACACTAACACTAACCTTACTCCGTACTCTAACCCTAACCTTAACACTAACCCTAACCCTATTTGTACTCTAACCCTAACACTAAAACTCACCCTAACCCTAACCCGTACTGTAACCCTAACCCATAACATAAACCTAACGCTAACCCGTACCCTAAACCTAAGCCTAACTAGTACCCTAACCCTAACCCTGACCCTAACACTAACCCGTACCCAGAACCTAACCCGTACCCTAACCCTTACCCTAACCCTAACCCTTTCCCTAAACCTAACCCTAACCCTAACTCATATCCTAACCCTAACCCTAAGCCTGTCCCTAACCCTAACCCTAACCCATACCTTAAACCTAACCCGTACCATAACCCTAACCCTAAACCTAACCTGTACCCTATCACTAACACTAACCCTAGCCCTGACCCTAAACCTGACCCTAACCCTTACACTAATCCTAACCCTAACCCTAACCCGCACCCTAACCCTAACCCATAACCTAAACCTAACCCTAAACCTAAACATAACCAGTACGCTAACCTTATCCCATACCCTAAACCTAACCCTAACCGTATCCTAACCCTAAACCTAACCCTAAGCCTAACCGGTACATTACCCCTAACACTAACCCTAACATTAAGCCTAACCCGTACTCTAACCCTAACCCTAACCCTAAACCTAACCCTAACCTGTACTCTAACCCTAACCGTAACCTAACACTAACCCTAACCCTAACCCTAAACCTAACCCGTACCCTAACCCGTACCCTAAACCTAAACCGTAGCCTAACCCTAACACTAACCCTAACCTGTACCCTAACCTAATCCTAACCCTAACTCGTACTCTAACTCTAACCCTAACCCGGACCCTAATCCTATACCTAACCCATACTCTAAGCCTAACCCATACCCTAACCCTAACCCTAAACCTAACCCTAACCTTAACCCGTACACTAAACCTAACCCTAAACCTAACCCTAACCATAACCCTAACCCTAAACCTAACCCGCACCCTAATCATAAACCTAACCCTAACCCTAATCCTAAACCTAACCCTAACCCTAAACATAACCCTTACCCATACCCTAACCCTAACCCATACCCTAACCGTAACGCTAACTTTAACCGTAACCCTGACCCGTAACCTAACCCTAAAAGTAACCTGTACCCTAACCCCAAACCTAACACTAACACGTACCTAACACTAACACTAACCCTAACCCTGACCCTAAACCTAACCCTAACCCTTACACTAATCCTAAACCTAACCCTAACCCGCACCCTAAACCTAACCCTAACCCGTAACCTAACCCTAACCCGTAACCTTAACCTAACCCTAAACATAAACCTAACCCGTATGCTAACCCTATCCCGTACCTTGAACCTAACACTAACCCGTATCCTAACCCTAAACCTAAACCTAAGCCTAACCTGTACATTACCCCTAACACCAACCCTAACATTAACCCTACCTCGTACTCTAATCCTAACCCTAACCCTAACCCGTACCCTAACCCTAACCCTAACCCTAACCCTAACCCTATCACTAACCCTAAACCGTACTCTAAACATAACCCTAAACCTAACCCTAACCCTAACCGTACTCTAATCCTAACCCTAACCCTCACCCTAACCCTAACCCGTACTGTAAACCTAACCCGTACCATAACCCTAAACCTAACCCGTACCCTAACCCTAACCCTAACTCGTACCCTAACCCTAAACCTAACTCTGACTCTAACCCTAACCTTAACCCGTACCCTAAACCTCAACCGTACCCTAACCCTAACCCTAAACATAAACCGTACCCTAAACCTAACCCCAACCCTAACTCGTACCCTAACCCTAACCCTAACCCGGACCCTAATCTAACCCTAACCCGTACTCTAAGCCTAACCCATACCCTAACCCTAACCCTAAACCTAACCCTAACACTAACCCGTACCCTAAACCTAACCCTAACCCTTGACCTAACCCGTATCCAAATCAATCCCGTAAACTAACCCTAACCATAAACCGTACACAAACTCTAACCGTAACCCTAACCCATACCCTAGCGCTAACCCTAACCCTAACTCTAAACCTAACCCACACCCTAAACCTAAACCTAACCCTAACCCTAACCATAACCCTTACCCGTACCCTAACCCTAACCCATACCCTAACCGTAACCCTAACCTTAAACATAACCCAGACCCATACCCTAACCCTAAAACTAACCCGTACCCTAACCCCAACCCTAACCCTAACCCGTCCATAACCCTATCCCTAACGCTAACCTGACCCTAAACCTAACCCTTACTCGTATTCTAACCCTAACCCTAACCCTAACCCTCACCTAAACCTAACCCTTACACTTACCTAACCCTAACCCGTAACCTAAACCTAACCCTAACACTAAACCCGTACACTAACCCTATCCCGTACCCTAAACCTTACCCTAACCCGTATCCTAACACTAAACCTAACCCTAATCCTAACCCGTACATTAACGCTAACCCTAACCCTAACACTAACCCTACCCCGTACTCTAACACTAACCCTAACCCTAAATCATACCCTAATCCTAAACCTAACCCTAACCATAACCCTAACATTAACCCTAAAACGTACTCTCACCCTAACCCTAACCCAAAACTTAACCGTACTCTAACCCTAACCCTAACCCTCACCCTACCTCTAACCCGTACTGTAACCCAAACCCGTACCATAACCCTAACCCTAACCCATACCCTAACACTAACCCTTACCCTAACCCTAAACCTAACCCGTACCCTAACCCTAAACGTAACCCTTACCCATACCCAAACCTTAACCCAACACGTACCCTAACCCTAACCCAAACCCTAACCCTAAACCGCACACTAAACCTAACCCTAACCCTAGACCTAACACGTACACTAACCCTATCCCGTACCGGAATCTTAACCCTAACCCGTTCCATAACCCTAACACTAACCCTAACCCTTACCATAACCATAACCTTATCCCTAATCCATACACTAACCCTAACCCGAATCCTAACCCATACCCTAAGCCATACCCTAACGCTCTCCTTAGCCTAACCCTAATTCTAAACCTAAACCCTAACCCTAACACTAACCCTAAACATACACTAACCTGTACCCAATGGTAAACCTAACCCGTACCCTAACAGTAACCCAAACCCGTACTCTAACCCTAACCCTAACCCTAACCCGCACCTTAATCTTAACCCGAACCCTAAGGGAAACCATAACCCTTAACCGTAACCTAACCCTAACCCATACCCTAACCCTAACCCTAACCTTAACCATAACCCTAAACTGTACCCTAACCCTAAAACTAACCCGTACACTAACCCCAACCCTAACACTAACGCGTACCCTAACACTAACCCTAACCCTAACTCTAACCCTAACCCTTACACTAACCCTAAACCTAACCCTAACCCGCACCCTAAACCTAACCATAACCCATACCCTAACCCTAACCCGTAACCTAAACCTAACCCTATCCCTAAACTTTTTTTTTTTTAATTTTTATTTATTTATGATAGTCACACAGAGAGAGAGAGAGAGGCAGAGACATAGGCAGAGGGAGAAGCAGGCTCCATGCACCGGGAGCCCAACGTGGGATTCGATCCCGGGTCTCCAGGATCACGCCCCAGGCCAAAGGCAGGCGCTAAACTGCTGCGCCACCCAGGGATCCCCCCTATCCCTAAACTTAACCCATACCCTAACCCTATTCTGTACCCTGAACCTAACCCTAACCCGTACACTAACCCTAACCCTAACCCTAACCATACTCTAACCCTAACCCTCACCCTAACCCTAACCCGTACTGTAACCCTAACCCGTACCATAACCTTAACCCTAACCCGTATCCTAACCCTAACCCTACCTTGTACCCTAACCCTAACCCTAAACCTGACCCTAAACCTAACCGTAACCCGTACCCTAAACCTAACCCGTAACCTAACCCTAATCAGATCCCAAACCCATACCCTAAACCTAACCCTAACCCTAACTCATATCCTAAACCTAACACTAACCTTGACCTAACCTTTAAATAACCCATACTCTAAGCCTAACCCATACGCTAACACTAACCCAAACCTAACCCTAACCCTAACCTGTACCCGAAACCTAACCCTAACCCTTGACCTAACCCTTACCCAACCCTATCCCGTAACCTATCCTTAAACCTAACCCGTACCCAAACCGTAACAGTAACCCTAACCCATTACCTAGCACTAACCCGAGCCATAACCCTAACCCGCACGCTAAACCTAAACCTAACCCTAACCCTAACAATAACCCTTATCCGTACCCTAACCCTAACCCATACCCTAACCCTAACCATAACATTAACCGTAACCATGAGCCATACCCTAACCCTAAAACTAACCTGTACCCTAACCCCAATCCTAACCCTAACCCGTATCATAACCCTATCCCTAACCCTAACCCTGACCCTAAACCTAACCCTAAACCAAACCCTAACCCTAACCCTAACCCTAAATCTAACCCACACCTAAACCTAACCCTAAACCGTTCCCTAACCCTAACCCGTCACCTAAACCTAACCCTAACCCTAAAATTAACGCGTAAACTAAGACTATCCCGTACCCTAAACCTAACCCTAACCCGTACCCTAACCCTAACCCTAACTCTAACCCTATCCGTATATTTACCATAACCCTAAACCTAACACTACCCTAACCAGTAATCTAACCCTAAACCTAACCCTAACCCGTACTCTAACCCTTAGCCGTACCCTAACACTAACCCTTACCCTAACCCTAAACCTAACCCATACCATAACCCTAAATGTAACCCTAACCCGTACCCAAACCCTAACCCTAACACGTACCCTAACCCTAAACCTAACCCTAACCCGCACACTAAACCTAACCCTAACCCTAGACCTAACACGTACACTAAACCTATCCCGTACCGGAACCTTAACCCTAACCCGTACCGTAACCCTAACCCTAACCCTAACCCTAACCCTAACCCTAACCCTAACCCATACCCTAACCCTAACCCTAACCTTAACCATAACCCTAAACTGTACCCTAACCCTAAAACTAACCCGTACACTAACCCCAACCCTAACACTAACGCGTACCCTAACACTAACCCTAACCCTAACCCTAACCCTTACACTAACCCTAAACCTAACCCTAACCCGCACCCTAAACCTAACCATAACCCATACCCTAACCCTAACCCGTAACCTAAACCTAACCCTATCCCTAAACTTTTTTTTTTTTAAATTTTTATTTATTTATGATAGTCACACAGAGAGAGAGAGAGAGGCAGAGACATAGGCAGAGGGAGAAGCAGGCTCCATGCACCGGGAGCCCAACGTGGGATTCGATCCCGGGTCTCCAGGATCACGCCCCAGGCCAAAGGCAGGCGCTAAACTGCTGCGCCACCCAGGGATCCCCCCTATCCCTAAACTTAACCCATACCCTAACCCTATTCTGTACCCTGAACCTAACCCTAACCCGTACACTAACCCTAACCCTAACCCTAACCATACTCTAACCCTAACCCTCACCCTAACCCTAACCCGTACTGTAACCCTAACCCGTACCATAACCTTAACCCTAACCCGTATCCTAACCCTAACCCTACCTTGTACCCTAACCCTAACCCTAAACCTGACCCTAAACCTAACCGTAACCCGTACCCTAAACCTAACCCGTAACCTAACCCTAATCAGATCCCAAACCCGTACCCTAAACCTAACCCTAACCCTAACTCATATCCTAACCCTAACACTAACCTTGACCTAACCTTTAAATAACCCATACTCTAAGCCTAACCCATACGCTAACACTAACCCAAACCTAACCCTAACCCTAACCTGTACCCGAAACCTAACCCTAACCCTTGACCTAACCCTTACCCAACCCTATCCCGTAACCTATCCCTAAACCTAACCCGTACCCAAACCGTAACAGTAACCCTAACCCATTACCTAGCACTAACCCGAGCCATAACCCTAACCCGCACGCTAAACCTAAACCTAACCCTAACCCTAACAATAACCCTTATCCGTACCCTAACCCTAACCCATACCCTAACCCTAACCATAACATTAACCGTAACCATGAGGCATACCCTAACCCTAAAACTAACCTGTACCCTAACCCCAATCCTAACCCTAACCCGTATCATAACCCTATCCCTAACCCTAACCCTGACCCTAAACCTAACCCTAAACCAAACCCTAAGCCTAACCCTAACCCTAAATCTAACCCACACCTAAACCTAACCCTAAACCGTTCCCTAACCCTAACCCGTCACCTAAACCTAACCCTAACCCTAAAATTAACGCGTAAACTAAGACTATCCCGTACCCTAAACCTAACCCTAACCCGTACCCTAACCCTAACCCTAACTCTAACCCTATCCGTATATTTACCATAACCCTAAACCTAACACTACCCTAACCAGTAATCTAACCCTAAACCTAACCCTAACCCGTACTCTAACCCTTAGCCGTACCCTAACACTAACCCTTACCCTAACCCTAAACCTAACCCATACCATAACCCTAAATGTAACCCTAACCCGTACCCAAACCCTAACCCTAACACGTACCCTAACCCTAAACCTAACCCTAACCCGCACACTAAACCTAACCCTAACCCTAGACCTAACACGTACACTAAACCTATCCCGTACCGGAACCTTAACCCTAACCCGTACCGTAACCCTAACCCTAACCCTAACCCTAACCCTATCCCTAACCCGTACACTAACCCTAACCCGAACCCTAACCTTAATGCTAATCCGTACCCTAACACTCACCCATACCCTAACCCTAACCCTAACCTTAACCGTTACCCTGACCCGTAACCTAACCCTAAAACTAACCCATACCCTAACCCTACCCGTAGCCTAACCCTAACCCATAACCTAAACTAACACGTAAACTGAACGTATCCCATACCGAACACTTAACCTTAACCCGTACTGTAACCCTAACACTAACCCTAACCCTAACCCTAACCCTACCCGTAGCCTAACCCTAACTCTAACCCTAACCCCTAACCCTAATGCTAACCCTTACCCTAAACCATACCCAAATGGTAAATCTAACCCGTACCCTAACAAGAACCCAAACCTGTACTCTAACCCTAACCCTAACCCTAACCAGCACCCTAAGCTTAACACTAACCCTAACCCAAACCATAACCCTTAACCGCAACCTAACCCAAAGCCATACCTTAACCTTAACCCTAACCTTAACCCTAACCCTAACCCCAACCTAACCCTAACCCATACCCTAACACTAACCCTAACCCTAACCCTGACCCTAAACCTAACCCTAACCCTTATACTAACCCTAACCTGTACCCTAACCCTAACCCTAACCCGTACCCTGACCAGTACCCTAAGAATAACACTAATCCTAACACTGACCCTAACCTAACACTAACACTAACCCTAATCTGTACTCTAACCCCTATCCTAACCACAACCCTAACCCTAACCCGTACCCTAACACTAACCCTAACACTAACCCTGACACGTACCCTAAACTGTATCTTAACTCATACCCTAACCCCAACCCTAACCCTAACCCGTACCCTAACACTAACCTTAACCCTAACCCTGACCCTAAACCTAACCCTAACCCTAACACTAACCCTAAACCGTACCCTAACCCTAACCCTAACTCTAACCCTGACCATAACCCTAACACTAACCCGTACCCTAAGCCTAACTCATACCCTAACCCTAACCCTAAACTGTCCCTAACCCTAACCCGTACCCGAAACCTAACCCTATCACTTGATCTAACCAGTACCCAAACCTATCCCGTAACCTTACTCTATCCCTAACCTGTACCCAAACCTAACAGTAACCCTAACCCATATCCTAGCGCTAACCCTAACCCTAACACTAACCCGCACCCTAAACCTAAACATAACCCTAACCCTAACCATAACCCTTACCCGTACCCTAACCCTAACACATACCTAACCGTAACCCTAACCTTAACCATAACCCTGACCTGTACGCTAAACCTAAACTTTACCCATACCCTAACCCCAACCCTAACCATAACCCGTACCCTAACCCAAATACTAACCCTAACCTTAACCCTCACCTATACCTAACCCTAACCCGTACCCTAAACCTAACCCGTAACCTAAACTTAACCCTAACCCTAAACTTAACCCGTACGCTAACCCTATCCCGTACCCTCAACCTAATCCTAACCCGTATACTAACCCTTAACCTAAACCTAAGCCTAATCCGTACATTAACCCTAACCCAAACCCTAACACTAACCCTACCCCGTACTTTAACCCTAACCCTAACCCTAACCCTAAACCTAACCCTAACCCGTACCCTATCCCTAACATGTACCCTAACCCTAACCCTAAACATAACTCTTACCAGCACACTAAAACTAACACTAACCCAAGACCTAACACGTACATAAACCCTATCCCATACCGTAAACTTAACCCTAACCCGTACCGTAATGCTAACACTAACCGTAACCCTAACCCTAACCATAACCTTAACCTGTACACTAACCCTAACCCGTACCCTAATCCTAACCCTAACCCTAACCCTATCCGTACACTAACTCTAACCCTAACCCTAACTCGTACTATAAAACTAACCCGTACCCTAACACTAACCCTAACCCTAACCCTAAACCAAACCCGTACCCTAACCCTAACCCAAACCCGTACTCTAAACCTAACCCTAACCCTAAACCGGACCCTAAACTTAACCCTAACCCTAACCCTAACCATAACCCTTAACCGTACCCTAACCCTAAACTACACCCTAACCCTATCCCTAACTTAAACCGTAACTCTAACCCGTAACCTAACCCTAAAACTAACCCGTACGCTAAACCCAACCCTAACCCTAACCCATACCCTAACACTAACCCTAACCCTAACCCTGACCCTAAACCTAACCCTAACCCGTACACTAACCCTAACCCTAACACTAAACCGCTCCCTAAACCTAACCCTAACCCGTACATTAACTCTAACCCTAACCCTAACACTAACACTACCCCATATTCTAACCCTAACCCTAACACTAATCCTAACCCTAAAACGTACCCTAAACCTAACCCTAAACCTTTCCCTAACCCTAAAACTAACCCTAACCCGTAATCTAACCCGAACCCTAACCCTAACCCTAACCCTAACCGTACTCTAACCCTACCGTAACCCTCACCCTGACCCTAACCCGTACTGTAACCCTAACCCGTAACATAATCCTAACCCTTTCCCGTACCCTATCCCTAACCCTAACTCGTACTCTAAACCTAAACCTGACCCTAACCCTAACCCTAACCCGTAACCTAAACCTAACCCGTACACTAACCCTAACCCTAACCCTAACCCGTACCCAACCCTAACCCGTCTTCTAACACTAACCCTAACCCTAACCCTAACCCTGACGATAACCCTACAACTAACCTGTACCCTAAACCTAACCCATACCCTAACCCTAACCCTAAACCTAACCCTAACCCTAACCCGTACTCTAAACCTAACCCTAACCATGACCTAACCCTTACCCAACCCTATCACGTACCCTTACCCTAAACCTAACCCGTACCCAAACCCTAACAGTAACCCTATCCCCTACCCTAGGGCTAACCCGAACCCTAACTCTAAGCCAAACCCGCACCCTAAACCTAAACCTAACCCTAACCCTAACCATAACCCTAACTCGTACCCTAACCCTAACCCATACGCTAGCACTAACCCTAACCTTAACTGTAACCCTAACATGTACCCTAACCCTAAAACTAACCCGTACCCTAACCCCAACCCTAACCCTAACCCATACCATAACCCTATCCCTAACCCTAACCCTGAACCTAAACCTAACCATAACCGTACCCTAACCCTAACCCGTAACCTAAACCTAACCCTAACCCTAAACATAACGCGTACACTAAACCTATCCCATAACCTAAACCTAACCCTAACCCGTACCATAACCCTAACCCTAACTCTAACCCTATCCGTACACTAACCCTAACGCTAACCCTAAAACTAACCCTAAACAGTACTCTAACCCTAAACCTAACCCTAAACCTAACCCTAACCCGTACTCTAACCCTAACCCGTACCCTAACACTAACCCTTACCCTAACCCTAAACCTAACCCGTACCTTAACCCTAAACGTAACCCTAACACGTACCCAAAACCTAACCCTAAAACGTACCCTAACCCTAACCCTAACCCGCACACTAAACCTAACCCTAACCCTAGACCTAACATGTAAACTGAACCTATCCCATACCGAAAACTTAACCCTAACCCGTACCGTAACCCTAACACTAACCCTAACCCTAACCCTAACCCGTACACTAACCCTAACCCGAACCCTAACACTAACCCTATCCCGTACCCTAACCCTACCCGTAGCCTAACCCTAACTCTAACCCTAACACTTAACACTAAACCTAACCCTAACCCTTACCATAACCCGTACCCAAATGGTAAACCTAACCCGTACCCTAACACTAACCCAAACCCGTACCCTAACCCCAACCCTAACCCTAACCCGTACTCTAACACTAAACCTAACCCTGACCCTAAACCTAACCCTAACCCTTACACTAACCCTAACCCTAATCCTAACCCGGACCCTAAACCTAACCCTAACCCGTACCCTAACCCTAACCCGTAACCTAAACCTAACTGTAACCCTAAAGTTAACCCGTACACTAACGCTATCCCGTTCCCTGAACCTAACCCTAAACCGTATCGTAACGCTAAATCTAACTCTAAGCCTAACCCATACATTAACCCTAACCCTAACCCTAACCCTAACCTGTACCCTAAACCTAACCCATACCCTAACCCTAACCAAAACCTAACCCTGTCCCGAACCCTAAACCTAACCCTAACCCTTGACCTAACCTGTACCCAACCCTATCCCGTAACCTAAACCTAAACCATACCCAAACCCTAACAGTAACCCTAACCCATACCCTAGGGCTACCCCAAACCCTAACTCTAAGCCTAACCCGCACCCTAAAACTAAACCTAACCCTAACCCTAACCCTAACCATAACCCTAATCCGTACCCTAACACTAACCCATACCCTAGCACTAACCCTAACCTTAAACGTAACCCGAACATGTACCCTAACCCTAAAACTAACCCGTACCCTAACCGCAACCCTAACCCTAACCCGTACCATAACCCTATCCCTAACCTTAACCCTGACCCTAAACCTAACCATAACCCGTACCCTAACCCTAACACGCACCTAAACCTAACCCTAACCCTAAAATTAACGCGTACACTAACCCTATCCCATACCCTAAACCTAACCCTAACACGTACCATAACCCTAAACCTAACTCTAACCCTATCCGTACATTAACCATAACCCTAAACCTAACACTACCCTAACCAGTAATCTAACCCTAAACCTAACCCTAATCCGTACTCTAACCCTAACCCGTACCCTAACACTAACCCTTACCCTAACCATAAACTTAACCCATACCCTAAGTCTAAACATAAGCCTAACCCGTACACAAACCCTAACACTAACACGTACACTAAACCTAAACCTAACCCTAACCCGCACACTAAACCTAACCCTAAACCTAGACCTAACACATATACTAAATGTATCCCGTACCGAACCCTTAACCTTAACCCGTACTGTAACCCTAACACAACACTAACCCTAACCCTAACCCTATCCCGTACACTAACCCTAACCCGAACCCTAACCCGTACCCTAACCCTACCCGTAGCCTAACCCTAACTCTAACCCTAACCACTAACCCTAACTCTAACCCTTACCCTAACCCGTACCCAAATGGTAAACCTAACCCATACCCTAACCCGAACCCAAACCCGTACTCTAACCCTAACCCTAACCGGCACCTTAAACTTAACCCTAACCCTAACCCAAACCCTAAGCCTTAACTGTAACCTAAACCTAACCCATATCCTAATCCTAACCCTAACCTTAACCATGACCATAACCTGTACACTAACCCTAAAACTACCCCGTACCTTAAACCCAACCCTAACCCTTACCCGTACACTAACACTAACCCTAACCCTAACCCTGACCCTAAACCTAACCCTAACCCTTACACTAACCCTAACCCTAACCCTAACCGGGACCCTAAACCTAACCCTAACCCGTACCCTAACCCTAACCCGTAACCTAAACCTAACCCTAACCCTAAAGTTAACCCGCAGGCTAACCCTATACCGTACTCTGAACCTAACCCTAAACCGTAACCTAATCCTAAATCTAACCCTAAGCCTAACCCGTACATTAACCCTAACCCTAACCCTAACACTATCCCTACCCCGTACTTTAACCCTAACCCTAACCCTAAACCTAACCCTAACCCGTACCCTAACCCTAACCCGTAACCTAAACCTAACCATAACCCTAAATATAACCCGTACACTAACCCTATCCCGAAACCTGAACCTAACACTAAACCGTATCCTAACGCTAAATCTAACCCTACGCCTAACCCACATTAACCCTAACACTAACCCTAACCCTAACCTGTACCCTAAACCTAACCCATACCCTAACCCTAACCTTAAACCTAACCCTAAACCTAACCCGTACCCTAAACCTAACCCTAACCCTTGACCTAACCCGTACCCAACCCTATCCCGTACACTAACCCTAACCCTAACCCATACCCAAACCCTAACAGTAAACCTAACCCATACACTAGGGCTAACCCTAACCCTAAATCTAAACCTAACCCGCACCCTAACCTAAAGCTAACCCTAACCCTAACCATAACCCTAACCCGTACCCTAACCCTAACCCATACCTAACACTACCCCTAAACTTAACCGTAACCCTAACCCGTACCCTAACCCTAAAATTAACACGTACCCTAACCCCAACCCTAAACCTAACCCGTAACATAACCCTATCCCTAACCCTAACACTGACCCTAAACCTAACCATAACGCGTACCCTAACCCTAACCCGCACCTAAACCTAACCCTAACCCGTAACCTAACCCTAACCCATAACCTAAACCTAACCCTAACCCTAAACTTAACGCGTACACTAACCCTAACCCGTACCCTAACCGAAACCTAGCAAATACCCTAACTCTAACCCTAACACTAACCCTATCCATACACTAACCCTAACCCTAACCCTAACACTAACCCTAACCGGTACTCTAACCCTAACCCTAACCCTGAACCTAACCCTAACACGTACTCTAACACTAACCCGTACCCTAACACTAACCCTTACCCTAACCCTAAAACTAACCTGTAACCTAACCCTGAACGTAACCCTAACCCGTACCCAAACCCTAACCCTAACACGTACCTAACCCTAACCCTAAGCCTAACCCGCACACTAAACCTAAAACTAACCCTAGACCTAACACGTAAACTAAACCTATCCCGTACCGAATCCTTAACCCTAACCCATACCGTAACCCTAACACTAACCCTAACCCTAACCCTAACATTATCCCTAACCCTAACCCGTACACTAACCCTAAACGAACCCTAACCCTAACCCTAACCCGTACCCTTACCCTACCCATAGCCTATATCTAACTCTAACCCTAACCCCTAACCCTAACCCTAACCCTTACCCTAACCTGTACCCAAACGGTAATCCAAACCGTACCCTAATACTAACCCAAACCCATACTCTAACCCTAAACCTAACCCTAACCCGCACCTTAAACTTAACACTAATCCTAACCCAAACCATAACCCTTAACTGTAACCTAACCCTAACCCATACCTTAACCCAAACCCTAACCTTAATCATAACCCTAACCTGTACCCTAACCCTAAAACTAACCCATACCCTAACCCAAACCCTAACCCTAACCCGTACTCTAACACTAACCCTAACCCTAACCCTGGCCCTAAACCTAACCCTAACCCGTAATCTAACCCTAACCCTAACCCTAATCCTAACCCTAACCGTACTCTAACCCTACCCTAACCCTCACCCTAACACTAACCCCTACTGTAAACCTAACCCGTAACATAATCCTAAACCTATCCCGTACCCTATCCCTAACCCTAACTCGTACTCTAACCTTAAACCTGACCCTAACCTTAACCCTAACCCGTAACCTAAACCTAACCCGCACCCTAACACTAACCCTAACCCTAACCCGTACCCTAACCCTAACCCATCATCTAACTCAAACCTAACCCTAACCCTAACCCTGACCCTAACCCTAAACCTAACCTGTACCCTAAACCTAACCCATACCCTAAACCTAACCCTAAACCTAACCCTAACCCTAACCCGTACCCTTAACCTAAATCTAACCCTTGACCTAACCCGTACCCAACCCTATCACGTACCCTTACCCTAAACCTAACCTGTACCCAAACCGTCACAGTAACCCTAACCCATACCCTAGGGCTAACCCAAACCCTAACTCTAAGCCTAAACCGCACCCTAAACCTAAACCTAACCCTAACCCTAACCATAAACCTAACCCGTACCCTAACCCTAACCCACACCCTAGCACTAATCCTAACCTTAACCGTAACCCTAACACGTACCCTAACCCTAAAACTAACCCGTACCCTAACCCCAACCCTAACCCTAACCCGTACCATAACCCTATCCCTAACCCTACCCCTGACCCTAAACCTAACCATAACCCGTACCCTAACCCTAACCCGCACCTAAACCTAACCTTAAACCGCAACCTAACCCTAAGCCGTAACCTAAACCTAACCCTACCCTAAAATTAACGCGTACACTAACACTATCCCGTACCCTAAACCTAACCCTATCCCGTACCCTAACCCTAACCCTAACTCTAACCCTATCCGTACATTAACCATAACCCTAAACCTAACACTACCCTAATCAGTAATCTAACCCTAAACCTAACCCTAACCCATACTTTAACCCTAAGCCGTACCCTAACATTAACCCTTACCCTAACCCTAAACCTAACCCATACCGTAAACCTAACGTAACCCTAATCCATACCCAAAACCTAACCCTAACACATAACCTAACCCTAAACCTAACCCTAACCCGTACACTAAACCTATCCCTAACCTTAGACCTAACACGTAAACTAAACATATCCCCTACCGAACCCTTAACCTTAACCCGTACTGTAACCCTAACACTAACCCTAACCCTAACCCTAACCCGTACCCTAACCCTAACCCGTACCCTAACCCTACCCGTAGCCTAACCCTAACTCAAACCGTAACCCCTAACCCTAACCCTAACCTTTACCCTAATACGTACCCAAATGGTAAACCTAACCCGTACACTAACACGAACCCAAACCCGTACTCTAACCCTAACCCTAACCCCAATCCGCACCTTAAATTTAACCCTAACCCTAACCCAAACCATAAGCCTTAACCGTAACCTAACACTAACCCATACCCTAACCCTAACCCTAACCTTAACCATAACCATAACCTGTACCCTAACACTAAATCTAACCCGTACCCTGACCCCAACCCTAACCCTAACCCGTATTCTAACAGTAACCCTAACCCTAACCCTGACCCTAAACCTAACACTAACCCTTACACTAACCCTAACCCTAACCCTAATCCGGACCCTAAACCTAACCCTAACCCGTACCCTAACCCTAACCAGTCACCTAAACCTAACCCTAACCCTAAAGTTAACCCGTAGGCTAACCCTATCCCGTACCCTGAACCTAACCCTAAACCGCATCCTAATCCTAAATCTAACCCTAACCTAACCCGTACATTAACCCTAAACCTAACCCTAACAATAACCCTACCCTGTGCTTTAACCCTAACCCTAACCCGTACCCTAACCCTTACCCGAAACCTAAAAATAACCCTATCCTTAAACTTAACCAGTACGCTAACCCTATCCCGTACCCTTAACCTAACCCTAACCCGTATCCTAACACTAAACCTAACCCTAAGCCTAACCCTTACATTAACCCTAAACGAATCCCTAACACTAACCCTACCCCGTACTTTAACCCTAACCCTAAACCTAACCCTAACCCTAACACTAACTCAGACCCTAAACCTAACCCTAACCCGTACCCTAACCCTAACCCGTCACCTAAACCTAACCCTAACCCTAAAGTTAACCCATAGGCTAACCCTATCCCGTAACCTGAACCTAACCCTAAACCGTATCCTATCCCTAAATCTAACCCTAAGCCTAACCCACATTAACCCTAACCCTAACCCTAACCCTAACCTGTACCCTAAACTTAACCCATACCCTAAACCTAACCCTAATCCTAACCCTAACCCAAACCCGTACCCTAAACCTAACACTAACCCTTGACCTAACCCGTAACCAACCCTATCCCGTACCCTAACATTAACCCTAACCCGTATCCAAACGCTAACAGTAACCAGTAACCCTAACCCATAACCTAGGGCTAACCCAAAACCTAACTCTAAGCCTAACCCGCACCCTAAACCTAAACCTAACCCTAACCTTAACCATAACCCTAACCCGTATCCTAACCCTAACCCATACCCTAAAACTAACCCTAACCTTAACCGTAACCCTAACCCGTACCCTAAACCTAAAACTAACCCGTACCCTAACCCCAACCCTAACCCTAACCCGTACCATAACCCTATCCCTAACCCTAACCCTGACCCTAAACCTAACCATAACCCGTACCCTAACCCTATCCCGCACCTAAACCTAACCCTAAACCGTACCATAACCTTAACCCATAATCTAAACCTAACCCTAACCATAAACTTAACGCGTACACTAACCCTATCCCGTACCCTAACCTAACCCTAACTAATACCCTAACCCTAACCCTAACACTAACCCTAACCAGTACTCTAACCCTAAACCTAACACTAAACCTAACCCGTACCCTAACCCTAAATGTAACCCTAACCCGTACCGAAACCCTAACCCTAACACGTATCTTAACCCTAACCCTAAGCCTAACCAGCCCACTAAACCTAACCCTAACCCTAGACCTAACATGTAAACTAAAGCTATCCCGTACTGAAACCTTAACCCTAACCCGTACCGTAACACTAACACTAACCCTAAACCTAACCATAACATTAAGCCTAAGCCTAACCCGTACACTAACCCTAACCCTAACCCGCACCTTAAACTTAACACTAATCCTAACCCAAACTATAACCCTTAAACATAACCTAACCCTAAACCATACCCTAACCCTAACCCTAACCTTAATCATAAACCTAACCTGTACCCTAAACCTAAAACTAACCCGTACCCTAACCCCAACCCTAACTCTAACCCGTACTCTAACACTAACCCTAACCCTAACCCTGACCCTAAACCTAAACCTAACACGTACCCTAACCCTAACCCGTAACCTAAACCTAACCCTAACCCTAAACTTAACCCGTACGCTAACCCTATCCCGTACCCTGAACCTAACCCTAACCCGTATCCTAACCCTAAACCTAACCCTAAGCCTAAACCGTACATTAACCCTAACCCAAACACTAACACTAACCCTAACCCATTCCTTAGCGCTAAACCTAACCCTAACCCTAAACCTAACCCTAACCCGTACCCTATCCCTAACCCGTACCCTAACCCTAACCCATAACCTAAACCTAACCCTAACTCTAAACTTAAGGCGTACACTAACCTTATCCCGTACCCTAACCTAACCCTAACTAATACCCTAACCCTAACCCTCACACTAACCCTATCCGTACACTAACCCACACCCTAACCCTAACACTAACCCTAACCGGTACTCTAACACTGAACCTAACCCTAAACCTAACCCTAACCCGTACTCTAACCCTAACCCGTACCCTAACACTAACCCTAACCCTAACCCTGACCCTAAACCTAACCCTAACCCTTACACTAACGCTAACCCTAACCCGCACTCTAAACCTAACCCTAACCCGTACCCTAACACTAACCCGTAACCTAAACCTAACCCTAAACCTAAACTTAACCCGTACGCTAACCCTATCCCGCACCCTGAACCTAACCCTAACCCGTATCCTAAACCTAAACCTAAACCTAAGCCTAACCCGTACATTAACCCTAACCCTAACCCTAACAGTAACCCTACCCCGTACTCTAACACTAACCCTAACCCTAAACCGCACCCTAACCCTAAACCTAACCCTAACCATAACCCTAACATTAACCCTAAACCGTACTCTCACCCTAACCCTAACACTAACCCTAACCATACTCTAACCCTAACCCTAATCCTCACCCTAACCCTAACCCGTACTGTAAACCAAACCCATATCATAACCCTAACCCTAACACGTACCCTAACCCTAACCCTAACTCGTACCCTAACCCTAAACCTAACCCTGAACCTAAACCTAACCCTAAACCGTACCCTAAACCTAACCCGTACCCTAACCCTAACCCTAACCCGTACCCTAAACCTAACCCTAACCCGTACCCTAACCCTAACCCTAACCCTATCCGTACACTAACCCTAACCCTAACACTAACACTAACACTAACCCTAACCCGTACTCTAACCCTAACCCTAACCCTAAACCTAACCCTAACCCGTACTCTAACCCTAAACCTAACCCTAACTCTAATCCTAAGCCGTACTATAACGCTAACCCGACCCTAACCATAACCATAACCCTAACCCATACAGTAACCCTAACTGGTACACTAACCCTAACCCTAAACCTAACCCTGACCTTACCCTAACCCGTACACTAACCCTAAACCGTACCCTAACCCTAACCATAACCCGTAACTAACCCTAAACCTAACCCTAAGCCTAACCCGTGCATTAAACCTAACCCTAACACTAACCCTATCCCGTACTCTAAACCTAACCCTAAACCTAACCCTAACTAAAACCCTAACCCGTACCCTAACCCTAACCCAGACCTAAACCTAACCCTAAACTGTACCCTAACCCTAACCCTAACCCTAACCTTATCCGTAAACTAACCCTAACCCTAAAACTAACACTAACCCTAACCCGTACTCTAAACTTAAACTTAACCCTAAACCTAACCCTAACCCGTACCCTAACCCTAAAACTAACCCGTACCCTAACCCCAACCATAAACCTAACCCGTACCTTAACCCTAACCCTAACCTTAACCATAACCCTGACCCGTACCAAGCCCTAAAACTAACCCATACCCTAAGCCCAACCCTAACCATAACCCGTACCATAACCCTACCCCTGACGCTAACCCGGACCCTAAACATAACTCTAACCTGTACCCTAAACCTAACCCTAACCCGTAACATAACCCTAAGCCTAACCCGTACCCAAACCCTAACCCTAACTCGTACCCTAACCCTAACCCTGACCTAACCCTAACCGTACCCTAAACCTAACCCGTACCCTAAACCTAAACCTAACCCTAAACCTAACCCATACCCTAAACCTAACCCTAACCCTAACTCATACCCTAACCCTAACCCTAACCCTGACCCTAACCCTAACCCTAACACGTACACTAAACCTAACCCATACCCTAACCCTGACCCTAAACCTAACCCTAACCCTAACCCGTACCCAAGACAGAACCGTAACCCTTGACCTAACCCATACGCAACCCTATCTCGTACCCTAAACCTAACCCTAACCCGTACCCAACCCAAAAGTAACCTTAACCCATACCCTAGCGCTCACCCTAACCCTAACGCTAAGCCTAACCTGCACACTAAACAAAAACGTAACCCTAAAACTAACCATAACTCTTACCCATACCCTAACCCTAACCCATACCCTAACCCTAAACCTAACCTTAATCATAACCCTAACCCGTACCCTAACCCTAAAACTAACCCGTACCCTAACCCCAAACCTAACCCTAACCCGTACCATAACCCTATCCCTAACCCTAACCCTGACCCTAAACCTAACCCTAACCCGTACCCTAACCCTAACCCGCACCTAAACCTAACCCTAAACCGTACCCTAACCCTAACCCTAACCCTAACCCTATCCATACACTAACCCTAACCCTAAACCTAACACTAACCCTAACCCGTACTCTAACCCTAAACTTAACCCTAAACCTAACCCTAAACCGTAACCTAACCCTAACCCTAACCCTAATCGTACACTAAACCTAACCCTAACCCTAACCCTAAAACTAACCCTAGCCCGTACTCTAACCCTAAACCTAACCCTAGCTCTTACCCTAATGCCTACTATAACCCTAACCCTTGCCTTAAACCTAACCCTAACCCGTACTCTAACACTATCCCATAGCCTAACCCTAAGTCTAAAACTAACCCCTAACCCTAACCCTAACCCTTACCCTAAACCGTACCCAAACGGTATACCTAACCCGCACGCTAACACTAACCCCAACCCGTACTCTAACCCTAACCCTAACCCTAAACCACGCCCTAAACTTAACCCTAACCCTAACCATAACCATAACCCTTAACCGTACCCTAACCCTAACACACACGCAAACCCTAACCCTAACCTTAACTGTAACCCTAACCCGTACCCTAACCCTAACCCTAAAAGTAACCCTTACCCTAACCCCAACCCTAACCCTAACCCGTACCATAACCCTATCCCTAACCTTAAACCTGACCCTAACCTAACCCTAATCTGTACCCTAACCCTAACCCGCAACTAAACCTAACCCTAACCCGTACCCTAACCCTAACCCGTAACCTAAACCTAACCCTAACCCTAAACTTAGCCCATACACTAACCCTATCCCGTACCATAAACCTAACCCTAATCCGTACCCTAACCCTAACACTAACCCTAACCCTATTCGTACACTAACCCTAACCCTAACCCTAACACTAACCCTAACCCGTACCCTAACCCTAACCCCTACCCTAAACGTAACCCTAACCCGTACTCTAAGCCTAATCCGTACCCTAACACTAACCCTAACCCTAACACTAACCCTAACCCGTACTCTAACCCTAAACCTAACCCTAACTCTAACCCTAACCCAAACTATAACCCTATCCCTAACCCTACCCCTAAACCTAACCCAAATCCGGACTCTAACCCTATCCCGTAGCCTAACACTAACTCTATCACTAACCCCTAACCCTAACCCTAACCCTAACCCTAACCCTTACCCTAACCCGTATTCAATCATTAAACCTAACCCGTACCCTAACACTAACCCAAACCCGTACTCTAACCCTAACCCTAACACTAACCCTAACGCTAACCCACACCCTAAACTTAACCCTACCCCAAACCCTGACACTAAACCTAACCTAACCCTTACACTAACCCTAACACTAACCTTAACCCGCACCCTAAACCTAACCCTAACCCGTACCCTAACCGTAACCCGTAACCTAAACCTAACCCTAATCCTAAACTTAACCTGTACGCTAACCCTATCCCATAACCTGAACCTAACCCTAACCCGTATCCTAACCCTAAACCTAACACTAAGCCTAACCTGTATATTAACCCTAACCCTAACACTAACCCTACCCCGTACTTTAACCCTAACCCTAAACCTAACCCTAACTCGTAACATAACCCTAACACTAAACCTAAACCTGACCCTAACCCTAACCCGTTCCCGTACCCTAAACCTAACCCATACCTTAACCCTAACCCTAACCCGTAACCTATACCTAAACCTAACCCTAACTCGTACCCTAATGCTAAGCCTAACCCTGACCCTAACCCTAACCTGTACCATAAGCCTAACCCATACCCTAACCCTAAACCTAAACCTAACCCTAACCCTAACCCGTACCCTAAACCTAAACCTAACCCTTGACCTAACCCATACCCAACCCTATCCCGTAACGTAACCCTAGCCCTAACCCGTACCCAAACCCTAACAGTAACCCTAACCCATACCCTTGCGCTAAACCTAAATGTAAACGTAAACATAACCATAACCCTTACCAGTACCCTAACCCAAACCATACCCTAACGCTAAACCTAACATTAACCATAACCCTGACCCGTACCCTAACCCTAAAACTAACCCGTACACTAACTCAAACCATAACCCTAACCCGTATCATAACCCTATCTCTAACCCTAACCCTGAGCTAAACCTAACTCTTACCTGTACCCTAACCTTAACCCTAACCCTAACCCGCACCTAAACATAACCCTAACCCTACCCTAACCCTAACCCATAACCTAAACCTAACCCTAACCCTAAACTTAAACCGTACGCTAACCCATCTCATACCCCAAACCTAACCCTAACCCGTACCCTCACCCTAACCCTATCCGTACACTAACCCTAACCCTAAACCTAACACTAACACTAAACCTAACCCGTACACTAACCGTAACCCTAACCCTAAACCTAAACCTAATCCGTACTCTAACCCTAACCCGTACCCTCACACTAACCCTAACCCTAACACTAACCCTAACCTGTACTCTAACCCTAAACCTAACCCTAACCCGGACTATAACCCTAACCCTAACACTAACACTAACCCGTACAGTAAACCTAACCCGTACCCTAACCCTAACCCTAACCCTGACCCTAACCCTAACCCTAACCCGTACCCTAAGCCTAACCCATAATCTAACCCTAACCCTAAACCATCCCTAACCCTAACCCGTACCCTAAACCTAACCCTATCCCTTGACGTAACCAGTACCCAACCCTATCCCGTAACCTAAACCTAACCCTAACCTGTACCCAAACCCGAACAGTCACCCAAACCCATACCCTAGCGCTAACACTAACCCTAACCCTAACCCTAACCTTAACCTGCACCCTAAACCTAAACCTAACCCTAACCCTAACCATAATCCTTACCCGTACGCTAACCCTAACCCATACCCTAACCCTAACCCTAACCTTACCGTAATTCTGACCTGTACCCTAACCCTAACACTAACCCGTACCCTAACCCCAAACCTAACCCTAACTCGTACCCTAACCCTAACCTTAACCCTCACCTATACCTAACATTAACCCGTACCCTAACCCTAACCCATAACCTAAACCTAACCCTAACCCTAAACTTAACCTGTACGCTAAACCTATACCGAACCCTAAACCTAACCCTAACCCGTACCCTAACCCTAACCCTAACCCTAAACCTAACACTAAACATAAACCGTACTCTAACCCTAACCCTAACCCTAAACCTAACCCTAACCCAAACTCTAACCCTAACCCGAACCCTAACACTAACCATAACCCTAACAGTAACCCTAACCCGTACTCTAACCCTAAACCTAACCCTAACACTAACCCTAACCCGTACTATAACCCTAACCCTAACCCTAAACCTAACCCTAACCCTAACCCGCACCTAAACCTAACCCTAACCCGTACCCTAACCCTAACCCGTAACCTAAACCTAACCTTAACCCTAAACTTAACCCGTACGCTAACCCTATCTCATACCCTAAACCTAACCCTAACACGTACCCTAACCCTATCCCTAACCCAATCCGTACTCTAACCATAAACCTAACCCTAACCCGGACTGTAACCCTAACCCTAACCCTAACCCATACCCTGACCCTAACCCGGACTGTAAACCTAACCCGTACCCTAACCCTAACCCTAACACTTACCCTGACCCTAACCCTAACCCATACCCTAAGCCTAACCCATACGCTAACCCTAAAACTAAACCATCCCTAAACCTAACCCGTACCCTAAACCTAACCCTATCACTTGACCTAACCCATACTCAACCCTATCCGTACCTAACCCTATCCCGTACCCAAACCCTAACAGTAACCCTAGCCCATACACTAGCGCTAACCCTCACCCTAACCCTAACCCGCACCCTAAACATAAACCTAACCCTAAACCTAACCATAAACCTTACCCGTACCCTAACCCTAACCCATACCCTAACACTAACCCTAACCTTAACCGTAACCCTGACCCGTATCCTAGCCCTAAAACTAACCCGTACCCTAACACCAACCCTAACCCTAACCCGTAACCTCACCCTAACCCTAACCCTAACCCTCACCTATACCTAAACCTAACCCATACCCTAAACCTAACCAATAACCGAAACCTAACCCTAACCATAAACTTAACCTGTACGCTATACCTATCCCGAACCCTAAACCTAACCCTAACCCGTACCCTGACCCTAACCCTAACCCTAAACCGTACTCTAAACCGAACCCTAACCCTAAACCTAAACCTAAACCGAACTCTAACCCTAACCCGTACCCTAACACTAACCCTAACCCTAACACTAACCCTAACCCTAACACGCAACTAAACTTAACCCTAACCCGCACCCTAACCCTAACCCATAACCTAAACCTAACCCTAACCCTAAACTTAAGCCTTACGCTACCGTATCTCATACCCTAAACCAAAACCTAACCCGTACCCTAAACCTAACACTAACCCTATCCGTGCACTAACCCTAACCCTAACCCTAAACTAACACTAACCTTAAACCGTACTATAACCCTAAACCTAACCCTAAACCTAACCCTAACCCAAACTCTAACCCTATCCCATACCCTAACACTAACCCTAACCCTAACACTAACCCTAACCCGTACAACAACCCTAAACCTAACCCTAACTCTAACCCTAACCCATACCAGAACCCTAAACCTAACCCTAACCGTAACCCTAACCCTAACCCGTACCCTAACCCTAACCCGTAACCTAAACCTAACCCTAACCCTAAAATTAACCCGTACGCTAACCCTATTTCGACCCTAAACCTAACCCTGACCCGTACCCTAACCCTAACCCTAACCCTATCCATACACTAACCCTAACCCTAACACTAAAAATAACCCTAACCCGTACTCTAACCCTAAACCTAACCGTAACTCTAACCCTAACCCATACTATAACCCTAACCCTAATGCTAACCCTAACCCTAACTGGCACCTAAACTTAACCCTAACCAGTACCCTAACCCTAACCCATAACCTAAACATAACCCTAACCCTAAACTTAACCCGTACGCTAACCCTATCTTGTACCCTAAATCTAACCCTAACCCATACCCTAACCCTAACCCTAACCTATCCGTACACTAACCCTAACCCTAACCCTAACACTAACACTAACCTTAACCCGTACGCTTACCCTCAACCTAACCCTAACACGGACTATAACCCTAAACCTAACCCTAACCTTAAACCTAACCTTAACCTGTACAGTAAAATTAACCCGTAACCTAACCCTAACTCTAACCCTAACTCTGACACTGACCCTAACCCTATACTGTACCCTAAGCCTAACCCATACCCTAACCCTAACCCTAAACGATCCCTAACCATAACCTGTACCCTAAACCTAACGCTATCCCTTGACCTAATCTGTACCCAACCTTATCCCGTAACCTAACCCAAACACTAACCCGTACCCAAACCCTAACAGTAACCCTAACCCATACCCTAGCACTAACCCTAACCCTAACCTTAACACGCACCCTAACCTAAACCTAACCCTAAGCCTAACCATAACCCTTACCCATACCCTAACCCTAACACATACCCTTACCCTAACCCTAACCTTAACCGTAAACCTGACCCGTACCCTAACCCTAAAACTAACCCATACCCTAACCCCAACCCTAACCCTAAACCGTAACCTAACCCTAACCCTATCCCTCACCTATACCTAACCCTAACCCGTACCCTAACCCTAAACCATAACCTAAACCTAACCCTAACCCTAACTTAACCCGTATGCTAACCCTATCCCGTACCCTAAACCTAAACTTAACCCGTACCCTAAACCTAACCCTAACCCTAACCCTATCCGTACACTAACCCTAACCATAACCCTAAACCTAACACTAACCCTAAACCGTACTCTAACCCTAACCCTAACCCTAAACCTATCCCTAACCCAAACTCTAACCTTAACCCGTACCCTAACACTTACCCTACCTCTAACACTAACCCTAACCCGTACTGTAACCCTAAACCTAACCCTAACTCTAGCCCTAACCCGTACTATAACACTAACGCTAATCCTACCCCTAACCCTGACTCGACTCTAACCATATCCCGTAGCATAACCCTAACTCTAACGCTAACAACTAACCCTAACCCTAACCCTAACCCTTATTGTAACCCGTACCCAAACGGTAAACCTAACCTGTACCCTAACACTAACCCAAACCCGTACTCTAACCCTAACCCTAACCCTAAACCTAAACCGCACCCTAAACTTAACCCTAATCCTAACCCTAACCATAACCCTTAATCGTACCGTAAACCTAACCCACACCCTAACCCTATCCCTAACTTAACCGTAACCCTAACCTGTACCCTAACCCTAAAACGAACCTATACCCTAACCCCAACCCTAACCCTAACCCATACCCTAACACTAACCCTAACCCTAACTCTGACCCTAATCCTAACACAAATCCGTACTCTAACCCTAACCCGTAACCTAAACCTAACCATAACCCTAAACTTAACCCGTATGCTAACCCTATCCCGTACATTAGACTTAACCCTAACCCGTACCCTAACCATAACCCTAACCCTATCCCGTACCCTAAACCTAACCCTAACCCTAACACGTACCCTAACCCTAACCCTAACCCTGACCCTAACACTATCCTTAATGTGTACCCGAAACCTAAACCATACCCTAACCCTAAACCTAAACCTAACCCTAAACCTAACCCGTACCCTAAACCTAACTCTAACCCTTGACCTAACCCGTAACCAACACTATCACGTACCCTTACCCTAAACCTAACCCGTACCCAAACCCTAACAGTAACCCTAAACCATACCCAAGGGCTAACACAAACCCTAACTCTAAGCCTAACGCGCACCCTAAACCTCAACCTAACCCTAACCCTAACCATAAACTTAACCCGTACCCTAACACTAACCCATACCATAACACTAACCCTAACCTTAACCATAACCCTAACCCGTACCCTAACCCTAAAACTGACCCGTAACCTAACCCCAACCCTAACCCTAACGTGTACCATAACCCTATCCCTAACCCTAACCCTGACCCTAAACCTAACCATAACCCGTACCCTAACCCTAACCCGCACCTAAACCTAACCCTAACCCGTACCCTAACCCTAACCCATAACCTAAACCTAACCCTAAACCTAAACTTAACGCGTACCCTAACCCTAACCCATAATCTAAACCTAACCCTAACCCTAACTTAACCCGTACTCTAAACCTATCCCGTACGCTAAACCTAACCCTAACACGTACCTAACCCTAACCCTAACCCTAACCCTATCTGTACACTACACCTAACCCTAATCCTAACACTAACCCTAACCCGTACTCTAACCCTAACCCTAACTCTAAACCTAACCCTAACCCGTACTCTAAACCTATCCCGTACCCTAACACTTACACTTACCCTAATCCTAACCCTAAACCTAACCCTAACCTGTACTCTAAACCTATCCCGTACAGTAACACTAACCCTTACCCTAACCCTAAACCTAAACCGTACCCTAACACTAAACGTAACCCTAACCTGTACCCAAACCCTAACACTAACACGTACCCTAACAGGACCCCTAACCCTAATCCTCACCCTAACCCTAACCCATACTGTAACCCTAACCCGTACTGTAACCCTAACCCATACCATAAACCTAACCCTAAACCGTACCCTAAACCTAACCCTAATTCGTACCCTAACCCTAACCCTAAACCTGACCCTAACCCTAACCCTAACCCGTACCCTAAACCAAACTCTAACCCGTACCCTAACCCTAGCCCTAACCCTAAACCTGACCCTACCCCGTACTCTAAACCTAACCCTAACCCTAAACCTGACCCTAACCCTAACCCTAAACCGTACCCTAACCCTAACCCTAACCCTAACCCTCACCCTAACCCTATCCCGTACTGTAACCCTAACCCGTACCATAAACCTAACCCTAAACCGTACCCTAACCTAACCCTAATTCAACCCTAACCCTAACCCTAACGCAGACCCTAACTCTAACCCTAACCCTTACCTTAAACCTAACCATAACCCGAATACTAAACCTGACCCTAACCCTAAACCTGACCCTAACCCTAACACTAACCCTATCCCATTCCCTAACCCTAAACCGTATCCTAACCCTAACCCTAACCATAACCCTAACCCGTACACTAAACCTAACCCTAACCCTAGACCTAACACGTACACTAACCCTATCCCATACCCCACCTTAACCCTAACCCGTATCGTAACCCTAACACTATTCTTAACCCTAACCCTATCCCATACTCTAACCCTAAACCATACCCTAACCCTAACCCTAAACCTAACCCATACCCTAACCCTAAACTTAACCCTAGCCCGTACCCAAACCCTAACCCTAACACGTATACTAACCCTAACCCTAAACCTAACCCGCCCATTGAACCTAACCCTAACCCTATACCTAACACGTACACTAACCCTATCCCGTACCCTAACTTTAACCCTAACCCATACCGTGACCCTAACACTAACCCTTACCCTAACCCTAACCTTAACCCTAACCCGTACACTAACCCTAACCTGAATTTAACCCTAACCCTAACCCGAATCCTAACCCTACCCGTAGCCTAATCCTAACTCTAACCCGACCCCTAACACTAAGCCTAACCCTAACCCATACCCAAACGGTAAACCAAACCCGTACCCTAACACTAACCCACCCGCAGTGGAACCCTAACACTAACCCTAAACCGCACCCTAAACTTAACTCTAACCCTAACCCAAACCATAACCGTTAACCGTAATTTAACCCTAACTCATAACCTAACCCTAACCCTAACCTTAACCATAACCCTAATCCGTACCCTAAACCTAAAACTATCCCGTACCATAACCGCAACCCTAACCCTAACCCGTACCCTAACACTAACCCTAACCCTAACCCTGACCCTATACCTAACCCTAACCCTTACACTAACCCTAACCCTAACCCAACCCGCACCCTAAACCTAACCCTAACCCGTATCCTAACCCTAACCTAACCCTAAGCCTAACCCGTACATTAACCCTAACCCTAACCCTAACACTAACCCTACCCCATACTCTAACCCTAACCCTTACCCTAACCCTAACCCATACCCTAAACCTAACCCTAACCCTGACTCGTACCCTAACCCTAATCCTAAACCTGACCCTAACCCTAACCTTAACCCATACCCTAAACCTAACCCATACCCTAAACCTAACCCTAAACCTAACCCTAACACTTACCAGTACCCTAAACCCAACCCTAACCCTTGACCTAACCCGTACCCAACCCTATCCCGTACCCTAAACCTAACCCTAACCCGTTCCCAAACCCTAACAGTAAACCTAACCCATACCCTAGCGCTAACCCTTACCCTAACCCGAAAACTAAACCGAACCCTAAACCTAAATGTAACCCTAACCCGTACCCAAACCCTAACCATAACGTACGCTAACCCTAACCCTAACCCTAACCCATACCCTAACCCTAAACCTAACCCGTACCCTAACCCCCACCGACCCTAACGTGTACCCTAACACTAACCCTAATCCTAACCCTGACCATAAACCTAACCCTAACACTTACACTAATCCTAACCCTACCCTAACCCGCACCCTAAACCTAACCCTAACCCGTACCCTAACCCTAACCCGTAACGTAAACCTAATCCTAACCCTAAACTTAACCCGTACGATAAACCTATCCCGTACCCTAAACCTAACACTAACCCGTATCCTAACACTAAACGTAACCCTAAGCCTAAACCGTACATTAACCCAAACCGTAACCCTAACACTAACATTACCCCGTACCCTAACCCTAACCCTAACCCAAACCCTATCCCGTACCCTAACACTAACCCTAACCCTAACACTAACACTAACCCTACCCCGTACTCTAACCCTAAGCCTAACCCTAACCTTACCCTAACCCTCACACTAACCCTAACCCGTACTCTAACCTTAACCCTAACCCTAATCGTACTCTAAACCTAACCCTAAGCCTCACCCTAACCCTATCCCGTACTGTAACCCTAACCCGTACCATAACTCTAATCCTAACCTGTACCCTAACCCTAAACCTATCTCGTACCCTAACCCTAACCATAACACGTACCCAAACTCTAACAGCACCCTTACCCATACCCTAGCGCTAACCCTTACCCTAAACCTAAGCCTAACCTGCACCCTAAAACTAAACCTAACCCTAACCCTAACCATAACCCTTAGCGGTACCCTAACCCTAACCCATACCCTAACCCTAAGTCTAACATTAACCATAACACTAACCCGTACCCTAATCCTAAAACTATCCTGTACCCTAACCTCAACCCTAACCCTAACCCATACCATAACCCTATCCGGAACCCTAACCCTGACCCTAAAACTAACCCTAACCCGTACCCTAACCCTAATCCCTCAACTAAACCTAACCCTAACACCTACCCTAACCCTAACACGTAACCTAAACCTAACCCTAACCCTATACTTAACCCGTACACTAACCCTATCCTGTACCCTAAACCTAAACCTAACCCGTACCCTAACCACACCGTAACCCTAATCCTATCCGTACACTAACCCACACCCTAACCCTAACACTAACCCTAACACGTACTTAACCCTAACCCTACCCTAAACCTAACCCTAACCCGTACTCTAACCCTAATTGTACCCTAACACTAACACTTACCCTACCCCTAAACCTAACCCCTACCCAACCCACACCCTAACCCTAATCCTATCCATACACTAACCCTAACGCATAGGCAAACCCTAACCCTAACACTAACCCTAACCCTAACCCGCACACTAACCTAAACCTAACACTAGACCTAACACGTACACTAAACCTATCCCGTACCGTAACCTTAACCCTAACCCGTACCATAACCCTAACACTAACACTAACCCTAAACCTAACCCAAAACCTAACCCTAAGCCGTACACTAACCCTAACCCGAACCCTAACCCTAACCCTAACCCATACCCTAAACCTACCCGTCCGTAGCCTAACCCTAACTCTAACCCTAACACATAACCCTAAACCTAACCCGAACCCTTACCCTAACCCATACCCAAACGGTTAACCTAACCCGTACCCTAACACTAACCCAAACCCGTAATCTAACCCTAACTCTAACTCTAACCCGCAGCCTAAACTTAACCCTGACCCTAACCCAAACCATAACCCTTAACCGTAACCTAAACCTAACCCATACCCTAAACCTAACCCTAACTGTATACTAACCCTAAACCTAACCCTAAGCCTAACCCGTACATTAACCCTAACCCTAACACTAACACTAACCCTACCCCGTACTGTAACACTAACCCTAACCCTAAATCGTAGCCTAAACCTAAACCTAACCCTAACCCTAACCATAACATTAACCCTAAACCGTACTCTCACCCTAACCCTAACCCTAACCCTAACTGTACACTAACCCTAACCCTAGGCCTCACCCTAACTCTAACCCGTACTGTAACCCAAACCCGTACCATAACCCTAACCCTAACCCGTACCCTAACCCTATCCCTAACTCGTACCCTAACCCTAACCCTAACCCTGACCCTAACCCTAACCCTAACCCGTATCCTAAACCTAACCCGTAACTAAACCTAACCCTAACCCTAACCCGTAACCTAAACCTAACCCTAACCCGTACCCTAACCCTAACCCTGCCCTAATCGTATCCGTACAACAAACCTAACCCTAACCCTAAACTAACACTAACCCTAACCCGTACACTAACCCTAACACTAAACCTAACCCTAACCCGTACTCTAACCCGAACCCATACCCTAACACTAACCCTAACGCTAACACTAACCCTAACCCGTACTCTAACACTAAATCTAACCCTAACTCTAACCCTAACACGTATTATAACCCTAACCCTAACCCTAAACCGTACAGTAACCCTAATCCGTACCCTAACCCTAAACCTAACCCTAACCCTGACCCTAACCCTAACGCCAACCCGTACCCTAATCCTAAACCGTACCCTAACCCTAACCCTAACCCTAACCCTAACCTGTACCCTAACCCTAACCCTAACCCTAACCCGTACCCAAACCCTAACCCTAACACGTAACCTAACCCTAACCCTAACCCTAACACGCACTTAACCTAACCCTAACCCTAGACCTAACACGTACACTAACCCTATCCCGTAACCCAACCTTAAACCTAAACCGTACCGTAACCATAACACTAACCCTAAACCTAACCCTAACCCTAACCCTAACCCGTACACTAACCCTATCCCGAACCCTAAACCTAAACCTAACCCGTACCCTAATGCTACCCGTAGCCTAACCATAACTATAACCCTAACCCTTAACCCTAACCCTATACCTTACCCTAACCCATACCCATAAGGTAAACCTAACCCGTACCCTAACACTAACCCAAACCCGTACCCTAAACCTAACCCTAACCCTGACCCTAAACCTAACCCGCACCCTAAACTTAAACCTAACCCTAACACAAACCATAACCCTTAACCGTAATCTTACCCAAACCCATAACCTAAACTTAACCCTAACCTTAATCGTAACCCTAACCCGTACACTAGCGCTAAAACTAACCCGTACCCTAACCCAAGCCCTAACCCTACCCCGTGCCCTAACACTAACCCTAACCCTAACACTGACACTAACCCTAACCCTAACCCTTACACTAATCCTAAACCTAAACCTAACCCGCACCCTAAACCTAACCCTAACCCGTACCATAACCCTAACCCGTAACGTAAACCTAACCCTAACCCTAAACTTAACCCGTAGGCTAACCCTATCCCGTACCTTAAACCTAACCCTAACCCGTATCCTAACCCTAAACCTAACCCTAAGCCTAATCCGTACATTAAACCTAACCCGAACCCTAACACTAAACCTACCCCGTACTCCTACACTAACCCTAACACTAACCCGTACCCTAATCCTAACCCTAACCCTAACCCGTACCCTAAACCTAACACATAACCTAACCCTAACCCTAACCCTTAACCTAACCCATACCCAACCCTATCCCGTAACCTAAACCTAACCCTAACCCGTACCCAAACCCTAACAGTAACCCTAACCCATACCCTAGCGCTAAACCTAACCCTAACCCTATACCGCACCCTAAACCTAAACCTAAACCTAACCCTAACCATAACCCTTACCCGTAACCTAACCCTAACCCATACCCTAAACCTAACCCTAAACTTAACCGTAACCCTCACCCGTACCCTAAACCTAAAACTAACCCGTACCCTAACCCCAACCCTAACCCTAACCCGTACCATAACCCTATCCCTAACCCTAACTCTGACCCTAAACCTAACCCTAAACCGAACCCTACCTCTAAACTTAACCCTAACCATAACCCTAACCCACAACTAAACCTAACCCTAACCCGTACCCTAACCCTAACCCTAAACCTAAACCTAACCCTCACCTAAAGCTAACCCTAACACGTACCCTAACCCTAACCCGTAACCTAAACCTAAATCTAAACCTGAACTTAACCCATACGCTAACCCTAGCCCGTACCGAAACCTAAACCTAACCCATACCCTAACCCTAACCCTAACCCTAACCCAATCCGTACACTAAACCTAACCCTAACCCGTACCCTAATACTAACCCTAACCCTCACACTAACCCTAACCCGTACTCTAACCCTAAACCTAACCCTAACTTTAACGCTAATCCGTACTATAACCCTAACCCTCACCCTTTCCCTAAACCTAACCCTAACCTGTACTCTAACACTATCCCGTAGCCTAAACCTAACTCTAACCCTAACCCCTAACCCTAACCCTAACCCTAACCCTTACCCTAACCCATACCCAAACGGTATACCTAACCCATACCCTAACACTAACCCAAACCCATACTCTAACCCTAACACTAACCCTCACCTGAACCCTAAAACACACCCTAAACTTAACCCTAACCCTAACCCTAACCATAACCCTAAACCATACCCTTACCCTAATCCACACCCTAACTCTAATCCTATCTTTAACAGTAACCCTAACCCATACCCTAACGATAAAACTAACCCGTACCCTAACCCCAACCCTAACCCTAACCCATAGCCTAACACTAATGCTAACCCTAACCCTGACCCTCAACCTAACCCTAACCCGTACATTAACCCTAACCCTAACCCTAAACCGCACCCTAAACCTAACCCTCACCCGTACCCTAACCCTAACCCGTAACCTAAACCTAATCCTAACCCTAAACTTAACCCGTACACTAACTCTATCCCGTGTCCTAAACCTAACCCTAATCCGTAACCTAACCCTAAACCTAACCCTAAGCCTAACCCCTACATTAACCCTAACCCTAACCCTAACACTAACCCTACCCTGTATTCTAACCCTAACCCTAACCCTAACCCGTAACCTAACCCTAAAACGAACCCTTTCCCTAAACCTAACACTAACCCTAACCCGTACTCTAACCCTAACCCTAACCCTAACCGAATTCTAACTCTAACCCTAATCCTCACCCTAACCCTAACCCATACCCTAACCCTAACCCTAACTCGTACCCTAACACTAACCCTGACCCAAACCCTAACCCGTACCCTAAACCTAACCCGTACCCTAAACATAACCCTAAACCTAACCCGTACCCTAAACCTAACACTAACCCTAACTCATACCCTAACCCTAACACTGACCCTAACCCTAAACCTAACCCGTACCCTAAACCTAAACCTAAACCTAACACGTACACTGAACCTAACCCTAATCATAACCCACATATTAACCTAACCCTAACCCTAGACCTAACACGTACACTAATCCTATCCCGTACTGTAACCTTAACCCTAACCCGTATGGTAACCCTAACACAAATCCTAACCCTAAACCTTACCCTAACCCTAACCCTAACCCGTACACTAACCCTAACCCGAACCCTAACCCTAACCCGTACCCTAACCTTACCCGTAGCCTAGCCCTAACCCTACCCCTAACACCTAACCCTAACCCTAACCCTTACCCTAACCCGTACCCAAATGGTAAACGTAACCTTTACCCTAAAACTAACCCAAAACCGTACTCTAACCCTAACCCTATCCCTAACCCTAACCCTAACGCGCACCCTAAACTTAACCCTAACCCTAACCCAAACCATAACCCTTAACCGTAACCTAACCCTAACCCATAACCTAACCCTAACCCTAACCTTAACCATAACCCTAACCAGTATCCTAGCCCTAAAACTAACCCGTACCCTAACCCACACCCTAACCATATCCCGTAACCTAAAACTAACCCAAACCTAACCCTGACCCTAAACCTAACCCTAACCCTTACACTAACCCTAACTCTAACCCTAACCTGCACCCTAAACGTAAACCTAACACGTTCCCTAACACTAACTCGTAAACTAACACTAACCCTAACCATAACACTAACCCTAACCTGTACTCTAAACCTATACCTCAACCTAACTCAAAACCTAACCCGTACTATAACCCTAAACCTAAATATAACCCTAACCCTAACCCGTACAGTAACCCTAAACCCTACCCAAACCCTAACCCTAACCCTAACCCTAAACCTAACCCTAAACCTGACCCTAAACCTAACCCTATCCCATTCCCTAAACCTAAACCGTACCTTAGCCTTAACCCTAAACCTAACCAATACCATAACCTAAACATAACGCTAACCCGTACCCAAACCCTAAAGCTAACACGTACCCTAACCCTAACCCTAACCCGCACACTAAACCTAACCCTAACCCTAGACCTAACACGTAGACTAACTCTATCCCGTACCCTAAACTTAACCCTAACACGTACCGTAACCCTAACACCAACCCTAACCCTAACCCTAACCCTAACTCTAACCCTAACCCGTACATTAACCCTAACCCGAAACCTAACCCTAACCCTAACCCGTACCCTAATCCTATCCGTAGCCTAACCCTAACTCTAACCATAACCCTAACCCTAACGCTTACCCAATCCTGTGCCCAAATGGTAAACCTAACCCGTACCCTAACACTAACCCAATCCCGTACTCTAAACCTAACCCTAACCCTAACCCGCACCCTAAACTTAACCCTAACCCTAACCCAAATCATAATCCTTAAACGTAATCTAACCCTAACCCATACGCTAACCCTAACCCTAACCTTAACCGTAACCTTAACCCGTACCCTAAATCTGAAACTAACCTGTACCCTAACCACAACCCTAACCCTAACCCGTACCCTAACACTAACACTAACCCTAACCCTGACCCTAAACCTAATCCTATCCCTTACACTAATCCTAACAGTAACCCGCACCCTAACCCTAACCCGTAACCTAAAGCTAACCCTAAACCTATGCTTAACACGTACGCTAACCCTATCCTGTACCCTAAACCTAACCCTAACCCGTATCCTAACCCTAAACCTAACCCTAAGCCTAACCTGTACATTACCCCTAACACTAACCCTAACATTAACCCTACCCCGTACTCTAACCCTAACCCTAACCCTAACCCTAACCCTAACCCGTACCCTAACCCTAAAACTAAACCTAACACTAACCCTAAACCGTACTCTAAACCTAACTCTAAACCTAACCTTAACCCTAACCGTACTCTAACCCTAACCCTAACCCTAACCCTAACCCTAACCCGTACTGTAACCCTAACCCTAACCCTAACCCTAACCCTAACCCTAACCCTGACTCTAACATTAACCTTAACCCGTACCCTAAACGTAAACCGTACCCTAACCCTAACCCTAAACATAACCCGTACCCTAAACCTAACCCTAACCCTAACTCGTACACTAACCCTAACCCTAACCCGGACCCTAACCCTCACCCTAAACCGTACTCTAAGCCTAACTAATACCCTAACCCTAACCCTAAACCTAACTCTAACCCTAACCCGTACCCTAAACCTAACCCTAACCCTTGACCTAACCCGTATCCAAACCTATCCCGTACACTAACCCTAAATATAACCCGTACCCAAACTCTAACAGTAACTCTAACCCGTACCCTAGCACTAACCCTAACCCTAACCCTAACCCTAAACCTAACCCACACGCTAAACCTAAACCTAACCCTAACCCTAACCATAACCCTTACCCGTACCCTAACCCTAACCGTAACCCTAACCTTAAACGTAACCCTGACCCGTACCCTAACCCTAAAACTAACTCGTACCCTAACCCCAACCCTAACCCTAATCCGACCCATAACTCTATCCCTAAAGCTAATCCTGACCCTAAACCTAACCCTAACCCGTACCCTAAACCTAACCCTAACCCTTGACCTCACCCGTATCCAACCCTATCCCGTACCCTAACCCTAACCCTAACCCGTACCCAAAACCTAACAGTCACCCTAACCCATACCCTAGAGCTAACCCTAACTCTAACCCTAAGCCTAACCCGCACCCTAAACCTAAAACTAACCCTTACCCGAACCATAAACCTTACCCGTACCCTAACCCTAACCCATACCCTAACAAACACTAACGTTAACCATAAGCCTAACCCGTACTCTAACCCTAAAACTAACCCATACCCTAAGCCCAACCCTAAACCTAACCCATACTATAACCCTATCCCTAACCCAAACCAGACCCTAAACCTAACCATAACCCATACCCTAACCATAACCCGCACCTAAACCTAACCCTAACCCGTACCCTAACCCTAACCCATAACCTAAACCTAACCCTAACCCTAAACTTTACCTGTACACTAACCCTATCCCGTACCCTAAACCTAACCCTAACACGTACCCTAACCCTAACTTTAACCCTAACCCTATCCATACACTAAACCTAACCCTAACCCTAACACTAACCCTAACCCGTACTCTAACCTTAATCCTAAACCTAAACCTAACCCTAACCCGTACTCTAACCCTATCCTGTACCCTAACACTAAACCTTACCCTAACCTAAACCTAACCCGTACCCTAACCCTAAACCTAAGCCTAACCCGTACACTAAACCTAACCCTAACCTGTACCCTGACCATAACCCTAATCCTAACTCTGATCCTAACCCTAAACCTAACCCGTACTCTAGCCAAACCCTAACCCTAACCCATACACTAGCGCTAACCCTAACCCTAACACTAACCCACACCCTAAACCTAAACCTAACCCTAAACTTAACCCATACGCTAACCCTATCTCGTAGCCTAAACCTAACCCTAACCCGTACCCTAATCCTAACCCTATCTGTACACTAACCCTAACACTAACCCTAACACTAACACTAACCCTAACCCGTACTCTAACTCTAAACTTAACCCTAACCCGGACTATAACCCTAACCGTAAACCTAACCCTAAACCTAACCCTAACCCATACAGCAAACCTAACCCGTACCCTATCCATAACCCTAGCCCAGCCCTGACCCTAACCCTAACCCTAACCCGTACCCTAAGACTAACCCATACCGTAACCCTAACCCTAAACCATCCCTAACCCTAACCCGTACCCTAAACCTAAACCTATCCCTTGAACTTACCCGTACCCAACCCTATCCTGTAACCTAACCCTAACCCTAACCCGTACCCAAACCCTAACAGTAACCCTAACCCATACCCTAGCGCTAATCCTAACCCTAACCCTAACCCGCACCCTAAACCTAAACCTAACCCTAATCCTAACCATAACCCTTACCCGTACCCTAACCCTAACACATACCCTAACCCTACACTAACCTTAACGGTAACCCTGACCCATATCCTAACGGTAAAACTAACCCGTACCCTAACCCCAAATCTAACCCTAACCCGTACCCTAACCCTAACCCTAACCCTAACCCTCACCTATACCTAAACCTAACCCTTACCCTAACCCTAACCCATAACCTAAACCTAACCCTAACCCTAAACTTAACCCGTACGCTAACCCTATCCCGTACCCTAAACCTAACCCTAACCCGTACCCTAGCCCTAAAGCTAACCCTAACCCTATCCGTACACTAACCCTAATCCTAACCCTAAACCTAACACTAACCCTAAACCGTACTCTAACCCTAACCCTAAACCTCACCCTAACCCGAACCCGTACTCTAACCCTAAACCTAACCCTAACTCTAACCCTAAACCGTACTATATCCCTGACTCTAACCCTAACGCTAACCCTAACCCTAACCCGACTCTAACCCTATCCCGTAGCCTAAACCTAACTCTAACACTAATCATTAACCCTAAACCTAACCCTAACCCTTAACCTAACCAGTACCCAAACGGTAAACCTAGCCGGACCCTAACACTAACCCAAACCCGTACTCTAACCCTAACCATAACCCTAAAACTAACCCTAAACCGCACCCTAAACTTAACCCTAAACCTAAAACTAAACGTAACCCTTAACCGGACCCTAACCCTAACCCACACCCTAAACCTATCCCTAACTTTAACCGTAACCCTAACCCGTACCCTAACCCTAAAACTAACCTGTACCCTAACCCCAACCCTAACCCAAATCCATAACCTAACACTAACACTAACCCTAAACCTTACCCTAAACCTAACCCTAACCCGTACACTAACCCTAACCCTAACCCTAACCCGCACCCTAAACCTAACCCTAACCCGTACCCTAACCCGCAACTAAACTTAACCTTAACCCGTACCCTAACCCTAAACAGTAACCTAAACCTAACCCTAACCCTAAACTTAGCCCAGACACTAACCCTATCCCGTACCATAAACCTAACCCTAATCCGTACCCTAACCCTAACCCTAACCCTATTCGTACACTAACCCTAACCCTAACCCTAACACTAACCCTAACCCGGACCCTAACCCTAACCCTAACCTAACCCTAAACGTAACCCTAACCCATACTCTAAACCTAATCCGTACCCTAACACTAACCCTAACCCTAACACTAACCCTAACCCGTACTCTAACCCTAAACCTAACCCTAACTCTAACCCTAACACAAACTATAACCCTAACCCTAACCCTACCCCTAAACCTAACCCGAATCTGGACTCTAACCCTATCCCGTAGCCTAACACTAACTCTATCACTAACCCCTAACCCTAACCCTAACCCTAACCCTTACCCTAAGCCATATTCAATCGTTAAACCTAACCCGTACCCTAACACTAATCCAAACCTGTACTCTAACCCTAACCCTAACACTAACCCTAACCCTAACCCGCACCCTAAACTTAACCCTAACCCAAACCCTGACCCTAAACCTAACCTAACCCTTACAGTAACCCTAACACTAACCTTAACCCGCACCCTAAACCTAACCCTAACCCGTACCCTAACCCTAACCCGTAACCTAAACCTAACCCTAATCCTAAACTTAACCTGTATGCTAACCCTATCCCGTAACCTGAACCTAACCCTAACCCGTATCTTAACCCTAAACCTAACCCTAAGCCTAACCTGTATATTAACCCTAACCCTAACACTAACCCTACCCCGTACTTTAACCCTAACCCTAAACCTAACCCTAACCCGTAACCTAACGATAACACTAAACCTAAACCTGACCCTAACCCTAACCCGTACATTAACCCTAACCCTAACACTAACACTAACCCTACACCGTACTCTAACCCTAACCCTAACCCTATCCCTATCCCGTACCCTAACACTAACCCTAAACCTTTCCCTAACCCTAAAACAAACCCTAACCCGTACCCTAACCCTAACCCTAACCCTACCCCTAAGCGTACTCTAACCCTAACCTCACCCTAACCCTAACCAGTACTGTAACCGTAACCCTAAACCTAACATAACCCTAAACCTAACCCGTACACTAACCCTAACCCTAACTCATACCCTAACGCTAAACCTGACCCTAACCCTAACCCATAACCTAAACCTAATTCGTACCCTAACCCGTACCCTAACCCGTACCCTAAACCTAAACCTAACCCTAATTCGTACCCTAACCCTAACTCTAACCGTGACCTTAAACCTAACCCTAACCCGTACGCTAACCCTAACCCAAATGCTAAATCTCACCCTAACCCGAACTCTAACCCTATCCCGTACCCTAACACTAACGCTTACCCTAAACCTAACCCTAAACCTAACCCTAACCCGTACTCTAAATCTGTCCCGTACCCTAACACTAAGCCTTACCATAAACCTAAACCTAACCCGTACCCTAAACCTAAACGTAACCCTAACCCATACCCAAACCCTAACCCTAACACGTACCCTAACCCTAACCCTAACAATAACCCTAACCCTCACCCTAACCCTAAACCGTACTCTAACCCTAACCCTGACCCTAACCCTAACCCGCACCCTAAACCTAAGCCTAACCCGTACCCTAACCCTAACCCATAACCTAAACCAAACCAAACACTAAACTTAACCCGTTCGCTAACCCTATCTTGTACCCTAAACCTAACCCAAACCCGTATCCTAACCAGAACCTAACCCAAAGCCTAACCCGTACAATAACCCTTATCCTAACACTAACACTAACCCTACCCCATACTCTAAACCTAACCCTACCCTAACCCTCACCTTACCCTAACGCTAAAACTAACCCTAACCCGTACTCTAAACATAACCTTAACCCTAACTGTACTCTAACCCTAACACTAAGCCTCACCCTAACCCTAACCCGTACTGTAACCATAACCCGTACCATAACCCTAACCCTAACCCGTACCCTAACCCTAACCGTAACTCGTACCCTAACACTAACCCTAACCCTGACCATAACCCTAACCCTAACCCATACCCTAAACCTAACCCGTACCCTAACCCTAATCCTACCCCTAACCAGTACCCTAAACCTAACCCTAAACCGTACCCTAACCCTAACCCTAATCCTAACCCTGACCTAACCCTAACCCTAACCCGTATCCTAAACCTAAACCATACCCTAACCCTAACCCTAAACTTAACCCTAAACCGAACCCGTACCCTAAACCTAACCCTTGACCTAACCCGTACTCAAAACTATCCCGTACTCTTACCCTAACCCTAAACCATACCCAAACACTAACAGTAGCCCTAACTCATACCCTAGCGCTAACACTAACACTAACCCTAACCCTAACCCAGACCCCAAACCTAACCCTAACCCTGACCCTAACACTAACCCTATCCCGTACCCTAACCCTAATCCATACCCTAACACTAACCCTAACCTTAACTGTAACTCTAACCCGTACCCTAACCCTAAAACTAACCCATACCTTAACCCCAACCCTAACCCTAACCCGTACAATACCCTATCCCTAACCCTAACCCGCACCTAAACCTAACCCTAACCCGTACCCTAACCCTAACCCATAACCTAAACCTAACCCTAACCCTAAACTTAACCCGTACACTAACCCTATCCTGTACCCTAAACCTAATCCTAACACGTACTCTAACCCTCACCCTAACCCTAACCCTATCCGTACACTAAACCTAACCCTAACCCTAACACTAATCCTAACCCGTACTCTAACCCTAACCCTAACCCTAAACCTAACCCTAACCCGTACTCTAACCCTATCCCATACCCTAACACTAACCCTTACCAACCCTAACCCTAAACCTACCCCTAACCCATACTCTAAAGCTATCCCGTACCATAACACTAACCGTTACCCTAACCCTATACCTAACCCGTACCCTAAACCTAAACATAACCCTAACCCGTACCCAAACCCTAACCCTAACACGTACCCTAACCCTAACTATCACCCTAACCCTAACCAGTACTGTTAACCTAACCCGTACCATAACCCTAACGCTAACCATACCCTAAACCTAACACTAACACTAACCCTAACCCGTACTCTAACCCTAACCCTAACCCTAACCCTAACCGTACTCTTACCCTAACCCTAAACCTCACCCTAACCCTAAACCGTACTGTAACCCTAACCTGTACCATAACCCTAACCCTAACCCGTAACCTAACCCTAACCCTAATTCGTACCCTAACCCTAACCCTAACACTGACACTAACCCTAACCGTAACCCGTACCCTAAACCTAACCCGTACCCTAACCCTAAACCTAACCCGTACCCTAATCCTAAACCTAACCCTAAACCGTACCCTAACCCGTACCCTAACCCTAACCCTGACGCTAAACCTAACCCTAACCCGTACCCTAAGCCTAACCCATACCCTAACCTTAACCCTAATGCTAACCCTAAACCTAACCCGTACCCTAAACCTAACCCTAACCCTTGACCTAACCCGTACCCAACCCTATCCCGTAACCTAACCCTAACCCTAACCCGCACCCAAACACTAACAGTAACCATAACCCATACCCTAGCACTAACCCGAACCCTAACCCTCACCCAAACCCTAACCCGCACATAAACCTAACCCTAAACCATAACCTAAACCTAACCCTAACCTTAAACTTAACCCATACGCTAACCCTATACCGTACCCTAAACCTAACCCTAAACCGTAACCTAACCCTAAACATAACCCTAAGCCTCACCCGTATATTATCCCTATCCCTAAACCTAACACTAACCCTACCCCGTACTCTAAACCTAACCCTATCCCTATCCCTAACCCGCACCCTAAACCTAAACCTAACACTAACCCTAACCCGTACCCTAACCCTAAACCTAACCCTAACCCTAACCCTAACCCTCAGCTGTACCTCACCCTAACCTGTACGCTAACCCTAACCCGTAACCTTAACCTAACCCTAACCCTAAACTTAACCCGTACACTAACACTATCGCGTACCCTAAACCTAACCCTAACGTGTACCCTAACCCTAACCCTAACCCGTACCCTATCCGTACACTAACCCTAACCCTAACCCTAAACCTAAAACTAACCTTAAATCATACTCTAACCCTAACCCTAAACCTAAACCTAACCCTAACCCAAACTCTAACCCTAACCCGTACCCTAACACTAAACCTAACCCTAACACTAACCCTAACCCGTACTCTAACCCTAAACCTAACCCTAACTCTAACCCTAACCCATACTATAACCCTAACCCTAACACTAACCCTAACCCTAACCCGCACCTAAACTTAACCCTAACCCGTTCCCTAACACTACCCGTAACCTAAACCTAACCCTAACCCTAACTTTACCCATACGCTAACCCTATCCCGTACCGTAAACCTAACCCTAACTCATACCCTAACCCTAACCCTAACCCTATCCGTACACTAACCCTAACCCTAACCGTAAACCTAACATTAACCCTCAACCGTACTCTAATCCTAACCATAACCCTAGACCGAACTCTAACCCTAACCAGTACCCTAACACTAACCCTAACCCTAACACTAACCCTAACCCATACTCTAACCCTAAACCTAACCCTAACTCTAACCCTAACCCGTACTATAACCGTAACCCTGACCCTAAACCTAACCCTAACCCGCAACTAAACTCAACCCTAACCGGTACCCTAACCCTAACCCGTAAACTAAACCTAACCCAAACCCTAAACTTAACCCATACGCTAACCCTATGTCGTACCCTAAACCTAAACCTAACCCGTACCCTAACCCTAACACTAACCCTATCCGTACACTAAACCTAAACCTAACCCTAACACTAACACTAAACATAACCCGTAATCTTACCCTAAACCTAACCCTAACCCGGACTATAACCCAAACCCTAACCCTAAACCTAACCCTAACACGTACAGTAAACCTAACCCATACCCTAAACCTAAACCTAACACTAAACCATACCCTAAACCTAACCCTAACCCGTACCCTAACCCTAACCCTAATCCTAACACTGACCCTAACCCTAACCCGTACCCTAAGCCTAACCCATACCCTAACCCTATCCCTAACCTAACCCTAACCCTAACCCGTATCCTAAACCTAACCCTAACCGTTGACCTAACCCGTACCCAAACCTATCCCATAATCTAACCCTAACCCTAACCCGTACCCAAACCCTAAAAGTAACCCTAACCCATACCCTAGGGCTAACCCTAATCCTACCCTCAGCCTAAACCATACCCTAAACCTAAAACTAACCGGTACCCTAACCCCAACCCTAACCCTAACCCATACCATAACCCTATCCGAATCCATAACCCTGACCCTAAACCTAACAATAACCCGTACCCTAACCCTAACCCGCACCTAAACCTAACCCCTACCTGTACCCTAACCCTAACCCATAACCTAAACCTAACCCTAACCCTAAACTGAACCCGTACACTAACCCTATTCCGTACCCTAAACCTAACCCTATCTCGTACCCTAACCCTAGCCCTAACCCTAACACTATCCATACACTAAACCTAACCCTAACCCTAACACTAACCCTAAACCGTATTCTAAAACTTACCCAAAACCTAAACCTAACCCTAACCCATACTCTAACCCTATCCTGTACCCTAACACTAACCCTTACCCTAACCCTAAACCTAACCCATACCCTAACCCTAAACGTAAACCTAACCCGTACCCAAACCCTAACACTAACATGTACCCTAACCCTAACACTAACCCTAACCCTAAACCGTACCCTAACCCTAACCCTAATTCGTATCCTAACACTAACCCTAACGCTGACCCTAACCCAAACCCTAACCCGTACCCTAAATCTAACCCGTACCCTAACCCTAAACCTAACCTTAATCCGTACCCTAAACCTAACCCTAACCCGTACCCTAACCCTAACCCTAAACCTGACCCTAACTCTAAACCTAACATGTACCCTAAGCCTAACCGATACCCTAACCCTAACCCTAACCCTAACCCTAACACTAACCCTACCAATTACTCTAAACCTAACCCTAACCCTAACCCGTAACCGTACCCTAACCCTAACCCTAACCCTAACCCTAACCCTAACACTAACCCTAACCCGTACTCTAACCCTAACCCAAACACTAACTTTAACCGTAACCTAACCCTCACCCTAACCCTAACCCGTACTGTAACCCTAACCCGTACCATAAACCTAACACTAACCCGTACCCTAAACCTAACCCTAACCCATACCCTAACCCTAACCCTAACCCTAACCCTAACCCGTACCCTAAACCTAACCCTAACCCTTGACCTAATCCGTACCCAACCCTATCCCATAACCTAACCGTAACCCTAAACCATACCCAACCCTAACAGTAACCCTAACCCATAGCCTAGTGCGAACCCTAACGATACCCTAACACTAACCCTAAACTTAACCATAACCCTGACCCGTACCCTAACCCTAAAGTTAACCCGTACCCTAACCCCAACCCTAACCTTAACCCTAACCCTAACCCACACCTAAACCTAACCCTAACCCGTAACCTAAACATAACCCTAAACTTAACCCGTACGCTAACCCTATCCCGTACCCTAAACCTAACCCTAACCCGTAACCTAACCCTACACCTAACCCTAAGCCTAACCCGTACATTAACCCTAACACTAACCCTAACACTAAAACTACCCCGTACTCTAAACCTAACCCTAAATCTAACCCTCACCCGTACCCTAGCCCTAACCCTAACCCTAACACTAACCCTACCCCATACTCTAACCCTAACCCAAACCCTAAACCTAACCCGTACCCTAAACCTAACCCCTACGCTAACCTTAACCCTAACACTAACACTTACCCGTACTCTAACCCTAACCCTCACCCTAACCCTAACCCGTACTGTAACCCTAACCCGTACCATAACCCTAAACCTAACCCTAAACTTAACCGTAACCCTGACCGCTACCATATCCCTAAAAGTAACCCCTACCATAGCCCCAACCCTGACCCTAACCCGTACCCTAACCCGACCACTAACGCTAACCCTGACCCTAAACCTAACCATAACCCGTACCCTAACCCTAACCCTAACCCTAACCCTAACCCTCACCTAAACCTAAGCCTAAACCGTACCCTAACCCTAACCGGTAACCTAAACCTAACCCTAACCCTAAACTTAACCCGCAAGCTAACACTATCGCGTACCCTAAACCTAACCCTAAACCGTACCCTAAACCTAACCCTAACCCTAACTCTAACCCTACCCGTACCCTAACACTAACCCTAACCCTAACACTAACCCTAACCCGTACTCTAACCCTAAACCTAACCCTGCTCTAACCCTAACCCGTACTAAAACACTAACCCTAACCCTAACCCTAACCCTAACACGCACCTAAACTTAACCCTAACTCGTACCCTAACCATAAACCGTAACCTAAACCTAACCCTAACCCTAAACTTAACCCGTACGCTAACCCTAAACCTAACCCGAACCCTAACCCAGACACTAACCCTAACCCAAACTCTGACCCTAAACCTAACCCTAACCCGGAAGATAACCCTAACCCTAACCCTAACCCTAACCCTAAACCTAACCCTAACCCGTACAGTAAACCTAACCCGTACCCTAACCCTAAACCTAACCCTAACCCTAACATAACACTAACCCAAACCCATACTCTTACCCTAATCCTAACCCTAACCCGGACGATAACCCTAACCCTAACCCTAACGCTAAACCTAACCATATCCCGTACAGTAAACCTAACCCGTACCCTAACCCTAACCCGAACCCTAAGCCTAATCCATACCCTAACCCTAACCCTAAAACATCCATAACCCTAACCCGTACCCTAAACCTAACCCTATCCCTTGACCTAAAACGTACCCAACACTATCCTGTAACCTAACCCTAACCCTAACCCGTACCCAACCATAACAGTAACCCTAAACCATACCCTAGCGCTAACCCTAAACCTAACCCTAACCCTAACCCGCACCCTAAACCTAAACCTAAACCTAACCCTAACCATAACCATTACCCGTACCCTAAACCTAACACATACCCTAACCCTAACCCTAACCTTAATCGTAACCCTGACACGTACCCTAACCCTATAACTAACCCGTACCCTAACCCCAACCCTAACCTAACCCGTACCCTAACCCTAACCCTAACCCTAACCCTAACCCTAACCCTCACCTATACCTAACCCTAACCTGTACCCTAACCCTAACCCTAAAATTAACCCATACGCTAACCCTATTCCGTACCATAAACCTAACCCTAACCCATACACTACCCATAACGGTAACCCTAACCCTATCCGTACACTAACCCTAAACCTACCCCTAAACTTAACACTAACACTAAACCGTACTCTAACCCTAACTCTAACCCTAAACCTAACCCTAACCCGAACTCTAACCCTAACCCGTACCCTAACACTAAACCTAACCCTAACTCTAACCCTAACCCGTACTATAACCCTAACCCTAACCCTAACCCTAACCCTAACCCTAACCCTAACCGGCACCTAAACCTAACCCTAACCCGTACCTTATCTCTAACCCGTAAATTAAACCTAAACCTAACCCTAAACTTAACCCATACGCTAAACCTATCTTGTACCCTAAACCTAACGCTACCCCGTACCCTAACCCTAACACTATCCGTACACTAGCCCTAACCCTTACCCTAACATTAACACTAACCCTAAACCATACTCTAACCCTAAACCTAACCCTAACACGGACAATAACCCTAACCCTAAACCTAACCTAAACCTAACCCTAACCCGTAGAGTAAACCTAACTCTTACCCTAACCCTAACGCTAACACTAACCCTGACACTAAGCCTAACCCTCACCCGTACCCTTGCCTAACCCATACCTTAACCCAAACCCTAAACCATCCCTAACCCTAATCCGTACCCTAAACCTAACCCTATCCCTTGACCTAACCAGTACCCAACCCTATCCCGTAACCTAACCCTAACCCTAAACCGTATCCAAACCCTAACCGTAACCCTAACCCATACCCTATGCTTACCCTAACCCTAAACCTAACCCTAACCCACACCCTAAACCTAAACCTAACCCGGACCCTAAACATAACCCTTACCCGTACCCTAAACCTAACCCATACCCTAACCCTAACCCTAACCTTAACCGAAACCCTGACATGTACCCTAACCCTAAAACTAACCCATACCCTAACTCCAACCCTGATCCTAACCCGAACCCTAACCCTAACCCTAACCCTAACCCTAATCCTAACCATCACCTATACCTAAACCTAACCCATACCCTAACCCTAACCCGTAACCTAATCCTATGCCTAACCCTAAACTTAACCCGTACGCTAACCCTATCCCGTACCCTAAACCTAACCCTAACCAGTACCCTAACCCTAACCCTAACCCTATCCGTACACTAACCCTTACTAACCCTAATCCTAACACTAACCCTAACCTAACCCTAACCCTAACCCGTACACTAACCCTAACCCGAACCCTAACCCTAACCCTAACCCGTACCCTAACCCTACCCGTAGCCTAACCCTATCTATAACCCTAAACCCTAAACCTAAACCTAACCCTTCCCTAACCCGTACCCAAATGGTAAACCTAACCCGTATCCTAACACTAACCCAAACCCGTACTCCAACCCTAAACCTAACCCTAAACCTAACCCTAACCCGCACCCTAAACTTAACCTGAACCCTAACCGAAACCATAACCCTTAACCGTAACCTAACCCAAACCCATACCCTAACCCTAACCCTAACATTAACCATAAATCTAACCTGTACCCTAACCCAAAAACTAACCCATACCCTAACCCCAAACCTAACACTAATGCGTACCCTAACACTAACACTAACACTAACCCTGACCTAAACCTAACCCTAACCCTTACACTAATCCTAAACCTAACACTAACCCGCACCCTAAACCTAACCCTAACCCGTACCCTAACCCTAATCCGTATCCTTAACCTAACCCTAAACCTAAACTTAACCCGTACGCTAACCCTATCCCGTACCCTGAACCTAACCCTAACCCGTATCCTAACCCTAAACCTAAACCTAAGCCTAACCTGTATATTACCCCTAACACCAACCCTAACAAAACCCTACCCCGTACTCTAACCCTAAACCTAACCCTTACCCGTACCCTAACCCTAAACCTAATCCTAACACTAACCCTGACCCGTACTCTAAACCTAACCCTAAACCTAACCCTAACCCTAACCGTACTCTAATCCTAACTCTAACCCTCACCCTAACCCTAATGCGTACTGTAACCCTAACCCGTACAATAACCCTAAACCTAACCCGTACCTAACCCTAACCCTACCTCGTACCCTAACCATAAAACTTACCCTGACTCTAACCCTAAACTTAACCTGTACCATAAACCTCAACCGTACCCTAACCCTAACCCTAAACATAAACCGTAAATTAAACCTAACCCTAACCCTAACTCGTACCCTAACCCTAACACTAACCCGGACCCTAACCCTAACCCTAACCCGTACTCTAAGCCTAACCCATACCCTAAACCTAACCCTAAACCTAACCCCAACCCTAACCCGTAGCCTAAACCTAACCCTAACCCTTGACCTAACCCGTATCCAAATCTATCCCGTACCCTAACCCTAACCAAAACCCGTACATAAACTCTAAACGTAACCCTAACCCATACCCTAGCCCTAACCCTAACCTTACCTGTAACCCTAAACCTAACCCGTATCCAACCTATCCCGTACCTTAACCCTAACCCTAACCCGTACCAAACCCTAACAGTAACCCTAACCCATACCCTAGCGCTAACCCTAACCCTAAACCTAAGCCTAACCTGTACCATAAACTTAACCTAAACCTAACCCTAACCATAAACCTTACCCGTACCCTAACCCTAACCCATAACCTAACCGTAACCCTAACCTTAAACATAACCCTGACCCGTACCCTAACCCTAAAACTAACCCGTACCCTAACCACAACTCTAACCCTAACCCGTCCCATAACACTATCCCTAACGCTAACCTGACCCTAAACCTAACCCTAACTCGTACCCTAACCCTAACCCTCACCTAAACCTAACCCTTACACTTATCTAACCCTAACCCGTAACCTAAACCTAAACCTAACCCTAAACTTAACCCGTACGCTAACACTATCCCGTACCCTAAACCTAACCCTAACCCGTACCCTAACACTAACCCTAAACCTAACATGATCCATACACTAACCCTAACCCTAACCCTAACACTTACCCTAACCTGTACTCTAACCCTAACCCTAACCCTAAACCTAACCCTAACCCGTACTCTAAGCCTAACCCATACTCTAACACTAAACCTAACCCTAACCATAACCCTAACCCATACTCTAACCCTATCCCGTAGCCTAACCCTAACTCTAACCCTAACCCCTAACCCTAAAACTAACCCTAAACTTTACCCTAACCCGTACCCAAACGGTAAACCTAAACCGTACCCTAACACTAACCCAAACCCGTACACTAACCCTAACCCTATCCCTAAACCTAACCCTAAACCGCACCCTAAACTTAAACCTAACCCTAACCCTAAACATAATCCTTAACCGTACACTAACCCTAAACCACACCTTAACCCTAATCCTAACGTTAACTATAACCCAAACCCGTACCCTAACCCTAAACCTAACCCGTACTCTAACCCCAACCCTAACTCTAACTCATACCCTAACACTAACCCTAACCCTAACCCTGAACCTAAACCTAACCCTAACCCGTACACTAACCCTAACCCTAACCCTAACCCGAACCCTAAACCTAACCCTAACCCGTACCCTAACCCTAACCCGTAACCTAAACATAACCCTAACACTAAACTTAACCCATCCGCTAACCATATCCCGTACCCTAACCCTAACCCTAACCTGTAACCTAACCTTAACCTAACTCTAAGCCTAACCCGTACATTACCCCTAACCCTAACCCTAACACTAACCCTACACAATACTCTAACCCTAACCCTAACCCTAAGCTTAACCCGTACCCTAGCCCTAACCCTAAACCTTACACTAACCCTAACCCTCACCGTACTCTAACCCTAACCCTAACCTCACCCTAACCCTAACCCGTACTCTAAACCTAACCCATTACATAACCCAAACCCTAACCCGTACCCTAACCCTAACCCAAACTCGTACCCTAACCCTAAACCTGACCCTAACCTTAACCCTAACCCGTAACCTAAACCTAACCCGTACCCTAACCCTAACCCTAAACCTAACCCATAACCTAAACCTAACCCTAACCCTAACTCGTACCCTAACCCTAACCCTAACCCGGACCCTAAAGCTAACCCTAACCCATACCCTAAACCTAACCCATAACCTAACCCTAACACTAAACCTAATCCTAACACTAACCAGTACACTAAACCGAACCCTTAACCTTGACCTAACCCGTACCCAACCCTATCTCGTACCATAACCCTAACCCTAAACCATACCCAAACCCTAAGTGCAACCCTTACCTATACCCTGTGCTAACCCTAACCCTAAACCTAAGCCTAACCCGCACCCTAAACTTAAACCTAACCCTAACCATAACCCTTACCCGTACCCTAACCCTAGCCCATACCCTATCACTAACCCTAACCTTAACCGTAACCCTAACCCGTACCCTAACCCTAAACCTAACCCTAGACCTAACACGTACAGTAACCCTATCCCTTACCATAACCTTACCCCTAACCCGTACCGTAACCCTAACACTAACCCTAACCCTAAACCTAACCCTCACCCTAACCCTAACCCGTACCCTAAACCTACTCGTAGCCTAACCCTAACTCTAACCCTAACCCCTAACCCTAACCCTAACCCTAACCCTAACCCTAACCCTTCCCTAACCTGTACCCTAACACTAACCCAAACCCGTACTCTAAGCCTAACTCTAACTCTAACCCGCAGCCTAAACGTAACCCTAACCCTAACCCAAACCATAATCCTTAACCGTAACCTAACCCTAACCCATACCCTAACACTAACCCTATACCGTACCCTAACCCTAAACCGTATCCTAACCCTAACCCTAAACCTAACCCATACCCTAACCCTAAACTTAACCCTAGCCCGTACCCAAACCCTAACCCTAACACGTATCCTAACCCTAACCCTAACCCTAACCCGCACACTGAACCTAACCCTAACCCTAGACCTAACACGTACACTAACCCTATCCTATACCCTAACCTTAACCATAACCCGTACCGTGACCCTAACACTAACCCTTACCCTAAAGCTAACCCTAACCCTAACCCGTATTTTAACCCTAACCCTAACACTAACCCTACCCCGTACTCTAACCCTAACCCTCACCCTAACGCTAACCCTAACCTGTACCCTAAACCTAACCCTAAACCTTGACCTAACCCGTACCCAAGCCTATCCCGTACCCTAACCCTAAACCTAACCCGTACCCAAACCCTAACAGTAACCCTAAACCATACCCTAGTGCTAAACCTAACCCTGACCCTTAACCTAAACCGTACCCTAAACCTAAAACAACCCTAACCCTAAACATAATCCTTACCCGTACCCTAACCCTAACCCATACCCTAACACTAACCCTAACCTTAAATGTAACCCTAACCCATACCCTAACCCTAAAACTAACCCATACCCTAACCCCAACCATAACCCTAACCCATACCATAACCCTATCACTAACCCTATACCCTGAACCTAAACCTAACCCTAACCCATACCCTAACCCTAACCCGCACCTAAACCTAACCCTAACCTGTTCCCTAACCCTATCCCATAACCTATACCTAACCCTAACCCTAAATTTAACCCGTAACTAACCCTATCCCGTACCCTAAACCTAACCCAAAAACGTACCCTAACCCTAACACTAAATCTAACCCTCCGTACAGTAAACCTAATCTAAACCCTAACACTAACCCTAACCCGTACTCTAACCCTAACCCTAACCCTAAACCTAATCCTAACCCGTACTCTAACCCTATCCCGTACCCTAACACTAACCCTTACCAGCCCTAACCCTAAACCTAACCCTAACCCGTACTCTAAACCTATCCCGTACCCTAAAACTAACCCTTAACCTAACCCTAAACCTAACCCGTACCCTAACCCTAAACATAACCCTAACCCGGACCCAAACCCTAACCCTAACGCGTACCTTAACCCTAAACCTAACCCTAACCCTCACCCTAACCTGAACCAGTACTGTAACCCTAACCCGTACCATAACCCTAACCCTAAACGGTACCCTAAACCTAACCCTAATTCGTACCTAACCCTAACCCTAACCCTGACCATTAACCTAACCCTAACCCATACCCTAAACCTAAACCTAACCCATACCCTAACCCAAACCCTAACCCTAAACCTGAACCTAAACCTAACCCTAACCCGTACCCTAAGCCTAACCCATACACTAACCCTAACCCTAACCCTAACACTAACCCTACCCCGTACTCTAACCTTAATCCAAACCCGTACCCGTACCCGTACCCTAACCCTAGCCCTAACCCTAACACTAACGCTAATTCGTACTCTAGCCCTAACCCTAACACTAACTTTAACCGTACTCTAACCCTAACCCTAACCCTCATCCGAACCCTAACCCGTACTGTAACCCTAACCCGTACCATAACGCTAGCACTAACCTGTACCCTAACCCTAACCCTAATTCGTACACTAACCCTAACCCTAACCCTAACAGTTACCCTAAACCTAACACGTACCCTACCCCTAAACCTAACCCTAACCCGTACCCAAAACCTAAGCCTAACCCGTACCCAACTCCTAACCCTAATCCTAACCCATACACTAACCCTAACCCTAACCTGTACCCTAACCCTAACAGTAACCCTAACCCATACCCTAGCGCTAACCCTAACTCTAACCCTAAGCCTAACCCGCACCCTAAACTTAATCGTAACCCTAACCCTAACCATAACACTTACCCGTACCCTAACACTAACTATCCCCTAACCCTAACCATAACCCTGACCCTAACCGTAACCCGTACCCTAAACCTAACCCGTACCCTAACCCTTACCCTAACACTAACCCGTACCCTAAACCTAACCCTAACCCTAACCCTAACCCTAATACTAACCCGTACTCTAACCCTAACCCGTACCCTAAACCTAACCCTAACCCGTACCCTAACCCTAACCCGCACCTAAATGTAACCCTAACTCGTACCCTAACCCTAACCTGTAACCTAAACCTAAACCTAACCCTAAACTTAACCTGTACACTAAACCTATACCGTACCCTAAATCTAACCCTAACCCGTACCCTAACCCTAACCCTAACCCTATCCGTACACTAACACTAACCCTAACACTAACACTAACCATAACCCGTATTCTAAACCTAACCCTTACCATAAGCCTAACCCTAAATCGTATCCTAACCCTAAAACTAACCCGTACCCTAACACTAACCCTAAACCTAACCCTGACATTAAACCTAACCCTAACCCTAACCCTTACACTACCCTAACCCTAACCCTAACCCACACCCTAAACCTAACCCTAACCCATACCCGAACCCTAACCCGTAACCTAAACCTAACCCTAACCCTAAACTTAACCCGTACGCTAACCATATACCGTACCCTAAACCTAACCCTAACTCTTATCTTAATCCTAAACCTAACCCTAAGCCTAACCCGTATATTAACCCTAACCCTAACACTAACCCTACCTCGTACTATAAACCTAACCCTAACCCTAATCCTAACACTAAACCTAACCCGTACTCTAACCCTAAACATAACCCTCACCCTAACACTAACCCATACTGTAACCCTAACCCGTACCATAAACCTAACCCTAAACCGTACCCTAACCCTAACCCTAACTCGTACACTAACCCTAACCCTGACCCTAACCCTAACCGTACTCTAACCCTAAACCTAACCCTCACCCTAACACTAACCCGTACTGTAAACCTAACATGTAACATAACCCTAACCCTAACCCATACTAAAAACCTAACCCGTACCCTAACCCTAACCCTAACCCTAACACTAACCCGTACCCTATACCTAACCCTAACCCTAAATTGTACCCTAACCCTAACCCTAACACGGACCCTAAACCTAAACCTTACCCGTACCCTAAACCTAATCCGTACCCTAACCCTAACTCTAACCCTAACCCGTAATATAACCCTAACCCTAACCCTAACCCTAATACTAACCCGTACTCTAACCCTATCCCATAGCCTAACCCTAACTCTAACCCTAACCCCTAACCCTAACCATTACCCTAACCCTTTCCCAAACGGTAAACCTAACCCGTACCCTAACACTAACCCAAAGCCGTACACTAACCCTAACCCTAACCCTAACCCTAAACGTACCTTAACCCTAAACCTAACCCTTTCCCTAAACCTAACACTAACCATAACCCGTACTCTAGCCCTAAACCTAACCCTAACCCACCCTAACCGTACTCTAACCCTAACCCGAACCCTCACCCTAACCCTAACCCGTACTGTAAACGTAACCCATAACATAACCCTAACCCTAACCCGTACCCTAACCCTAACTCGTACCCTAACACTAACCCTGACCCTAACCCTAACCGTACCCTAAACCTAACCCGTACTCTAAACCAAAACCTAAGGCTAACCCTAACCCGTACCCTAAACCTAACCCAACCCTAAATCATGCCCTAACCCTAACCCTAACCCTGACCCTAAACCTAACCCTAACCCCTAACCTAAACCAAACCCATACCCTAAAATTAACCCTAAACCTAAACCTAACCCTAACCTCTACCCTAAACCAAACCCTAACCCTTGACCTGACCCGTACCCAACCCTATCTCATACCCTAAACCTAACTCTAACCCGTACCCAAACCCTAAAGTAACCCTAACCCATACACTAGCGCTAACCCTAACCCTAAACCTTTGCCTAACCCGCACCCTAAACCTAAACCTAACCCTAACCCTAACCATAACCCTTACCCGTACCCTAACCCTAACCCATACCCTAACAGTAAACCTAACCTTAACCGTTACCCTAAACCGTACCCTAACCCTAAAACTAACCCGTACCCTAACCCCAACCCTAACCCTATCCCGTACAATAACCCTATCCCTATCCTTAACCCTGACCCTAAACCTAACCCTAACCCGTACCCTAACCCTAACCCGCACCTAAACCTAACCCTAACCCATACCCTAACCCTAACCCGTAACCTAAACCTAACCCTAACCCTAAACTTAACTCGTACACTAACCCTATCCCGTACCCTAAACCTAACCCTAACCCATACCCTAACCCTAACCTGAACCCTAACCCTATCCGTACACTCACCCTAACCCTAACCCTAACACTAACCCTAACTCGTACTCTAAACCTAACCCTAACCCTAAACCTAACCCTAACCCGTAGTCTAACCCTAACCTGTACCCTAACACTAACCCTTACTCTAACCCTAAACCTAACCCAGACCCTAACCCTAAAAGTAACCCTAACCCGTACCCAAACCATAACCCTAACACGTACCCTAAACCTAGCCCTAACCCGCACACTAAACCTAACCCTAACCCTAGACCTAACACGTACACTAACCCTTTCCCGTAACGGAACCTTAACCCTAACCCGTACCGTAATCCTAACACTAAACCTAACCCTAAACCTAACCTTAACCCTAAACCTAACCCGTACACTAACCCTAACCCAAACACTAACCTTAAACCTAAACCGTACCGTAACACTCACCCATACCCTAACCCTATCCCTAACCTTAAACAAACCTTGACCCATGCCCTAACCCTAAAACGAACCCGTACCCTAACCCCAAACCTAACCCTAACCCGTACCATAACCCTATCACTTACGCTAACCCTGACCCTAAACCTAACCCTACCCCGTACCCTAACCTTTACCCTAATCCTAACCCTCATCTAAACCTAACCCTAACCCGTACCCTAACCCTGACCCATAACCTAAACCTAACTCTAACCTAAACTTAACCCGTACGCTAACCCTAGCCCGTACCCTAAACCTAACCCTAACCCGTACACTAACCTTAACCCAAATGCTAACCCTATCCGTACACTAAACCTAAACCTAACACTAACCCTAACACTAAACTTAACCCGTACTCTAACCCTAAACCTAACCCTAACTCTAACCCTAACCCGTACTATAACCCTAACCCTAAACCTTACCCTAACCCTAACCTTAACCCGTACTCTAACACTATCTCATAGCCTAACCATAACTCTTACCCAAACCCCTAAACCTAACCCTAACCCTAACCCGTACCCAAACGGTATACCTAACCCGTACCCTAACACTAACCCAAACCCGTACTCTAAACCTAACCCTAACCCTAACCCTAACCCTAAACCGCACCCTAAACTTAACCCTAACCCTAACCATAACCATAACCATTAACCGTACCCTAACCCTAACCCACACCCTAACCCTAACCCTAACTTTAACCGTAACCCTAACCCGTACCCTAACCCTAAAACTAACCCGTACCCTAACCCCAACCCTAACCCTAACCTGTACCATAACCCTATCCTTAACCCTAACCCTGACCCTAAACCTAACCATAACCCGTACCCTTACCCTAACCCACACCTAAACCTAACCCTAACCCATACCCTAACCCTAACCCGTAACCTAAACCTAACCTTAACCCTAAAGTTAACCCGTAGGCTAACCCTATCCTGTACCCTGAACCTAACCTTAAACCGTATCCTAATCCTAAATCTAACCCTAAGCCTAACCCGTACATTAATCTTAACCCTGACCCTAACACTAACCCTACCCCGTACCCTAACCCTAACCCTAACCCTAACCGTACCTTAACCCTAAACCTAACCCTTTCCCTAAACCTAACACTAAACATAAACCGTAACTAACCTTAAACCTAACCCTAACCCTAATCCTAACTGTACTCTAACCCTAACCCTCACCCTCACCCTAACCCGTACTGTAACCGTAACCCGTAACATAACCCTAACCCTAACCCGTACCCTAACCTTAACTTGTACCCTAACCCTATCCCTGACCCTAACCCTAACCGTACCCTAAACCTAACCCGTACACTAAACCAAACCCTAACCCTAACTCCAAACCGTACCCTAAAACTAACCCAACCCTAAATCATACCCTAACCCTAACCCTAACCCTGACCCTAACCCTAAACCTAACCCCTACCCTAAACCTAACCCATACCCTAAACTTAACCCTAAACCTAACCCTAACACTAAACTCTACCCTAAACCGAACCCTAACCCTTGACCTAACCCTTACCCAACCCTATCTCGTACCCTAACCCTAACCCTAACCCGCACTTAAACCTAACCCTAACCCGTACCCTAACCCTAACCCTGACCCTATCCATACACTAACCCTAACCCTAAACCTAACACTAACCCTAACCCGTACTCTAACCCTAACCCTAGCCCTAAACCTAACCCTAACCCGTACTCTAACCCTAACCTGTACATTAACACTAACCCTTACTCTAACCCTAAACCTAACCCGGACCCTAACCCTAAACGTAACCCTAACCCGTAACCAAACCCTAACCCTAACACTTACCCTAAACCTAACCTTAATTCGCACAGTAAACCTAACCCTAACCCTAGACCTAACACGTACACTAACCCTATCCCGTACCGTAACCTTAACCCTAAACCTAACACTAACCCTAAGCCTAACCCTAACCCTAACCCTAACCCTAACCCGTACACTTACCCTAACCCGAACCCTAACCCTAACCCTAACCCGTACTCTAACCCTACCCATAGCCTAACCCTAACCTTAACCCTAACCCTTACCCTAACCAGTAACCAAACCGCAAACCTAACCCGTACCCTAACACTAACCCAATACCGTACTCTAAACCTAACCCTAACCCTAACCTGCACCCTAAACTTAACCCTAACCCTAAACCAAACCATAATCCTTAACCATAACCTAACCCTAACCCATACCCTAACCCTAACCCTAACTTTACCATACCCTAACCCATACCCTAACCCTAAAACTAACCCATACCCTAACCCGAACCCTAACCCTAACCCGTACCATAACCCTATCCCTAACCCTAACCCTGACCCTAAACCTAACCATAACCCGTACCCTTACCCTAACCCACACCTAAACCTAACCCTAACCCGTACCCTAACCCTAACCCGTAAACAAAACCTAACCCGAACCCTAAAGTTAACCCATAGGCTAACCCTATCCTGTACCCTGAACCTAACCCTAAACCGTATCCTAATCCTAAATCTAACCCTAAGCCTAACCCGTACATTAACCCTAACCCTGACCCTAACACTCACCCTAGCCCGAACTCTAACCCTAAACCTAACCCTAGCTCTAACCCTAACCCATACTATAACCCTAACCCTAACCCTTACCCTAAACCTAACCCTAACCCGTACTTTAACACTATCCCATAGCCTAACTCTAACTCTAACCCTAACCCCTAACCCTAACCCTAACCCTAACCCTTACCCTAACCCGTACCCAAAAGGTATACCTAACCCACACCCTAACACTAACCCAAACCTGTACTCTAACCCTAACGCTAACCCTAAACCGCACCCTAAACTTAACCCTAACCTTAACCATGACCATAACCCTTAAGTGTACCCTAACCCTAACCCACACAATAACCATAACTCTAAATTTAACCGTAACCCTAACCCGTACCCTAACCCTAAAACTAACCCGTACCCTAACCCCAACCTTACCCTAAGCCGTACCATAACCCTATCCCTAACCCTAAACCAGACCCTAAACCTAACCCTAACCCGTACCCTAACCCTAACCCGCAGCTAAACCTAACCTTAACCCGTACCCTAACCCTAACCAGTAACTTAACCCTAACCCTAACCCTAACCCTATCCGTACCCTAACCCTAACACTAACCCTAACCCGTACTCTAAACCTAACCCTAACCCTAAACCTAACCCTAACCCTTAATCTAACCCTAACCCTTACCCTAACACTAACCCTTACCCTAACCCTAAACCTAACCCATAACCTAACCCTAAACGTAACTCTAACCCTTACCCAAACCCTAACCCTAACATGTACCCTAACCTTAACCCTAACCCTAACCCTAAACCGCACACTAATCCTAACCCTAACCCTAGACCTAACACGTACACTAACCCTATCCCGTACCATAACCTTAACCCTAACCTGTACCGTAAACCTAACACTAAACCTAACACTAACCCTAAACCTAACCCTAACCCGTACTCTTACCCTAACCCGAACCCTAACCCTAACCCTAACCATACCCTAACCCTACCCGTAGCATAACCTTAACACTACCCAAACCCCTAAACCTAACCCTAAACTTAACCCTTAACCTAACCCGTACCCAAACGGTAAACCTAACCTGTACCCTAACACTAACCCAAACCCGTATTCTAACTCTAACCCTAAACCTAACACTAACCCGCACCCTAAACTTAACCCTGCCCTAACCCAAACCAAAACCCTAAACCGTAACCTAACCCTAACTCATACCCTAACCCTAACCCTAAACGTAACCATAACCATAACCATAACCCTAACCTGTACATTAACACTAAAACTAACCTGTACCCTAACCCCGACCCTAACCCTAACCCGTAACCTAACACTAATCCTAAACCTAACACTGACCCTAAACCTAACCCTAACACTTACACTAACCCTAACCCTAACCCTAACCCGTACCCAAACCCTAACAGTAACCCTAACCCAAACCCTATCCCTAACCCTAACCCTAACCCTAACCCGGACCCCAAACATAACCCTAACCATGACCTTAACACTAACCCTATCTTGTACCCTAACCCTAAACCATTACCTAACCCTAACCCTAAACCTAACCCATAACCTAACCCTAAACTTAACCCTAACCCGTACTGAAAACCTAACCCTAACACGTATCCTAACCATAAACCTAACCCTAACCCTAGACCACACACTGAACCTAACCCTAACCCAAGACCTAACCCTAACCCTGACCCTAAACCTAACCCTAACCCGTACCCTAACCCTAAGCCGCACCTAAACCTAACCCTAACCCATACCCTAATACTAACCCATAACCTAAACCTAACCCTAACCCTAAACTTAACCCGTACACTAACCCTATCCCGTACCCAAAACCTAACTCTAACCCGTACCCTAACCCTAACCCTAACCCTTACACTAACCCTAAACCAAAACCTAACCCACACCCTAAACCTAACCCTAACCCGTACCCTAACCCTAGAACTAACCCGTACCCTAACACTAACCCTAAACCTAACCCTGACCCTAAACATAACCCTAACCCTTACACTAACCCTAACCCAAACCCTAACCCGCACCCTAAACCTAACCCTAACCCATACCATAACCCTAACCCGTAACCTAAACCTAACCCTAACCCTAAACTTAACCCGTACGCTAACCCTATCCCGTACCCTAAACCTAACCCTAACACTTATCCTAACCCTAAACCTAAACCTAAGCCTAACCCATACATTAACCCTAACCCTAAACCTAACACTAACCCTACCCCATACTCTAAAACTAACCCTAACCCTAACCCTAACTCTAACACTAACCGTAACCCGTACTCTAACACTAACCCTAACCGTACTCTAACCCTCAACCTAACCCTCACCCTAACACTAACCCGTACTGTAACCCTAACTCGTACCATAACTCTAACCCTAACCCGTACCCTAACCCTAACCCTAACCCTAACTCGTACACTAACCCTAACCCTGACCCTAACCCTAACCCTAACCGTACTCTAACCCTAACCCTAACCCTCACCCTAACACTAATCCGTACTGTAACCCTAACACGTACCATAACCCTAAACGTAACCCGTACCCTAAACCTAAACCGTACCCTAACCCTAACCCTAACCCTAACCTGTACCCTAAACCTAGCCCTAACTCTAAATCGTACCCTAACCCTAACCCTAACATGGACCCTAAACCTAAACCTAACCCGTACCCTAAACCTAACCCGTACCCTAACCCTAACTCTAACCCTAACCCGTACTGTAACCCTAACCCTAACCCTAACCCTAATACTAACCCGTACTCTAACCCTGTCCCGTAGCCTAACCCTAACTCTAACCCTAACCAATAACCCTAACCCTTACCCTAACCCGTACTCAAACGGTAAACCTAAACCGTACCCTAACACTAACCCAAACCCGTACTCTAAACCTAACACTAACCCTAACCCTAACCCTAAACTGCACCCTAAACTTAACACTAACCCTAAGCCTAACCATAACCCTTAACCATACCCTAACCCTAACCCACACCTGAACCCTAACCCTAACTTTAACCATAACCCTAACACGTACCCTAAACCTAAAACTAACCCGTACCTAAACCCCAAACCTAACCCTAACCCATAACCTAACAATAAACCTAACACTAACCCTGACCCTAAAAATAACCCTAACCAGTACACTAACCCTAACCCTAACCGGTACCCTAAACCTAACCCTTATCCGTACCCTAACCCTAACCCGTAAACTGAACCTAAGCCTAACCCTAAGCCTAACCCATACATTAAACCTAACCCTAACCCTAACACTAACCCTACACCCACTCTAACCCTAACCCTAACCCTAACCCTAACCCTAAACCGTACCCTAACCCTAACCATAACCCTTACCCTAAACCTAACACTAACACTAACCCGTACTCTAACCCTAACCCTAACCCTAACCCTAACACTAACCCTAACCTGTACTCTAACCCTAACCCTAAACCTCACCCTAACCCTAACACGTACTGTAACCCTAACCCGTAACATAAACCTAACCAAAACCCGTCCCCTAAGCCTAACCCTAACTCGTTTCATAACCCTAACCCTGACCCTAACACTAACCCTAACTCGTAACCTAAAGCTAACCCGTACCCTAACCCTAACCAGTACCCTACACCTAACCCTAACCCTTACTCGTACCCTAACACTAACCCTAACCCTTACCCTAACCCTTACCCAAACGGTAAACCTAAACTGTACCCTAAAAATAACCCAAACCCGTACTCTAACCATAATCCTAACCCTAACCCTAACACTAAACAGCAATCTAAACATAACCCTAACCCTAACCCGTACCCTAAACCTAACCCTAACCCTTGACCTAACCCGTACCCAACCCTATCCCGAGCCTAACCCTAACCCTAACCCGTACTCAAACTCTAACAGTAAACGTAACCCATACCCTAGCGCTAACCCTAACCTTAACCGTAACCCTAATCCGTACCCTAACCCTAACCCGCACCTAAACCTAACTCTAACCCGTACCCTAACCCTAACGTCCACCTAAACCTAACCCTAACCCGTACCCTAACCCTAACACATAACCTAAACCTAACCCTAACCCTAAACTTAACCCGTACACTAACCCTATCCCGTACCCTAAACCTAACCCTAACCCGTACCCTAACCCTAAACCTAACTCGTACACTAACCCTAACCCTGACCCTAACCCTAACCGTACTCTAACCCTAACCCTAACCTTCACCCTAACACTAACCCGTTCTGTAACCCTAACACGTACCATAATCCTAATCCTAACCCGTACCCTAAATGTAAACCGTACCCTAAACCTAACCCTCAACCTAACCCGTACCCTAAACCTAACCCTAACCCTAAATCGTACACTAACTCTAACCCTAACATGGACCCTAACCCTAAACCTAAACCGTACCCTAAACGTAAACCGTACACTAACCCTAACTCTAAACCTAACCCGTACTATAACCCTAACCCTAACCCTAACCCTAATACTAAACCGTACTCTAACCCTATCCCGTCGCCTAACTCTAACTCTAACAATTTCCCCTAAACCTAACCCTTACCCTAACCCGTACCCAAACGGTAAACCTAACCCGTACCCTAACACTAACCCAAACCCGTACTCTAACCCTAACCGTAACGCTAACCCTAACCCTAAACTGCACCCTAAACTTAACCCTAACCCTAAGCCTAACCATAACCTTTAACCTTACCCTAAACCTAACCCACACCCTAACCCTAACCCTAACTTTAACCATAACCCTAACACGTACCCTAACCCTAAAACTAACCCTAACCCTAACCCTGACCCTAAACCTAACCCTAACCTGTACACTAACCTTAACCCTAACCCTAACCCGCACCCTAAACCTGACCCTACTGATACTCTAACCCTAAACCGTAAACTAAACCTAACCCTAACCCTAAACTTAACCCACACGCTAACCCTATCCCGTACACTAAACCTAACCCTAACCCGTAACCTAACCCTAAACCTAACCCTAAGCCTAACCCGTACATTAACCCTAACCCTAACACTAACAATAAACTTACTCTGTACTCTAAACCTAACTCTAACCCTAAACCTACTCGTACTCTAACCCTAACACTAACACTCACCCTAACCCTAACCCGAACTGTAACCCAAACCCGTAACATAACCCTAATCCTTACCCGTACACTAACCCTTGCCCTAACTCGTACCCTAACCCTAACCCTAACCCTAACCCGTACCTTAAACCTAAACTTTACCCTAAACCTAACCCTAACCCTAACCTGTACCCTAAACCTAACCCTAATGCTAACTCGTACCCTAACCCTAACCCTGACCCTAACCCACACCCTAAAACTAAAACTAACCCTAACCCTAACCATAACACTTACCCGTACGGTAACCCTAACCCATAACCTAACCCTAACCCTAACCTTAACCGTAACCCTGACCCGTACCCTAACCCTAAAACTAACCCATACCCTAACCCAACCCTAACTTAACCCATACCATAAACCTATCCCTAACGCAAACCCTGACACTAAACCTAACCCTAACCTTTACCCTAACCCTAACCCTAACCCTAACACTAGACCTCACCTAAACCTAACCCTCTCCCGTACCTTAAATCTAACCTTAACCCGTACCCTAATCCTAACCCTAACCCGAACCCGATCCGTACACTAACCCTAACCCTAACCCTAACCCTAACCCTAACACTAACCTTAACCCATCCTCTAACCCTAAACTTAACCCTAAACCTAACCCTAACCCGTACTCTAACCCTAACCCGAACCCTAACACTAACCCTAACCCTCACACTAAACCTAACCCGTACTATAACCCTAATCCTAACCCTAAACTTAACCGGAACCCATACTCTAACCCTATCCAGTAGCCTAACCGTAACTCTAACCCTAACCCCTAACCCTAACCCTAACACTAACCTTAACCCGTACTCTAACCCTAAACTTAACCCTTAAACTAACCCTAACCCATACCCTAACCCTAACCCTATCCCTTACCCTAACCCAATCCGTACACTAAACCTAACCCTAACCCTTACCCTAATACTAACCCTAACACTCACACTAACCCTAACCCGTACTCTAACCCTAAACCTAAACCTAACTCTAACCCTAACCTGTACTATAACCATAACCCGCACCCTTAAACTAACCCTATCCCTAACCCTAACCTGTACTCTAACATTATCCCATAGCCTAAACCTAACTCTAACCCTAACCCCTAAACCTAACCCTAACCCTAATCCTTACCCTAACCCGTACCCAAACGGTATACCTAACCCATACCCTAACACTAACCCAAACCCGTACTCTAACCCTAACACTAACCCTAACCCGTAATCTAACCCTAACCATAACCCTAACCCTAACCCTAACCCTAACTGTACTCTAACCCTACCCTAACCCTCACCCTAACCGTAACCCGTACCGGAAACCTAACACGTAACATAATTCTAAACCTATCCTGTAACCTATCCCTAAACCTAACTCGTACTCTAAACCTAAACCTGACCCTAACCCTAACCCTATCCCGAAACCTAAACCTAACCCGTACCCTAAACCTAACCCTAACCTGTACTCTAACACTATCCCGTAGCCTAAACCTAACTCTAACCCTAACCCCTAACCCTAACCCTAACCCTAGCCCTAACCCTTCCCTAACCCGTACCCAAACGGTATACCTAACCCGTACCCTAACACTAACCCAAACCTCTACTCTAACCCTAACACTAACCCTAACCAGAACCCTAAACCACACCCTAAACTTAACCCTAACCCTACCCCTAACAATAACCCTTAACCATACCCTTACCCTAACCCACACCCTAACTCTAAACCTATCTTTAATAGTAACCCTAACCCGTACCTTAACGATAAAACTAACCCGTACCGTAAACCCAACCCTAACCCTAACCCATACCCTAACATTAACGCTAACCCTAACCCTGACCCTCAACCTAACCCTAACCCGTACATTAACCCTAACCTTAACCCTAACCCGAATCCTAAACCTAACCCTAACCCGTACCCTAACCCTACCCGTAACCTAAACCTAATCCTAACCCTAAACTTAACCCATACACTAACTCTATCCCATAACCTAAACCTAACCCTAACCCGTAACCTAACCCGTAACCTAACCCTAAGCCTAACCCGTACATTAACACTAACCCTAACCCTAACACTAACCCTACCCCGTATTCTAACCCTAACCCTAACCCTAACCCTAACCCTAACACTAACCCTAACCCGCAACCTAACCCTAAAACTAACCCTTTCCCTAAACCTAACAGTAACCTTAACCCGTACTCTAACCCTAACCCTAACCCTAACCCTAACCCTAACCGAATTCTAACCCTAACCCTAATCCTCACCCTAACCCTAACCCATAAAGTAACCCTAACCTGTAACATAACCCTAACCCTAACCCATAACCTAACCCTAACCCTAACTCGTACCCTAACATTAACCCTGACCTTAACCCTAACCCGTACCCTAAACCTAACCCGTACCCTAAACAAAACCCTAAACCTAACCCGTACCCTAAACCTAACACTAACCCTAACTCATACCCTAACCCTAACCCTAAACCTGACCCTAACCCTAAACCTAACCCGTACCCTAAACCTAACCCTAAACCTAACCCGTACACTAAACCTAACCTTAATCCTAACCCGCACACTAAACCTAACCCTAACCCTAGACCTAACACGTACACTAACCCTATCCCGTACTGTAACCTTAACCCTAACCCGTACAGTAACGCTAACACAAATCTTAACCCTAAACCTAACCCTAACCCTAACCCCAACCGTACACTAAACCTAACCCAAACCCTAACCCTAACCCTAACCCGTACCCTAAACTTACCCGTAGCCTAACCCTAACCCTACCCATAACACCTATCCCTAACACTAAACCTTACCCTAACCCGTACCCAAATGGTAAACCTAACCCGTACCCTAAAACTAACCCAAAACCGTACTCTAACCCTAATCCTAACCCTAACCGTAACGCGCACCCTAAACTTAACACTAACCCTAACCCAAATCATAACCCTTAACCATAACCTAACCCTAACCCATAACCTAACCCTAACCCTAAACTTAAACATAACGCTAACCAGTACCGTAGCCCTAAAACTAAACCGTACCCTAACCCTAACACTAACCCTATCCCGTAACCTAACACTAACCCTAACCCTATCCCTGACCCTAATCCTAGCCCTAACCCTTACACTAACCCTAACTCTAACCGTAACCTGCACCCTACACCTAACCCTAACCCGTTCCCTAACACTAACCCGTAAACTAACACTAACCCTAACCATAACACTAACCCTAACCCGTACTCTAAACCTATACCTCAACCTAACTCAAAACCTAACCCGTACTATAACACTAAACCTAACCCTAACCTAACCCTAACCCTAACCCGTGCAGTAACCCTAAACCTTACCCAAAACCTAACCCTAACCCTAACCCTAACCCTAAACCTAACCCTAACCCTGACCCTAAACCTAACACTATCCCGTTCCCTAAACCTAAACCGTACCTTAACCCTAACCCTAAACCTAACCCGTACCCTAACCTAAACATAATGCTAACCCATACCGAAACCCTAAAGCTAACACGTACCCTAATCCTAACCCTAACCCACACACTAAACCTAACCCTAACCCTAGACCTAACATGTAGACTAACTATCCCGTACCCTAACCTTACCCTAACTTATACCGTAATCCTAACACTAACCCTAACCCTAATCCTAACTCTAACCCTAACCCATACACTAACCCTAACCCGAACCCTAACCCTAACCCTAACCCATACCCTGACCCTACCCATAGCCTAAGCCTAACTCTAACCATAACACTAACCCTAACCCTTACCCAATCCCGTACCCAAATGGTAAACCTAACCCTTACCCTAACACTAACCCAAAAGCGTACTCTAACCCTAAACCTAACCCTAACCCGCACCCTAAACTTAACTCTAACCCTAAACCAAACTGTAACCCTTAACTGTAACCTAACCCTAACCCATACCCTAACCCTAACCCTAACCTTAACCGTAACCCTAACCCGTACCCTAACCCTAAAACTAACCCGTACCCTAACCACAACCCTAAACCTAACCTGTACCCTAACACGAACACTAACCCTAACCCTGACCCTAAACCTAATCCTATCCCTTACACTAATCCTAACCCTAACCCGCACCCTAACCCTAACCCGTAAACTAAACCTAACCCTAAACCTATACTTAACCCATACGCTAACCCTATCCCGTACCCTAAACCTAACCCTAACCTGTATCCTAACCCTAAACTTAACCCTAAGCCTAAGCTGTACATTACCCCTAACACTAACCCTAACATTAACCCTACCCCGTACTCTAACGCTAACCCTAACCCTAACCCGTACCCTAACCCTAACCCTAACCCTAACCATAACACTAACCTTAACCCGTACTCTAAACCTAACCCTAAACCTAACCCTAACCCTAACCATACTCTAACGCTAACCCTAACCATCACCCTAACCCTAACCCGTACTGTAACCCTAAACTGTACCATAACCCTAACCCTAACCCATACCCTAACCCTAACCCTAACTCGTACCCTAAACCTAAACCTAACCCTGACTCTAACATTAACCTTAACCCATTCCCTAAACCTAAACTGTACCCTAACCCTAACCCTAAACATAACCCGTACCCTAACCCTAACCCTAACCCTAACTCGTACCCTAACCCTAACCATAACCCGAACCCTAACCCTCACCCTAACCCGTACTCTAAGCCTAACCCATATCCTAACCCTAACCCTAAACCTAACCCTAACCCTAACCCGTACCCTAAACCTAACCCTAACCCTTGACCTAACCCGTATCCAAACCTATCCCATACACTAACCCTAAATATAAACCGTACCCAAACTCTAACAGTAACTCTAACCCATACCCTTGCGCTAACCCTAACCCTAACCCTAACCCTAAACCTAACCCACACGCTAAACCTTAACCTAACCCTAACCATAACCATAACCCTTACCCGTACCCTAACCCTAACCCATACCCTAACCGTTACCCCAACCTTAAACGTAACCCTGATCCGTACCCTAACCTTAAAACTAACTCGTACCCTAACTCCAAACCTAACCCTATCCCGTCCCAAAACCCTATCCCTAACGCTAATCCTGACCCTAAACCTAACCCTAACCCGTACCCTAACCCTAACCCTAACCCTCACCTAAACCTAACCCTAACACTTACCTAAACCTAACCCATAACCTAAACCTAACACTAACCTTAAACTTAACTCGTACGCTAACACTATCCCGTACCCTAAACCTAACCCTTACCCGTACCCTAATCCTAGCCCCAAACCTAACATGATCCGTACACTAACCCTAACCCTAACCCTAAAAATAACCCTAACCTGTACTCTAACCCTAACCAAACCCTAAAACTAACCCTAACCCATACTCTAACCCTAACCCATACTCTAACACTAACCCTAACCCTAACACTAACCCTAACCCGTACTCTAACCCTAAACCTAACCCTAACTCTAAACCTAATCCATACTATAATCCTAACCCTAACAATTACCCTAACCGTAACCCTAACCCGTACTCTAACCCTATCCCGTAGCCTAACCTAATTCTAACCCTAACCCTTAATCATAAACCTAACCCTAAACCATACCCTAACCCGTACCCAAACAGTAAACCTAACCCGTACCCTAACACTAACCCAAACCCGTACTCTAAACCTAACCCTATCCCTAACCCTAACCCTGAACCGCACCCTAAACTTAACCCTAACCCTAACCCTAAACATAACCTTTAAACATACCCTAACCGTAACCCACACCCTAAACCTAACACTAACTTTAACCATAAGCCTAACCCGTACCCTAACCCTAAAACAAACGTGAACTCTAACCCCAACCCTAACCCTAACTCATACCCTAACACTAACTCTAACCCTAACCCTGAACCTAAACCTAACCCTAACCCGTACATTAACCCTAACCCTAACCCGAACCCGAACCCTAAACCTAACCCTAACCCGTACCCTCACCCTAACCCGTAACCTAAACATAACCCTAACACTAAACTTAACCCATACGCTAACCCTATCCCGTACCCTTACCCTAACCCTAACCCGTAACCTAACCCTAAACCTAACTCTAAGCCTAACCCATACATTAACCCTAACCCTAACCCTAACACTAACCCTACCACATACTCTAACCCTAACCCTAACCCTAAGCCTAACCCGTACCCTAACACTAACACTAACCCTTTCCCTAACCCTAACCGTAACCATAACCCTAACTCTAACCCTCACCGTACTCTAATCCTAACCCTAACCCTCACCCTAACCCTAACCCGTACTCTAAAGCTAACCCGTACATAACTCAAACCCTAACCCGTACCCTAACCCTAAACCTAACACGTACCCTAACTCTAACCCTGACCCTAACACTAAACGTAACCCGTAACCTAAACCTAACCCGTACCCTAACCCTAACCCTAACCCATAACCTAAACCTAAACCTAACCCTAACACGTACCCTAACCCTAACCCTAACCCTGACCCTAAACCTAACCCTAACAATTACCCTAAACCTAACCCATACCCTAACCCTAACCCTAAACCTAATCCTAACCCTAACCAGTACACTAAACCTAACCCTAACCCTTGACCTTACCCCGTACCCAACCCTATCTCGTACCCTAACCCTAAACGTAACCCGTACCCAAACCCTAAGAGTAAACCTAACCCATACCCTAGCGCTAACCCTAACCCTAAACCTAAGCCTAAACCGCACCCTAACCCTAAACCTAACCCTAACCCTAAAAATAATCCTTACCCGAACCCTAACCCTAACCCATACCCTATCACTAATCCTCACCTTAACCCTAACCCTAACCCGTACCCTAAACCTAAAACTAACCTGTACCCTAACCCCAACCCTAAGCCTAACCTGTAACATAACCCTATCCCTAACCCTAACTGTGACCCTAAAACTAACACTAACCCGTACCCTTACCCTAACCCGCACCTAAACCTAACCCTAACACGCACCCTAACCCTAACTCGTAACCTAAACCTAACCCTAACCCTAAAATTAACCCATACATTAACCCTATCCCATACCCTAAACCTAATCATAACCCGTACCCTAACCCACACCCTAAACCTAATCCTTTCCATACACTAACCCTAGCCCTAACCCTAACACTAACCCTAACCCGTACTCTAAACCTAACCCTAACACTAAACCTAACCCTAACCCGTACTCTAACCCTAACCCGTACCCTAACACTAACCCTTACCCTAACCCTAAACCTAACCCGTACCCTAACCCTAAATGTAACCCAAACCCGTACCCGAACCCTAAACCTAACACGTACCCTAACCCTAACCCTCACCCTAACACTAACCCGTACTGTAACACTAACCCGTAACATAATCCTACCCCTAACCCGTACCCTAACCCTAACTCGTACCCTAAACCTAACCCTAACTCTAAACTTATCCCGTACACTAACCCTATCCCATAACCTAAACTTAACCCTAACCCGTACCCTAACCCTAACCCTAACCCAATCCGCACAGTAACACTAACACTAACCCTAACACTAACCCTAACCCGTACTCTAACCCTAAACCTAACCCTAAACCTAACCCTAACCCTCACCCTAACCCTAACCCCTAACTCTAACACTAACCCTTAACCTAACCCTAAACCTAACCCGTACCCTAACCCTAAATGTAACCCTTACCCGTACCCAAACCCTAACCCTAAAACGTACCCTAACCCTAACCCAAACCCTAACCCTAAACCGCACACTAAAATTAACCCTAACCCTAGACCTAACACGTACACTAACCCTATCCCGTACCGGAATCTTAACCCTAACCCGTACCGAACCCTAACACTAACCCTAACCGTAACCCTAACCATAACCTTATCCCTAATCCGTACACTAACCCTAACCCGAATCCTACCCGTACCCTAACTCATACCCTAACCCTACCCATAGCCTAACCCTAACTCTAAACCTAAACCCTAACCATAACACTAACCCTAAACCTTACACTAACCCGTATCCAAAAGGAAAACCTAACCCGTACCCTAACAGTAACCCAAACCCGTACTCTAACCCTAACCGAACCCTTACCCACACCCTAATCTTTACCCGAAACCTAAGCGAACCTTAACCCTTAACCGTAACCTAACCCTAACCCATACCCTAACCCTAACCCTAACCCTAACCATAACCCTAAACTGTACCCTAACCCTAAAACTAACCCGTACACTAACCCCAACCCTAACACTAAAGCGTACCCTAACCCTAACCCTAACCCTAACCCTGACCCTAAAAAAACCGTAACCCTTACACTAACCCTAACCCTAACCCGAACCCTAAACCTAACCCTAACCCGTACCCTAACCCTAACCCGTAACCTAAACCTAACCCTAACCCTAAACTTAACCCGTACGCTAACCCTATCCCATACCCTAAACCTAACCCTAACCCGTACCCTAACCCTAAGACTAACCCTATCCGTACACTAACCCTAAACCTAACACTAACACTAAAACTAACACTAACCCTACCCGTACTCTAACCCTAACCCTAACCATAAACCTAACCCTAACCCATACTCTAACCCTATCCCATACCCTAACACTGACCCTAACCCTACACTAACCCTAACCCGTACTCTAAACCTAAACCTAAACCTAACTTACCCTAACACGTATTATAACCCTAACCCTAACCCTAAACCGTAGAGTAACCCTAATCTGTACCCTAACCCTAACCCTAAACCTAACCCGAACACTAACCCTAAACCTAACGCTAACCCGTACCCTAATCCTAAACCGAATCTAACCCTAACCCTAAACCTAACCCATACCCTAACCCTAAACGTAACGCTAACCCGTACCCAAACCCTAACCCTAACACGTACCCTAACCCTAACCCTAACCCGCACCTAAACCTAACCCTAACCCTAGACTTAACACGTACACTAACCCTATCCCATAACCCAACCTTAACACTAACCCGTACCGTAACCATAACACTAACCCTAACCCTAACCCTAACCCTAACCTGTACACTAACCCTATCCCGAACCCTAACCCTAACCCTAACCCGTACCCTAACGCTACCCGTAGCCTAACCATAACCCTAACCCTATCCCCTAAACCTAACCCTCACCCTTACCCTAACCCATACCCAAACGGTAAACCTAACCCGTACCCTAACACTAACCCAAACCCGGTACCCTACCCCTAACCCTAACCCTGACCCTAACCCTAACCCGCACCCTAAACTTAACCCTAAACCTAACCCAAACCATAACTCTTAACCGTAATCTAACCCTAACCGATATCCTAACCTAACCCTAACTTAACCGTAACCCTAACCAGTACCCTAAACCTAACCCGTAACCTAAACCTAACCCTAACCCTAAACTTAACCCGAACGCTAACCCTATCAGAACCTTAAACCTAACCCTAACCCGTATCCTAACCCTAAACCTAACCCTAAGCCTAACCCATACATTAACCCTAACCCTAACCCTAACCCTTACACTAACCCTACTCCGTACTCTAACACTAACACTAACCCTAACTCGTACCCTAACCCTAACCCTAACCCTAACCCTGATCCTAACCCTAACCCTAACCCGTACCCTAAACATAACACATACCCTAACCCAAACCTTAACCCTTGACCTAACCCATACCTAACCCTATCCCATGCCCTAACCCTAACACTAACCCGTACCCAAACCCAAACAGTACCTTAAACCATGCCCTAGCGCTAACCCTAACCCTAAACCAAAGCCTAACACGCACTCTAACCCTAACCCTAACCCTAAGCCACACCCTAAACCTAACAGTAACCTGTACCCTAACCCTAACCCATAACCTAAACCGAACCCTAACCCTAAACTTAAAACGAACCCTAACCGAAACCATAACCCTTAACCGTAACCTAACCCAAACCCATACCCTAACCCTAACCCTAACCCTAACCTTAACCATAACCCTAACTTGTACCCTAACCCTAAAACTAACCCGTACCCTAACCCCAAACCAAACACTAACGCGTACCCTAACCCTAACACTAACCGTAACCCTGACCCTAAACCTAACCCTAACCCTTACACTAATCCTAACCCTAATCCTAACCTGCACCCTAAACCTAACCCTAACCCGTACCCCAACCCTAACCCGTAACCTTAACCTAACCCTAACCCTAAACATAACAAGTACGCTAACCCTATCCCATACCCTGAACCTAACCCTAACCCGTATCCTAAACCTAAACCTAAACCTAAGCCTAACCCGTACATTAAACCTAACCCTAACACTAACCCTACCCCGTACTCTAAACGTAACCCTAACCCTAACCTAACCCATACACTAACCTTAACCCTAAACCTGACCTAACACTAACCCGAACCCGTAGTTTAACCCTAAACCTAACCCTAACCCTATCCGTACTCTAACCCTAACCCTAACCCTCACCCAAACCCTAACCCGTACTGTAACCCTAACCCATACCATAACCCTAAACCTAACACGTACCCTAACCGTAACCCTAACTCGTACCCTAACCCTAACCCTACCCTGACCCTAACCCTAACCCTAACCCGTACTCTAGGCCTCACCCATACCCTAACCCTAACCCTAAACCTACCCCTAACCCTATCCCGTACCCTAAACCTAACCCAAACAATTGTCGTAACACGTACCCAACCCTAACCTGTACCCTAAACCTAACCCTAACCCTAACCTTCCCCGTACTCTAACCCTAACCCTAACCCTAACCCGTACCCGTACACTAAACCTAACCCTAACCCTAATACTAACCCTAACCCGTACTCTAAACCTAACCCTAACCCTAACACTAACCCTACCCCGTACTCCAACACTAACCCTTTCCCTAACCCTATCCCGTACTCTAACCCTGACCCTAACCCTAATCCTAACACTAACCCTAACCCGTACTCTAACCCTAACCCTAACCCTAACCCTAACCGTATTCTAACCCTAACCCTAACCCTCACCCAAACCCTAACCCGTACTGTAACCCTAACCCAAACACTAACCCTAAACCGTACTCTAACCATAACCCTAACCCTTACACTAACGCTCCCCGTATTCTAACACTAACCCTAACCCTAAACCTAACCCGTAACCTAACCCTAAACCTAAACCTAACCCTAAAACTAACCCTAACCCGTACTCTATCCCTAAGCCTAACCCTAACCCTAAACATATTCTAAACCTAACCCTAACCCTCACCCTAACCCTAACCCGTACTGTAACCCTAACCCATACCATAACCCTAAACCTAACCCGTACCCTAAACCTAAGCCTAATTCGTACCCTAACCCTAACCCTAACCCTGACCCTAACCCTAACCCTAACCCGTATCCTAAACCTAACCCATACCCTAACCCTAAACCTAACCCTAACCCATACCCTAAACTTAACCCTAACCCGTACTCTAACCCTAAACCTAACCCTAACCCTGACCCTAACCCAAACCCTAACCCGAACACTAAGCCTAACCCATACCCTAACCCTAAACCTAATCCTAACCCTAAGCTTAACACTTTCCCTAAACCTAACCCTAACCCTTAACCTAACCCGTAACCTAACCCTAACCCTAACCCTAAACATTACCCGTACCCTAACCCTAAACCATACCCTAACACTTACCCTAAACTTAACCGTAACCATGACCCGTACACTAAACCTAAAATTAACCCGAACCCTAACCCCACCCTAACCCTAACCTGTACCCTAACCCTAACCTTAACCCTAACCCACACCAAACCTAACCCTAAACAGTAACCTAAGCCTAACCCTAACCCAAAACTTAACCCGTACGCTAACCCTATCCCGTACCCTAAACCTAACACTAAACCGTAACCTAACCCTAAACCTAACCCCAGGCCTAACCCGTACATTAACCCTAACCCTAACACTAACACTAACCCTACCCCGTACTCTAACACTAACCCTAACTCTAACCCTAACCCGTACCCTAAAACTAACCCTAACCCTAACCCTAACACTAACCCTACCTCATACTCTAACCCTAACACAAACCCTAACCCTATACAGTACTCTATCCCTGACCCTAACCCTAACCCTAACCCTAACCCTATCCGCACTCTAACCCAAACCCTAACCCTAATCCTAACACTAAACCTAACCCGTACTCTAGCACTAATTCTAAACCTAAACGTAACCCTAACCCATACGCTAACCCTAACCCGTACCCTAACACTAACCCTAAACCTAACACTATCCCTAACCCGTACACTAACCCTAAACCTAACCCTATCTCTAACCCAAACCCGTACTATAACCCTAAACCTAACCCTAACCCTAAACCTAACCCTAACCCATACTCTAACCCTATCCCGTAGCCTAACACTAACTCTAACCCTAACCCCTAACCCTAACCCTAACTCTAATCCTTACCTAACCCGTAGCCAAACGGTAAACCTAACCCGTTTCCTAACACTAACCCAAACCCGTACACTAACCCTAACCCTAACCTTAAACCGCACCCTAAACTTAACCCTAACCCTAACGCTAAACATAACCCTTAACCATAACCTAACCCTAAACCTAACTCGTACCCTAACCCTAACACTGACCCTAACCCTAACCCGTACACTAACCCTAACCCGTAACCTAATCCTAACTCTAACCCTAACCCTATCCGTACTCCAACCCTAACCCTAACCCTACCCCGTACGCTAACCCTAAGCCTAACTCTAACCCTAACCCGTACCTTAACCCTAACCTAATTCTAACACTAATCCTACCCCGTACTCTAACCCTAACCCTAAACCTAAACGTAACCCTAAACCGTACCCTAAAACTAACCCTAACCCTAACTCGTACCCTATCACTAACCCTAAACCTGACCCTAACCCTAACCCTAACCCGTACTCTAAGCCTAACCCATAACCTAACCCTAACCCTAAACCTACCCCTAACACTATCCCGTACCCTAAACCTAACCCTAACAATTGTCGTAACCCGTACCCAACCCTATCCTGTACCCTAACCCTAACCCTAACCCTAACCTTCCCCGTACTCTAACCCTAACCCTAACCCTAACCCGTACCCGTACGCTAAACCTAACCCTAACCCTAACACTAACCCTACCCCGTACTCTAATATTAACCCTTACACTAACCCTATCCCGTACTCTAACCCTGACCCTAACCCTAATCCTAACACTAACCCTAACCCGTAATCTAACCCTAATCCTAACCATAACCGTATTTTAACCATAACCCTAACCCTCACCCTAACACTAACACGTACTGTAACCAAACCCATACCATTACCCTAACCTTAACCCGTACCCTAACCCTAACCCTAATTCGTACCCTAACTCTAATCCTAACCATGACCGTAACCCTAACCCTAACCCGTACCCTAAACCTAACTTGTACCCTAACCCTAAACCTAACCCTAACCCGTACCATAAACCTACCCTAACCCGTACCCAACCCTAACCCTAACCCTAAACCTGACCCTAACCCTAACCCTAAACAGTACCCTAAACCTAACCCATACCCTAACCCCAAACTAACCCTAACCTGTACCCTAAACCTAACTCTAACCCGTACCCTAACCCTAATCCTAACCCGCACCCTAAGCCTAACCCATACCGTAACCCTAACCCTAATCCTAACCCTAACCCTAACCCGTACCTAAACCTAACCATAACCTTGAACTAACCCATACCCAACCCTATTCCATAACCTCAACTTAACCCTAACCCGTACCCTAAACCTAACCCTAACCCTCGACCTAACCCGTACCCAACCGTATCCCGTACCCTAACCCTAACCCTAACCCGTACCCAAACCTTAACAGTAACACTAACCCATACCCTAGCGCTAAACCTAACCCTAACCCTAAGCCTAACCCGTACCCTAAACCTAACCTGTACCCTAACCCTAAACCTAACCCTAAGCCGTACCCTAAACCTAACCCTAACCCATGCCCTAACCCTAAACCTAACCCTAAACCTGACCCTAAAACGTACCCTAAGCCTAACCCATACCCTAACCCTAATCCTAAACCTATCCGTACTCTAACCCTAACCCTAACCCTACCCCATACTCTAATCCTAACCCTAACCCTAACACTATCCCGTACCATAAACCTAACCCTAACCCTAACTTGAACCCTAACCCTAACCCTAACGCTGGCCCTAACCCAAACCCTAACCTGTACCCTAAACCTAACTCATAGCCTAACCCTAACCCAAAACCTAACCCTAACCCTATCCCGTACCCTAAACCTAACCCTAACCCTTGTCCTAACCCGTACTCAACACTATCCCATACCCTAACCCTAACCCTAACCCGTACCCAACCCTAAGAGTAACCCTAACCCATACCCTAGCGCTAACACTAACCTTAACCCTACGACTAACCCGCACCCTAAAACTAAACCTAACCGTAATCCTAACCATAACCCTTACCCGTACCCTAACCCTAACCCATAACCAAACACTAACCCTAACCTTAACCGTAACCCTAATCCGTACCCTAACCCTAAAATTAACCTGTACCGTAACCCCAACCCTAACCATAATCCGTACCATAACCCTATCCCTATCCTAACCCTGACCCTAAACCTAACCCTAACCCGTACCCTAACCCACACCTAAACCTAACCCTAACCCGTACCCTAACCCTAACCCGTAACCTAAACCTAAACCTAAACCTAAACTTATCCCATCCACTAACCCTATCCCGTACACTAAACCTAACCCTAACCTGTACCCTAACCCAAATCCTAACCCTAACCCTATCCGTACACTAACCCTAACCCTAACCCTAACACTAACCCTAACCCAGACTCTAACCCTAATCCTAACCCTAAACCTAACCCTAACCTGTACTCTAACCCTAACCCGTACCCTAACACTAACCCTTACCCTAACCCTAAACCTAACCCGTAACCTAACCCTAGACGTAACCCTAACCTGAACTGAAACCCTAAACCTAACACGTATCCTAACCCTAACCCTAAACCGCACACTAAAACTAACCCTAACTCTAGACCAAACACGTACACTAAGCCTATCCTGTACCGTAAACTTACCCTAACCCGTACCGTAACCCTAACCCTAACCCTAACCCTAACCCTAACCCTAACACTAACACTAACCCTAACCCGTACTCTAACTTAACCCTAACCCTAAACCTAACCCTAACCCGTACTCTAACCCTAACCCTAACCCTAACACTAACCATAATCCTAACACTAAACCTAACCCGTACTCTAACCCTAAACCTAACCCTGACACTAACCCTAACCCCCTACTATAACCCTAACCCTAAACATAACCCTATCCATAACCCTAACTCGTACCATAACCCGAACCCATACCCTAACCCTAACCCTAATCCAAAACCTAACCCAAACCCTGAACCTAACCCTAAACCTAATCCCGTACCCTAACCCTGACCCTAACCCGCATCTAAACCTAACCCTAACCCTAGACCTAACCCGTACCCTAATCCTAACCCGTACACTAACACTAACCCTAACCCTAACCCTAAACCATAACATAAACCTAACACTAACCCTAACCCGTACCCTAACCCTAACCCGTACCCTAACCCTAACCCGATGCCTAACCCTAACCCACTCCCAAACCAAACCCTAACCCTAGACCTAACCCGTACCCTAAACCTATCTCGTACCCTAACCCTAATGCTAACCTGTCCCTAAAACTAGACCTAACCCGTACCCTAACCCTAACCCGTACCCTAACACTAACCCTAAACCTAAACCTAAACCATACCCTAACCTTAAACCTAACCCTAACACTAACACTAACCCTAGTCCTAACCCTATCCCATGCACTAACCCTAACCGTACCCATACACGTACCCTAACCCTAAACCTAACCCGTACCAAAACCCTAAGAGTAACCCTAACCCATACCCTAGCGCTAACCGTAACCCTAACCCTAAGCCTAACACTCACCCTAAACCTAAACCTAACCCTAACCCTAACCATAACCCTTACCCGTACCCTAACCCTAACCCATACCCTAACCTTAACCCGCACCTAAACCGTACCCTAACCCGTACACTAACCCTAACCCGTAACCTAAACCTAAACCTAACCGTAAACTTATCCCGTACACTAACCCTATCCCATACCCTAAACCTAACCCTAACCTGTACCCTAAACCTAACCATAACCCTAACCCTATCCGTACACTAACCCTAACCCTAACCCTAACACTAAACCTATCCCATACTCTAACCCTAACCCTAACCCTAACCTTAACACTAACCCTAAGTTGTACTCTAACCCTAACCCTAACACTAAACATAACCCTAACCCGTACTCTAACCCTAACCCGTACCCTAACACTAACCCTAACCCTAACACTATCCCTAACCCGTACCCTAAACCTAAATGTAACTCTAACCCGTACCCAAACACTAACCCTAACACGTACCCTAACCCTAACCCTAACCCGCACACTAAAACTAACCCTAACCCTAGACCTAACATGTACACTAATCCTATCCTGTACCGTAACCTTAACCCTAACCCGTACTGTATCCCTAACACTAACCCTAACCCTAACCCTAACCCTAACCCTAACCCTAACCCTAACCCGTAGAGTAAACCTAACCCGAACCCTAAACCTAACCCTAACCCTAAACGTACCCTAACCCTAACCCTAACCCTAACCCTAACCCTAACCCGTACCCTAACACTAACTCTTACCCTAACCCTAAACCTAACCCATACCCTAACCCTAAAGGTAACCCTAACCCATACCCAGACCCTAACCCTAACAGGTACCCTAACCCTAAACCTAACCCTAACCCGTACACTAACCCTAACCCTAACCCTAAACTTACCCTAACGCTAAACCTGACCCTAACCCTAACACTAACCCTAACCCGTACTCTAACCTAACCCTAACCCTAAACCTAACCTTAACCCGTACTCTAACCCTAACCCTAACCCTAACACTAACCATAACCCTAACACTAAACCTAACATGTACTCTAACCCTAAACCTAACCCTAACACTAACCCAAACCCCCTATATAACCCTAACCCTAAACCTAACCCTAACCCTAGCCCTAACTCGTACCGGACCCCGAACTCGTACCCTAACCCTAACCCTAACCTTAACCTAGCCCTAACCCTGACACTAACCCTAAAACTAATCCTGTACACTAACCCTAACACTAACCCGCATCCTAAACCTAACCCTAACCCTAGACCTAACCCGTACCCTAACCCTAACCCGTACACTAACACTAACCCTAACCCTAAACCGTACCATAACCCTAACCCTAACCCTAACCCGTACCCTAACCCTAACCCGTACCCTATCCCTAACCCGATGCCTAACCCTAACCCACACCCTAAACCTAACCCTAACCCTAGACCTAAACCATATCCTAAACCTATCCCGTAACCTAACCCTAACACTAACCTGTCCCCTAACCCTAACACTAACACTAACCCTAATCCTAATCCTATCCCGTACACTAACCCTAACCAGTACCCTAACCCTAACCCGTACCATTACACGTACCTTAACCCTAACCCTAACCCGTACCCTCACCCGTAACCTAAACCTAACCCTAACCTGTACGCTAACACGTACCATAACACTAACCCTAATCCTAACCCTAACCATAAACATAACCCATACCCTATAACTCACCCTCAACCATACCCTAACCCTTACTCGTACCCTAACACTAACGCTTACCCTAACACCTAACCCTAACCCTACACAGTACCCTAAACCTAACCCTAACCCTAACTCGTACCCTAACCCTAACCCTAACCCTGACCCTAACCCTAACCCTAACCCGTACCCTAACCCTAATCCGTGCCCTAACCCTAACCCTAAACCTAACCCTAACCCGTACAGTAACACTAACCTGTACCCTAACCCTAAACCTAACCCTAAACCTAAACCTAACCCAGACCCTAAACCTAACCCTAACCCGTACCCTAACCCGAAAACATACCCTAACCCTAACCCTAAACCTAACCCGTACCCTAACCCTAACACTAACCCTAACACTAAACCTAACCTGTACTCTAACCCTAAACATAACCATAACCCTAACCCTAAACCTAACCGTACTCTAACCCTAACACTAACCCTCACCCTAACCCTAACCGTACTGTAACCTTAACCCGTACAATAACCCTCACCCTAACCCTAAACTTACCCGTAACCCTGACCCGTACCCTAACCCTAAAACTTACCCGTACCCTAACCCCAAACCTAATCCTAACCCGTACCCTAACTATCCCTATGCTACCCTGACCCTAAACCTAACCCGTACCCTAACCCTAACCCTAACCCTCACCTAAACCTAACCCTAACCCATAACCTAAACCTAACCCTAACCCTAAACTTAACCCTTACGCTAACCCTATCCTGTACCATAAACCTAACCCTAATCGGTACCCTAACCCTAACCCTAACCCTGACCCTAACCCTAACCCTATCCGTATTCTAACCCTAACCTTAACCCTAACCCTAACACTAACCCTAACCCGTACTCTAACACTAACCCTAACCCTAAACGTAACCCTCACCCTTATGCTAACCCTAACCCGTACCTTAACACTAACCCTAACCCTAACACTATCCCTAACCCGTACTCTAACCCTAAACCTAACCCTAACTCTAACCCTAACCCGTACTATAAGCCTAAACCTAACCCTAACCCTAAACCTAACCTTAACCCATACTCTAACCCTATCCCGTAGCCTAACACTAACTCTAACCCTAAACCTAACCCTAAACCTAACCCTATTCTTTACCCTATCCCGTACCCAAACAGTACACCTAACCCGTACCCTAACACTAACCCAAACCCGTACTCTAACCCTAACCATAACCCTAACCCTATCCCTAAACTGCACCCTAAACTTAACCCTAACCCTAACACTAAACTTAACCCTTAACCGTACCCTAACCTTAACCCACAGCTTAACCCTAATCCTAACTTTAACCGTAACCCTAACCCGTAACCTAACCCTAAAACTAACCCGTACCCTAACCCCAACCCTAACCCTAACCCATACCCTAACACTAACCCTAACACTAACCCTGACCCTAAACCTAACCCTAACCCATTCACTAACCCTAACCCTAAGCCTAACTAGCACCCTAAACCTAACCATAACCCATACCCTAACCTTAACCAGTAACCTAAACCTAACCCTAACCATAAAATTATCCCGTACGCTAACCTTATCCCGTACCCTAAACCTAACCTTAACCCGTAAACTAACCCTAAACCTAACCCTAAGCTTAACATGTACATTAACCCTAATTCTAAACCTAACACTAACCCTACCCCGTAATCTAACCCTAACCCTAACCCTAACCCTAACCCTAACCCTAACCCTAACCCGTACCCTAACCCTAACCCTAAACATTTCCCTAACCCTAACACTAACCCTAACCCTTACTATAACCCTCACCCTAACCCCTACCCTAACTGTACTCTAACCCTAACCCTAACCCTCACCCAAAGCCTAACCCGTACTGTAAACCTAACCCGTAACATAACCCTAACTCTAACCCTAACACTAACCCTAACCCTAACTCATAGCCTAACACTAACCCTGACCCTAACCCTAACCCGTATCCTAAACCTAACCCATACCCTAACCCTAAACCTAATCCTAAGTGCACCCTAAACAAGCCCTAACCCCAACTCATACCCTAACACTAAACCTAACCCTGACCCTAACCGTACCCGTACCCTAAACCTAACCCATACCCTAACCCTAATCCTAAACCTAACCCTAACCCTAACCCTAACCCTTACCCTAAATCTAACCCTAACCATTTACCTAAGCCGTACCCAACCCATCTCGTACCCTAACCGTAACTCTAACCCGTACCAAACCCTAACAGTAACCCTAACCCATTCCCTAGTGCTAAGCCTAACCCTATACCTAATCCTAACCGCACCCTAAACCTAAACCTAACCCTAACCCTAACCAGAACCCTTACCCGTACCCTAACCCTAACCCAGACCCTAACACTAACCCTAACCTTAAACGTAACCCTAACCCGTACCCTAACCCTAAAACTAACCTGTAACCTAACCCCAACCCTAACCATAACCCGCACCTAAACCTAACCCTATCCCGTACCCTAAACCTAACCCTAACCCTAAACTTAACCTGAACAATAAACCTATCCCGTACCCTAAACCTAACCCTAACCCGTACACTAACTCAAACCCTAAACTTAACAATATCCGTACACTAACCCTAACCCTAACTCTAACACTAACCCGAACCCGTACTCTAACACTAAACCTAACCCTAACCCTTACTCTAACCCTAACCAGTATCCTAACCCTAACCGTTACCCTAACCCTAAACCTAACCGTACCCTAACCCTAAACGTAACCGTAACCCGTACCCAAACCCTAACCCTAACACGTACCCTAACACTAACCCTAACCCTAACCTGCACACTAAACCTAAACCTAACCCTAGACCTAACATGTACACTATCCCTATCCCTTACCGTAACCTTAACCCTAACACGTACCGTAACCCGAACACTAACCCTAACCCTAACCCGAACCCTAACCCTAAACCTAACCTGTACACTAACCCTAACCCGAACCCTAATCCTAAACCTATCCCGTACCCTAACCCTACCCGTAGCCTAACCCTAACCCTAAACATAATCCCTAAACCTAACGCTAACCCTAACCCTTACCCTAACCCGTACCCAAACGGTAAACCTAACCCGTACCCTAACACTAACCCAAACCCGTACACTAACCGTAACCCTAAGACTAACCCGCACCCTAAACATAACACTAACCCTAACCCAAAACATAACCCTTAACCGTAACCTAACCCTAACCCATACCCTAACCCTAACCCTAACCTTAAACATAACTCTAAACCGTACCCTAACTCTAAAACTAACCCATACCCTAAACTCAACCCTAACCCTAATCCGTACCCTAACACTAACCCTAACCCTAACTCTGACCCTAAACCTAACCCTAACCCTTACACTAACCCTAACCCTAACCCGCACCCTCAACCTAACCCTAACCCGTACCCTAACCCTAACCCGTAACCTAAACGTAACCCTAACCCTAAACTTGACCCGTATGCTAACCCTATCCCTTACCCTAAACGTAACCCTAACCCGTATCCTAACCCTAAACCTAACCCTTAGCCTAAACGTACAATAACCCTACCCCTAACACTAACCCTAACCCTAACCCTAACCCTAACCATACACTAACACTAACCCTAACCCTCACCCTAACCCAAACCCGTACTGTAACCCTAACACGTACCATAACCCTAACCCTAACTCGTACCCTAACCCTAACCCTTACTTGTACCCTGACCCTAACCCTAACCCTCACCCTAAACCTACCCTAACCCCTACCCTAACCCTACCCTTACTTTAACCCTAACCCTAACCTTAACCCGTACACTAAACCTAACCCTAACACTAACTCGCACCCTAAACCTAACCCTAACGCTGACCCTAAACCTAACACTAACCCGTACCCTAAGCATAACCCATACCCTAACCCTAACCCTAACCCGTACCCTAAAGCTAACCCTAACCCTTGACCTAACCCGTACCCAAATCTATCGCGTACCCTACCCCTAACTCGTACCCAAACACTAACACTAACCATAACCCATACCCTAGCGCTAAACCTAACCCTAACCCTAACCCTAACCCGGACCCAAAAGCTAACCCTAACCCTGACCCTAACACTAACCCTATCACGTACCCTAACCCTAAACCATACCCGAACCCTAACCCTAACCATACTCTAACACTAACCCTAACCCTCACCCTAACCCTACCCCATACTGTAACCCTAACCCTTACCATAACCCTAACCTTAACCCGTACCCTAACCCTAACCCTAACTCGTACCCTAACCCTAAACCTAACCCTGACCCTAAACCTAACCCTAACCCGTACCCTAAACCTAACCTGTAATTTAACCCTAACGCTAACCCATAACCTAAACCTAACCCTAACACTAATTGTACCCTAAACCTATCCCTAACCCTTACCCTAGCCCTAACCCTAACCCGTACCCTAAGCATAACCCATACACTAACCCTAACCCTAAAACTAACCTTACCCCTAACCCGTACGCTAAACCTAACACTTACCCTTGACCTAACCTGTACCCAACCCTATCCCGTACCCTAACCCTAACCCGTACCCAAACACTAACAGTAACCTTAACACATACCCTAGCACTAACCCTAACCCTAAACATAACCCGGACCCAAAACCTAAACCTAACCCTGACCCTAACACTAACCTTATCCCGTACCCTAACCCTAAACCCTACCCGTACCCTAACCCTAAACATAACCCATACCCTACCCCTAAACGTAACCCTAGCCCGTACCCAAACCCTAACCCTAACAGGTATCCTAAACCTAACCCTAACCCTAACCCGCACACTAAACCTAACCCTAACCCTAGACCTAACACGTACACTAACCCTATCCCGTACCCTAAACTTAACCCTAACCCGTACCGTGTCCCTAAAACTAACCCTAACCCTAACACTAACCCATACACTAACCCTAACCGAACCTTAAACCTAACCCTAACCCGTACCCTAACCCTACACGTAGCCTATTCCTAACTCTAACCCTAACCCCTAACCCTAAGCCTAACTGTAACCCTTACACAAACCCGTACCCAAACGGAAAACCTAACCCGTACGGTAACACTAACCCAAATCCGTACTCTAACCCTAACCGTAACCCTAACACTAACCCTTACCCACACCCTAAACTTTACATTAACCCTACCCCAAACCATAACCCTTAACCCTAACCTAACCCTAACTCATAACCTAAGCCTAACCCTAAAATTAACCATAACCCTAATCTTTAACCTAACCCTAAAACTAACCCGAACCCTAAACCCAACCCTAACCCTAACCCGTACCCTAACATTAACCCTATGCCTAACCCTGACCCTAAACCTAACCCTAACCTTACACTAACACTAAACCTAACCCAACCCGCACCCTAAACCTAACCCTAACTCGTACCCTAACTCTAACCCGTAATCTAAACCGAACCCTAACCCTAAACTTAAACTCTTCGCTAACCCTATCCCGTACCCTAAACCTAACCCTAAGCCGTATCTTAACCCTAACCTAAACCTAAGCCTAACCCATCGTTTAACCCCAACCCTAACCCTAACACTAACCCTACCCTGTACTCTAATCCTAACCCTAGCCCTACCCGTACCCTAAACCTAACCCTAAACCTAACTCGTACCCTATCCCTAACAGTAAACGTGACCAAACCCTAACCCTAAGCCGTACCCGAAACCTAACCCATACCCTAATCCTAACCCTAAACCTAACCCTAACCCTAACCGGTACCCTAAACCTAAACCTAACCCTTCACCTAACCGGTACCCAACCCTATCCTGTACCCTAACCCTAACCCTAACCCGTACCCAAAACCTAACAGTAACCCTAACCCATACCTTAGCGCTAACCCTAACCCTAACCCTAAGCCTAACCCGCACCCGAAACCTAAAACTAACCCTAACTCTAACCATAACCCTTACCCGTACCCTAACCCTAACCCATACCCTAACACTAACCCTAACCTTAACCGTAACCCTAACACGTACCCTAACCCAAAAACTAACCCATACCCTAACACCAACCGTAACCCTAACCCGCACCTAAACCTAACCCTAACCTGTACCCTAACTCTAACCCATAACCTAAACCTAACCCTAACCCTAAACTTAACACGTACACTAACCCTATCCTGTACCCTAAACCTAACCCTAACCCGTACCCTAACCCTAACCCTAACCGTAACCCTATCCGTACACTAACCTTAACCCTAACCCTAACACTAACCCTAACCCGTACCCTAACCCTAACACTTTCCTTAACCCTAACACTAACCCTATCCCGTACTCTAACCCTCACCCTAACCCTAACCCTAACCCTAACCCTAACCGTATTCTAACCCTAACACTAACCCTAACCTGTACTGTAACCCTAACCCATAACACACCGAACCCTAACTCGTACCCTAACCCTAACCCTAACTCGTACCCTAACTCTAACCCTGACCCAAACACTAATGCAAACCCGTAACCTAAACCTAATCTGTACCCTAACCATAACCCTAACCCTACCCCGTACCCTAAACTTAACCCTAACCCTAACTCGTACCCTAACCCTAAGCCTAACACTGACCCTAACCCTAACCCTACCACGTACCCTAAACTTAATCCATACCCTAACCCTACCCCTAAACCTAACCCTAACCCTAACCCGTACCCTAACCCTAACCGTAACCCTTGACCAAACCCATACCCAACACTATCCCGTACCCTAACACTAACCCTAACCCGTACCCTAACCCTAACAGTAACCCTAAAGCATATCTAGCGCTAACCATAACCCTAACCCCCAACCTAAACCTAAACATAACCCTAACCCTAACCATAACCCTTACCAGTACCCTAACACTAACCCTATCCTTTACCGTAACCCTAAACCCGAACCCTAACCCTAGAACTAACCCGTACCCTAACCCCAAACCTAACCCTAACCCGTACCATAACCCTATCCCTAAACTTTACCCTGATCCTAAACCTAACCATAACCCGTACCCTAACCCTAACCCGCACCTAAACCTAACCCTAACTTGTACCCTAACCCTAACCCGTAACCTAAACCTACCCTAAGCCGTACCCTAACCCTAACCCTAAACCTTTCTCAAACCCTAACACTAACCCTAACCCGTACTCTAAACCTAACCCTAACACTAACCCTAACCGTACTCTTACCCTAACCCTAACACTCACCCTAACACTAACCCGTACTGTAACCCTAACCTGTAACATAACCCTAACGCTAACCCGTTCAATAACCCTAACCCTAAACCTAACCCTAACCCTGACCCTAACCCTAACCCTAACCGTAACCCTAACCCTAACCCTTATCCTAACCCATTCCCAAACTGTAAACCTAACCCGTACCCTAACACTAAGGCAAACCCGTACTCTAACGCTAACCCTAACCCTAACCCGCACCCAAAACTTAACCCTAATCCTAACACAAACCATAACCCTTAACCGTAACCTAACACTAAACCATACCCTAAACCTAACCCTAACCTTAACCATAACCTTAACCCGTACCCTAACCCTAAAACTAACCCGTACCCTAACACCAACCCTAAACCTAATCCGTAACCTAACACTAACCCTAACCCTAACCCTGACCCTAAACCTAACCCTAACCCTTACACTAACCCTAACCTAACCCGCACCCTACAACTAACCCTAACACGTACCCTAACCCTAACCCGTAACCTAAACCTAACCCTAACCCTAAACTTAACCCGTTCGCTAACCCTATCCCGTACCCTAAACCTAACCCTAACCCGTATCCTAACCCTAAACCTAACCCTAAGACTAACGTGTACATTAACCCTAACTCTAACCCTAACACTAAACCTAACACGTACACTAACCCTAACCCTAACCCTAACCCTCACCTTATCCCTAACCCGTACTGTAACCCTAACCCGTACCATAACGCTAACCCTAACCCGTACCCTAACCCTAACCCTAACTCGTACACTAACCCTAACCCGAAACCTGACCCTAACCCTAACCCTAACCCTAAACCTAACCCGTACCCTAAACTAACCCGTACCCTAACCCTAACCCTAACCCTTACTCGTAACTTAAACCTAACCCTAACCCTAAATCGTACCCTAACCCTAACCCTAACCCTGACCCTAACCCTAAAGCTAACCCGTACCCTAATCCTAACCCATACCCTAACCCTAACTCTAACCCTAACCCGTACTATAACCCTAACCTTAACCCTAACCCTAAACCTAACACTATCCCGTCCTCTAACCCTATCCCGTAGCCTAACCCTAACTGTAACCCAAACCCCGAACTCTTACCCGAACCCTTACCCTATCCCGGACCCAAACGGTAAACCTAAACCGTACCCTGATACTAATGCAAACCCATACACTAACCCTAACCCTAACACTAATCCTAACCCTAAACCGCACCCTAAACTTAACCCTAACCCTAAGCCTAACCAAAACCCTTAACCGTACCCTAACCCTAACCCAACCCTAACCGTATCCTTAACTTTACTGTAACCCTAACCCGTACCCTAACCCTAAAACTAACCCGTACCCTAACGCCAACCCTAAGGCTAACCCATAACCTAACACTAACCCTAACCCTAACCCTGACCCATAACCTAAACCTAACCCATACACTGACCCTAACCCTAACCCTAACCCGCACCCTAAACCTAACCCTAACCCGTACCCTAACCCTAACCCATAACCTAAACCTATCCCTAACCTTAAACTTAACTCGTACGCTATCCCTATACCGTACCCTAAACCTAACCCTAACCCGTAACTTAACCCTACACCTAACCCTAAGCCTAACCCATACATTAACCCTAACCCTAACCCTAATATTAACCATACCCCGTACTCTAAACCTAACCCTAACCCTAACCCGTACCCTAACCCGTACCCTAAACCTAACCCTTTCCCTAACCCTGACACTATCCCTAAGCCGTACACTAACCCTAATCCTAACCCTAACCCTAACTCTAACCGTATTCTTACCCTAACCCTAACCCTCACCCTTATCCTAACCCGTACTGTAACCCTAAACCATAATATAAACCTAACCCTAACCCGTACCATAACCCTAACCCTAACTCGTACCCTAACTCTAACCCTGACCCAAACACTAATGCAAACCCGTAACCTAAACCTAACCTGTACCCTAACCCTAATCCTAACTCTACCCCGTACCTTAAACCTAACCCTAACCCTAACTCGTACCCTAAACATAACCCTAACCCTGACACTAATCCTAACCCTAACCCGAACCCTAAACTTATCCATACCCTAAACCTAACCCTAAACCTAACCCTAACCCTAACCCGTACCCTAAACCTAACCCTAACCCTTGACCAAGCCCGTACCCAACCCTATCCCATACCCTAACCCTAACCCTAACCTGTACCCTAACCCTAACAGTAACCCTAACCCATAACCCAGCGCTAACCGTAACCCTAACGCTAAGCCTAACCCCACCCTAAACCTAAACCTAACCCTAAACCTAAACATAACCCTTACCCGTACCCTAACCCTAACCCTTAACCTAACACTAACCCTAACCCAAACCCTAACCCTAACCCGAACCCGAACCCGAACCCGTACCCTAACGCCAACCCTAACCCTAACCCGTACCATAACCCTATCCCTAAACTTAACCCTGACCATAAACCTAACCATAACCTGTACCCTAACCCTAATCCGCACCTAAACCTAACCTTAACTTGTACCCTAACCCTAACACGTAACCTAAACCTAACCCTAACCCGTACCCTAACCCTAAACCTAACCCTTTCCCAAACCCTAACACTAACCCTAAACCGTACTCTCACCATAACGCTCACCCTAACCCTAACCGTTCTCTAACCCTGACCCTAACCCTCACCTTACACTAACCCGTCCTGTAACCCTAACCCGTAACATAACCCTAACCCTAACCTGTTCCCTAACCCTAACCCTAAACCTAACCCTAACCCTGACCCTAACCCTAACCCTACCCTAACACGTACCCTAACCCTAACCCTACCCTAAACCGCACACTAAACCTAACCCTAACCCGAGACCTAACACGTACACTAACCCTATCCTGTACCCTAACCTTAACCCTAACCCGTACCGTAACCCTAACACTAACCCTAACCCTAACCTGTACCCTAACCCTACCCGTATCCTAACCCTAACACTAACCCTACCCCCAACCCTAACCCTAACCCTTACCCTAACCCGTACCCAAATGGTAAACCTATCCCGTACCCCAACACTAAACCAAACCCGTACTCTAATCCTAACCCTAACCCTAACCCGTACCCTAACCCGTACCCTAACCCTTCCCATAGCCTAAACCAAACTCTAACCCTAACCCCTAACACTAACCCTAACCCTAACCCTAACCCTTACCCTAACACGTACCCAAACGGTAAACCTAAAACTTACCCTAACACTAACCCAAACCCATAGTCTAAACCTAACCCTAACCCTAACTCTAACCCTAACCCGCACCCTAAACTTAACACTAACCCTAACGAAAACCATAACCCTTAACCGTAACGTAACCTTAACCCATACCCTAACCCTAACCCTAATCTTAACGGTAACCCTAACTCGTACCCTAACCCTAAAACTAACCCATACCCTAACCCCAACCCTAACCTTAACGCGTACACAAACACTAACCCTAACCCTAACCCTGACCCTAAACCTAACCCTGAATGCACACTAACCCTAACCCTAAGCCTAACACTAACACTAACAATAAACCTATCCCGTACTTTAAACCTAACCCTTACCCTAACCCTAACCCTAACCCATACTCTAACCTTAACCCTAACCCTAACACTAACCATATCCCTAACACTAACCCTAACCAGTACTCTAAACCTAAACGTAACCCTAACACTAACCCTAACCCCATACTATAATCCTAACCCTAAACCTAACCCTTACCCTAACCCTAACTCGTACCATAACCCGAACCCGTACCCAACCCTAAACCTAACCCTAAACCTACCCTAACCCTGACCCTAACCCTAACCCTAATCCCGTACCCTAAACCTAACCCTAACCCGCATCCTAAACCTAACCCTAACCCTAGACCTAACCCGGAGCCTAACCCTAACCCGTACCCTAACACTAACCCGTACCCTAACCCTAACACTAACCCTAACCCTAACCCGTACACTAACCATAACCCTAGCCCATACCCTAACCCTAACCCATACCCTAACCCTAACCCAGGGCCTAAATCTAACCCAAACCGTAAACCTAACCCTAACACTAGACATAACCCATACCCTAACCCTATCCCGTACCCTAAACCTAGTCCTAACCCGTATCCTAACCCTAACACGAACCCTAACGCTAACACTAACCCTAACCTGTACCCTGACCCTAACTCTAACCCTAACACTATCCGTACACTAACCCTAACCCTAACCTTAACACTAACCCTTACCCGTACCCTAACACTAACCCTTACCCTACACCTAAACCTAACCCGTACCCTAACCCTAAAGGGAACCCTAACCTGTACCAAACCCTAACCCTAACACGTACTCTAACACTAACCCTAACCCTAAACCTAACCCTAACCTTGACCGTAAACCTAACCCTAACCCGTAACCTAACCCTAAAACGTACCCTAACCCTAACCCTAAACCTAACCGGTACCCTAACCCTAAATGTAACCCTAACCCGTACCCAAACCCTAACCCTAACACCTACCCTAACCCTAACCCGCACACTAAACCTAACCCTAACCCTAGACCTAACACCTACACTAACCCTATCCCGTACCCTAACCTTAACCCTAACCCGTAATGTAACGCTAACACTAACGCTAACCCTAACCCTAACCCGTACCCTAACCCTACCCGTAGCCTAACCCTAACTCTAACCCTAACCCCTAACCCTAACCCTAACCCTTAATCCTAACCTGTACCCAAACGGTAAACCTAACCCGTAACCTAACACTAACCCAAACCCGTATTCTAACCCTAAACCTAACCCTAACCCGTACCCTAAACTGTACCCTAACCCTTCCCGTAGTCTAACCCTAACAGTAACCCTAAACCCTAACCCTAACCCTAACCCTAACCCTTATCGTAACACGTACCCAAATGGTAAACCTAACACGTACCCTAACACTAACCCAAACCCGTACTCTAAACCTAACCCTAACCCTAACCCTAACCCTAACCCTAACCCTAACCCTAACTCGTACCCTATCCCTAACCCTAACCGTGGCCTTAACCCTAACCCTAACCTGTACCCTAACCCTAACACTAACCTTAACCCTAACCCTAAACCGTACACTAACCCTAACCCTAACCCATACCCTAACCCTAACACTAACCCTAACCCGATTCCTAACCCTAACACACACCCTAACCCTAACCCTAACCCTAACCTGTACGCTAACCCTAACCCGTACCGTTACCCGTACCTTAAACCTAACCCTAACCCATACACAAACCCGTACACTATCCCTAACCATAACCTGAACCCTAAGACGTTGCATAACCCTAACCCTAACACTAACCCTAACCCTAAACCTAACCCATAACCTACGCCTAACCCTAACCCGTACCCTAAACCTAACCCTCACCATAACCCCTAACACTAACCCTAACCTGTACTCTAACCCTAACCATAACCCTATCCGTACACTAACCCTCACCCTAACCCTAAACATAACCCTAACCCGTACTGTAACACTAACCCGTACCCTAACCCTAACCCGTACCCTAACACTAATCCTAACCCTAACAATAACCCTACCCCGTACTCTAACTCTAAACCTAACCCTAACTCTAACCCTAACCCGTACAGTAACACTAACGCGTACCCTAACACTAACCCTAACCCTAAACCTAACCCTAACCTTGACCCTAAACCTAACCCTAACCCGTCCCCTAACCCTAAACCGTACCCTAACCCTAACCCTAAACCTAACCCGTACCCTAACCCTAAATTTAACCCTAACCGGTACCCAAACCCTAACCCTAACATGTACCCTAACCCTAACCCTAACCCACACACTAAACCTAACCCTAACCCTAGACCTAACACCTACACTAACCCTATCCCGTACCCTAAACTTGACCCTAACCCGTAACGTAATCCTAACACTAACCCTAACCCTAACCCGTACCCTAACCCTACCCGTAGCCTAAACCTAACTCTAACCCTAACCCCTAACCCTAACCCTAACCCTTACCCTAACCCGTACCCAAATGGTAAACCTAACCCGTACCCTAACACTAACCCAAACCAGTACTCTAACACTAAACCTAACCCTAAACCTAACCCTAACTCGTACCATAACCCTTCCGTAGCCTAACCCTAACACTAACCCTAACCCCTACCCTAACCTTAATCCTAAACCTTACCCTAACACATACCCAAACGGTAAACCTAACACGTACCCTAACACTAACCCAAACCCGTACTCTAAACCTAACCCAAACCCTAACCCTAACCCTAACCCTAACCCTAACCCTCACCTGCACCCTAAACTTAACCCTAACCCTAACGCAAACCATACCCCTTAACCGTAACCTAACCCTAACCCATACCCTAACCCTAGCCCTAACCTTAACCGTAACCCTAACTCGTACCCTAACCCTAAAACTACCCTGTACCCTAACCCCAACCCTAACCTTAACGCGTACACTAACACTAACCTTAACCCTAACCCTGACCCTAAACCTAACCCTAACCACACACTAACCTAACCCTAACCCTAACCCTAACCCTAACACTATCCCTATCCCGTATTCTAAACCTAACCCTAAACCTAATCCTAACCCTAACCCGTACTCTAAACTTAACCCTAACCCTAACACTATCCATAACCCTAACACTAACCCTAACTCCCTACATAATCCTAACCCTAAACCTAACCCTTACCCTAACCCTAACTCGTACCATTACCCGAACCCGTACCCAACCCTAACCCTAAACCTAAACCTAACCCTAACCCTCACCCTAAACCTAACCCTAATCCCGTACCCTAACCCTAACCCGCACCCTAAACCTAACCCTAAACCTAGACCTAACCCATAGCCTAACCCTAACCCGTACCCTAACACTAACCAGTACCCTAACCCTAACATTAACCCTAACCCTTACCCGTACACTAACCATAACCCTAACCCATACCCTAAACCTTACCCGTACCCTAACACTAACCCAGGGCCTAACTGTAACCCGCACCGTAAACCTAACCCTAACCCTAGACATAACCCGTAACCTAACCCTATCCCGTACCCTAACCCTAGTCCTAAACCGTATCCTAACCCTAACACTAACCCTAACCCTAACTCTAACCCTAACCCGTACACTAACCCTAACCCTAACCCTAACCATAACCCGTACCCTAACCCTAACCCATACCCTAACACTAACCCTAAACTTAACCATAACCCAAACCGTACCATAACCCTAAAACTAACCCGTACCCTAACCCCAACTCTAACCATAACCTGTACACTAACACTAACCCTAACCTTAACCCTGACACTAAACCTAACCCTAACCCTTACACTAATCCTAAACCTAACCCTAACCCGCACCCTAAACCTAACCCTAACCCATTCCCTAACCCTAACCCGTAACGTAAACCTACCCCTAACCCTAAACTTAGCCCGTACTTTAACCCAATCCGTACCCTAAACATAACCCTAACCCATATCATAACCCTAACCTAACCCTAAGCTAACTCGTACATTAACCCTAACCCTAACCCTCACACTAACCCTACCCCGTACTCTAACCCTAACCCTAACCCTAACCCTAACCCTAACCCGTAACCTAAACCTAACCCTAACCCTAACTCGCACCGTTAACTTTTCCCATACCCTAACCGTAACCCTAAAACTAAACTTAACCGTAACCCTAACCCTAACCCTAACCCGAATCCCGTACCCTAACACTAACAATAACCCGCATCCTAAACCTAACCCTCACCCTAGACCTAACCCGTACCCTAACCCTAACCCGTGCCCTAACACTCACCCTAACACTAACCCTATCACGTACCCTAACCCTAACCAGTACCCTAATCCTAACCCTAACCCTAACCCGTACCCTAACACTAAACTGTACCCCAACCCTTACCCTAACACGTACCCTAACCCTAACCCTAACCCTAACCCGCACACTAAACCTAACCCTAACCCTAGACCTAACACGTACACTAACCCTATCCTGTACCGTAACCCTAAGACTAACCCTACCCCTAACCCTAATCCTAACACGTACTCTAAACCTCACCCGAACGCTAACCCTAAACCTAACTGTACCCTAACCCTACACGTAGCCTAACCCTAACTCTAACCCTAACGCCTAACTCTAACCCTAACCCTATCCCTAACCCTTACCCTAACCCGTACCCAAATGGTAAACCTAACCTGTACCCTTACACTAAACCAAACCCGTACTCTAACCCTAACCCTAAACCTAACCTTAACCCTATCCCGCACCCTAAACTTAACCCTAAACCTAACCCAAACTATAACCCTTAACCGTAACCTAACCCTAACCCATCCCCTCAACCTAAACCTAACCTTAACCATAACCCAAACCCATAACCTAACCCTAAAACTAACCCGTACCCTAACCCCAACCCTAACCATAACCGAACACTAACCCTAAACCTAACCCTAACCCTGACCCTTAACCTAACCCTAACGCTTACACTAACCCTAACCCTAACCCTAACCCGCACCCTAAACCTAACATTAACCCTAACCCTAACCCGTACCCTAAACCTAACCCTAAACCTTCACCTAACCCGTACCCAACCCTTTGCCGTGCTCTAAACCTAACCCTAACCCTAATCCTAACCCGTACCCGAACCCTAACCCTAACCCTAACACTAACCCTAACCCGTACTCTAACCCTAACCCTAACACTAAACCTAACCGTACTCTAAATCTACCCTAACCCTCACCCTTACCCTAACCCGTACTGTAACACTAACCCATACCAATACCCTAACCCTAACCCGTACCCTAAACCTAACCCTAACTCGTACCCTAACCCTAACCCTAACCCTGACCCTAACCCTAACCCTAACCCGTACCCTACCTAACCCTAACCCGTAACCTAACGCTAACCCTAACCCTAACACTGACGCTAACCCTAACCCATACCGTAAGCCTGACGATAACACTAACCCGTACCCTAAGCCTAACCCATACCCTAAACCTAAACCTAATCCTAACCCTAAAGCTAACCTGTACCCTAAACCTAAACCTAACCCTTGACCTAACCCGTACCCAACCGTATCCCATAACCTAACCCTAAACTAACCCGTACCCAAACCCTAACTGTAACACTAACCCATTCCCGAGCGCTAACCCTAACACTAACCCTAACCCTAACCCTAACCCGCACCCAAACCTAAAGCTAACCCTAACCCTAACCATAACCCTTACCCCAAATCTAACCCTAACCCTAACACTAACCCAAACCCGTACTCTAACCCTAACCCTAACCCTAACCGTAACCATACGCTAACCCTAACCCTAACCCATTCCCTAACCCCAACCCTAACCCTAACCCGTACAATAACCCTATCACTAACCCTAACCCTGACCCTAAACCTAACCCTAAACCGTACCTAACCCTAACCCTAACCCGCACCTAAACCTAACCCTAACGTGTACCCTAAACCTACACCCGTACCCTACCCCTACCCCTAACCCTAACCCGTACCCTAAACCTAAACCTAACCCTAACTCGTACACTAACCCTAACCCTAACCCTGACCCTAACCCTAACCCTAACACATACCCTAACCCTAACCCTAAACCTAACCCTAAACCTAACCCATACCCTAAACCTAACCCTAACCCTTGACCTAACCCGTACCCATACCTATCCAGTACCCAAATCCTAAACCTAACACGTACCCAAAACCTAACATTAACCCTAACCCATAACCTAGTGCTAACCCTAACCAAAAACCAAACCCGTCCCCTAAACCTAAACCTTACCCTAACCCTAAACATAACACTTACCCGTACCCTAACCCTAACCCATACCCTAACCCTAACCCTAACCTTAACCATAACACTGACCCGACCCTAACCATAAAACTAACCCGTACCCTAACCCCAAACCTAACCCTAACCCGTAACCTAACCCTATCCCTAAAGCTAAACCTGACACTAAACCTAAACCTAACCCTAACCCGTACCCTAACCGTATCCCGTACCCTAAACCTAACCCTAACCCATACCCTAACCCTAACCCTAACCGTAACACTATCCGTACTCTAACCCTAACCCTAAACCTAACCCTAACACTAACCCTAACCCGTACTCTAACACTAACCCTAACCCTAAACCTAACCCTAACCCGTACTCTAACCCTAACCCTTACCCTAACACTAACCCTAACCCTAACACTATCCCTAACCCGTACTCTAACCCTAAACCTAACCCAAACTCTAACCCTAACCCGTACCATAACCCTAACCCTAACCCTAAACCTAACCCTAACCCGTACTCTACCCGATCCCGTAGCCTAACACTAACTCTAACCCTAACCCCTAACCCTAACTCTAACCCTAACCCTTACCCTAACCCGTACCCAAATGGTAAACCTAACCCGTACCCTAACACTAACCCAAACCCGTACTCTAACCCTAACCCTAAACCTAACCCTAAACCGCACCCTAAAATTAACCATAAACCTAACCCTAACCATAACCCTTAACCGTACCCTAACCGTAACCTACACCCTAACCCTAACCCTAACTTTAACCATAACCCTAACCCGTACCTTAACCCTAAAACTAACCCGTACACTAACCCGTACCCTATTCCTTACCCTAAACCTAACCCTAGAACTGACCCTAACCATAAACCTAACCCGTACCCTAACCCTAAACCTTATCCTAACCCTAGCCCTAAACCTAACCCATACACTAACCCTAAACGTAACCCTAACCCGTACCCAAACCCTAACCCTAACTCGTACCCTAACCCTAACCCTAACTCTAACCCGCACACTAAACCTAACCCGAATCCTAGACCGAACATATACACTAACCCTATCCCGTACCCTAACCTTAACCCTAACCCGCACCCTAAACCAGCATTAACCCTAACCCTAAACCTAACCCATACCCATACACATACACTAAACATAACCCTAAACCGTACCCTAAACCGTACCCTAACCCTATCCTGAGCCTCATATTATCCCTAACCCCTAACCCTAACCCTAACACTAACCCTACCTTAACCCGTACCCAAACAGTAAATCTACACGTACCCTAAGACTAATCCAAACCCATACCCTAACCCGTACCATAACACAAAACCGTACCGTTACCCATAACTTAACCGTAACCCTACCCAGTACACTAACCCGTACCATAACCCTAAACCTAACCCTAACCCTAACCCTAAATCTAACCCATACCGAACTCCTAACCCTAACACGTTACCTATCCCTAACCCGTACCCTAAACCTAACCCTCACCCGTACACTAACCGTAAATCTAACCCTAACCCTAACCCTAACCCTAAACTGTACCGTAACCCTAACCCGTACCCTAACCCTAACCCTAACAACAACCCTAAACCTAACCCTAACCCGTACCCTAACCCGTACCATAAACCTAAACCTAACCCACCCTAAATCTAATGCTAACCTTAACCCGGACCCTAAACCTAACCCATACCCTAATCCTAACCGTAAACCTAACCCTTACCCAAACCCTAACCCTAACCCTAACCCATAACCTAACCCTAACCCTAACCTTAACCGTAACTCTAACCCGTACACCTACCCTAAAATTAACACGTACCCTAACCCCAACCCTAACCCTAACCCGTACCATAACCCTATCCCTAAACCTAACCCTGACCCTAAACCTAACCCTAACCCGTACCCTAACTCTAACCCTAAACCTAACCCTAACCAATACCCTAAACCTAACTCGTAACCTAAACCTAACCCTAACCCTAAATTTAACACGTACGCTAACCCTATCCCATAACCTAAACCTAACCCTAAACCATATCCTAACCCTAAACCTAACGCTAAGCCTAACCCATACATTAACCCTAACCCTAACCCTAACACTAACCCTACCCCGTACTCTAACCCTAACCCTAAACCTAACCCTAACCCATACCCTAACCCTAACCCCTACCCTAACACTACCCTAAACCGTACTCTAACCCTAACTCTAACCCTAACCCTAACCGTACTCTAAACCTAACACTAACCCTCACCCTAACCTTAACCTGTACTGTAACCCTAAACTGTACCAATACCCTAACCCTAACCCGTACCCTAACTCTAAACCTAATTCGTACCCTAACGCTAACCCTAACCCTGTCCCTAAAACTACCCCTAACCAATACCCTAAACCTAACTCATAACCTATACCTAACCCTAACCCTAAACTGAACCCGTACGCTAACCTTATCCCATACCCTAAACCTAACCCTAACCCATTCAGGAACCCTAACCCGTAAGCTAACCCTAACCCTAACCCTAAACCTAACCCTAACCCTGACCCTATCTAAACCCTATCCCGTACCCTAACCCTAAACCGTACCCTAATCCTAACCCTAAACCAACCCATACCCTAAACCTAAACGTAACCCTAACCCGTACCCAAACCCTAACCCTAACACGTACCCTAACCATAACCCGTACCCTAACCCTAACACGCACCTAAACCTAACCCAAACCCATACCCTAACCCTAACCCATAACCTAAACCTAACACTAACCCTAAACTTCACCCTTACACTAACCCTATCCTGTACCCTAAACCTAACCCAAACCCATACCCTAACACTAACGCTAACCCTAACCCTATCCGCACACTAACCCTAACCCTAACCCTAACCCATACCCTAACCCTAACCCTAACCCTAAACCTAACCCTAACCCGTAATCTAACCCTAACCCACAACCTAACACTAACACTTAACCTAACCCTAAACCTAACCTGTACCGTAACCCTAAACATAAGCCTAACACGTACCCAAAACCTAACCCTAACACGTACCCTATCCCGAACCCTAACCCTAACCCGCACACTAAACCTAACCCTAATCCTAGACCTAACATGTACACTAACCCTATCTCGTAACCTAACCTTAACCCTAGCCTGTACCGTAACCCTAACACTAACCCTAACCCTAATCCTAACCCTAAGCCGTACACTAACCCTAACCCGAACCCTAACCCTAAACCTAACCCGTACCCTAACCCTACATGTAGCCTAACCATAACTCTAACCCTAACCCCTAACCCAAACCCTAACCCTTTCCCTAAGCCGTACCCAAACGGTATACCTAACCCATACCCTAACACTAACCCAAACCCGTAAACTAACCCTAACCCTACCCTAACCCTAACCAGCACCCTAAACTTAACCCTAACCCAAACCATAACCCTTAACCGTAACCTAACCCTAACCCATACCTTAACCCTAACCCTAACCTTAACCATAACGCTAACCCGTATCCTAACCCTAAACTAACCTGTACCCTGAACCCAACCCTAACCCTAACCCGTATCCTAACACTAACCCTAACCCTAACCTAGACCCTAAACCTAACCTTACCACTTACACTAAACCTAACCCTAACCCTAACCCGCGCCCTAAATCTAAACCGTAACCTAAACCTAACCCTAACCCAAACTTAACCCATACGCTAACCCTATCCCATACCTAAACCTAACCCTAACCCGTATCCTAACCCTAAACCTAACCCTAAGCCTACCCGTACATTAACACTAACCCTAACCCTAACACTAACCCTACCCCGTAGTCTAACCCTAACCCGTACCCTAACCCTAACCTGTACCCTAACCCTAACCCTAACCCTAAACCTAACACTAACCCTAACCCGTACTCTAACCCTAACCCTAACCCTAACCGTACTCTCAACCTAAACCTAACCCTCACCTTAACCTTAAACCGTACTGTAACCCTAACCCGTACCAATACCCTAACCCTAACCCATACCCAAACCCTTACCCTAACTCGTATCCTAACCTTAACCCTAACCCTGACCCTAAACCTAACCCTAACCCGTACCCTAAACCTAACCCGTACTCTAACCATAACCCTAACCCTAACCCGTACCCTAAACCTAACCCTAAACCGTAACCTAATGCTAACCCGAACCCTAACACTGACGTTAACCCTAACCCTAACTCGTACCCTAAGCCTAACCCATACCCTAAACCTAACCTTAATCCAAACACTAACCCTAACCCGTACCCTAAACCTAACCCTAACCCTTGACCTAACCCGTCCCCAACCCTATCCCATAACCTAACCCTCACCCTAACCCGTACCCAAACCCTAACAGTTACCCTAAACCATTCCCTAGCGCTAAACCTAACACTAACCCTAACCCTAACCCGCATCCTAAACCTACAGCTAACCCTAACCCTAAACATAACCCTTACCCGTACCCTAACCCTAACCCTGACCCTAACCCTAACCCTAAATTTAACTGTAACCCTAACCCGTACCCTAAACCTAAAACTAACCCGTACCCTAATCCCAACCCTAACCCTAACCTGTACCATAACCCTATCACTAACCCTAACACTGACCCTAAACCTAACCCTAACCCGTACCCTAACCCTAACCCTAACCCGCACCTAAACCTAACCCTAACCCTAAACTTAACCCGTACGCTAAACCTATCCCGTACCCTAAACCTAAACCTAACCCGTACCCTAACCCTAACCCTAACACTATCCGTCCACTAACACTAACACTAACGCTAACACTAACACTAACCCTAAACCGTACTCTAACCCTAAACCTAACCCTAAACCTAACCCTAACCCGTACTCTAACCCTAACCCGTACCCTAACACTAACCCTAACCCTAACACTAACTCTAACCCGTAATCTAACCCTAAACCTAACCCTAACCCGGAACCTAACCCTAAACCGTACCCTCAACCTAACCCTAACCCTAAACCGTACCCTAACCTTAAACATAACGCTAACCCGTACCCAAACCCTAACCCTAACACGTACCCTAACCTAACCCTAACCCTAACCCGCACACTAAACCTAATCCTAACCCTAGACCTAACACGTACACTACACCGATACCGTACCCTAACCTTAAACCTCACCGGTACAGTAACCCTAACACTAACCCTAACCCTAACCCTAACCCGTACACTAACCCTAACCCGAACCCTAACCCTAACCCGTACCAGTACCCTAACCCTAACTGTATCCTACCACTAACTCTAACCCTAACCCCTAACCCTAACCCTAACACTAACCCTAACCATTACGCTAACCCGTACCCAAACGGTAAACCTAACCCATACCCAAACACTAACCCAAACCCGTACTCTAACCCTAACCCTAACAATAACCCTAACCCTAACCCGTACAGTAACCCTAACGCATACCGTAACCCTAACCCTAACCCTAACCCTAAACCTAACCCGTACCCTAACCCTAAATGTAACCCTAACCCGTACCCAAAATCTAACCCTAAAACGTACCCTAACCCTAACCCTAACCATAACCATAACCCTAACTCGTACACTAACCCTAACCCGAACCCTAACCCTAACCGTAACCCGTACCCTAACCTTACCCGTAGCCTAACCCTAACTCTAACCCTAACCCCTAACCCTAACCCTAACCCGCACCTAAACCTAACCCTAACCCTAACCCTAACGCTAACCCGCACCTAAACCTAACCCTAACCCGTACCCGAAACCTAACCCGTAACCTTATCCTAAACCTAACCCTAACACTATCCGTAAACCGTACTCTAAGCCTAAACCTAACCCTAAATCTAACCCTAACCCGTACTATAACCATAAACCTAACCCTAACCCTAAACCTAAACCTAACCCGTACTCTAACCCTATCCCGTAGCCTAACACTAAGTCTAACCTAACCCCTAACAATAAACCTAACCCTAACCCTAACCCTTACCCTAACATGTACACAAATGGTAAACCTAACCCGTACCCTAACACTAACCCAAACCCGTACTCTAACCCTAAACCTAACCCTAACATTAACCCTACCCCGTACTCTAACCCTAACCCTAACCCGTACCCAAACCCTAACCCTAACCCTAACCCTAAAACTATCCTTAACCCGTACTCTAAACCTAAACCTAACCCTAAATCAAACCCTAAAACGTACTATAACCATAAACCTAACCCTAACCCTAAACCTAAACCTAACCAGTACTCTAACCCTATCCCGTAGCCTAACACTAAGTCTAACCCTAACCCCTAACCCTAAACCTAACCCTAACCCTAACCCTAACCCTTACCCTAACACGTACCCAAACGGTAAACCTAACCCATACCCTAACACTAACCCAAACCCGTACTCTAACCCTAACCTTAACCCTAACCCTAACCCTAACACTAACCCGTACTCTAACCCTAAACCTAACCCTAAACGTAACCCTAACCTGTTCTCTAACCTAAACCTAACCCTTACACTAACCCTAACTCCCTACTATAACCCTAACCCAAAACCTAACCCTAACCCTAACACTAACTCGTACCGTAACCCGAACTCGTACCCTAACCCTAACCCTAAACCTAACCAGTACCCTAACACTAACCCGTACCCTAACACTAACCCTTACACTAACCCTAAACCTAACCCATAACCTAACCCTAAACGTAACCCTAACCCGTACCCAAACCCTAACCCTAACCCTGACCCTAATCCTAACCATAACCCGTACCCTCAACCTAACACGTACCGTAACCCTAACCCTAACCCTAACCCTAAACCTAACCCTAACCCATACAGTAACCCTAACCCGTACCCTAACCCTAACCCTAAACCTAAACCTAACCCTAACCCTGACCCTAAACCAAACCCTAACCCGTACCCTAACCCTAAACCGTACCCTAACCCTAACCCTAACCCGTAGCCTAACCCTAACCTTAACCCTAACCCTATCCGTACACTAACCATAAGCCTAACCCAAACACAAAACCTAACCGTACTCTAACCCTAACCCTAAATCTAAACCTAACCCTGACCCTAACCCTAACCCGTACACTAAACCTAACCCGAACCCTAAACCTAACCCTAACCCGTACCCTAACCCTACCTGTAGCCTAACCCTAAATCTAAACCTAACCCCTAACCCTAACCCTAAACCTAAACTTTACCCTAACCCGTACCCAAATGGTATACCTAACCCAAACCCTAACACTAACCCAAACCCGTACTCTAACCCTATCCCTAACCCAAACCCGCACCCTAAACTTAACCCTAACCCTAACCCAAACCACCCCCTTAACCGTAACCTAACCCTAACCCATACCCTAACCCTAACCTTAACCGTAACCCTAACCCGTACCCTAAACCTAAAACTAACCCGTACCCTAAACCCAACCCTAACCCTAACCCGTAACCTAACACTAACCCGTACCCTAACACTAACCCTTACCCTAACCCTAAACCTAACCCTTACCCTAACCCTAAACATAACCCTAACCCGTACCCAAACCCTAACCCTAACACGTACCCTAACCCTAACCCTAACCATAACCCGCACACTAAACCTAACCCTAAACCTAGACCTAACACGTACCCTAAACCTATCCCGTACCATAAACTTAAAACTAAATCGTACCGTAAACCTAACACTAACCCTAACCATAAACCTAACCGTAACCCGTACACTAACACTAACCCGAACCCAGCCCTAACCCTAACCCTAAACGTACCCTATCCCTAACCCCAACCCTAACACTAACCCTAACCTGTACTCTAAACTAACCCTAAACCTAAAACTAACCCTATCCCGTACTCTAACCCTAACCCTAAACCTAACACTAACCATAACCCTAACACTAAACCTAACCCGTTCTCTAACCCTAAAACTAACCCTAACACAAACCCTAACCCCCTAATATAACCCTAACCCTAAACCTAACCCTAAGCCTAACCCTAACTCGTGCCATAACCCGAACCCGTACCCTAACCCTAACCCTAAACCTAACCCTAACACTGACCGTAACCCTAAAAATAATCCCGTACCCTAAACCTAACCCTAACCCGCATCCTAAACCTAAACCTAACCCTAGACCTAACCCGTACCCTAACCCTAACCCGTACCCTAACACTAACCCCAACCCTAACCTAACCATACCATAAACCTAACGCTCACCCTAACCCGTACCCTAAACCTAACCCGTTCCCTATACCTAACCCAATGCCTAACCCTAACTCACACCCTAAACCTAACCCTAACCCTAGACCAAAACTGTACCCTAAACCTAACCCTCACCCTAACCCTTGCTTTAAAAGTAACCCTAACCCATACCCTAACCCTAAAACTAACCCGTACCCTAACCCCAACCCTAACCCTAATCCATACCCTAACACTAACCCTAGCTGTTACCCTGACCCTAAACCTAACCCTAACCCGTACACTAACCCTAACCCTAACCCTAACCCGCAACCTAAACTTAACCCTAACCAGTACCCTAACCCTAACCCGTAACCTAAACCTAACCCAAACCCAAAACTTAACCCATACGCTAAACCTATCCCGTACCCTAAACCTAACACTAACCCGTAACCTAACCCTAAACCTAACCCTAAGCCTAACCCGTACATTAACCCTAACCCTAACACTAACCCTACCCCGTACACTCACCTTAACCCTAAACCTAACCCTAACCCTATCCCGTGCCCTAACCCTAACCCTAACCCTTTCCTTAACCCTAACACAAACCCTAACCCATACTCTATCCCTAACCCTAACCCTAACACTAACCCAAACCCTAACCCGTACTGTAACCCTAACCTGTACCATAACCATAAACCTAACCCGTACCCTAACACTAACCCCAACCCTAACCCTAACCCATACCACAACCCTAACGCTAACCCTAACCCGTACCCTAACCCTAACCCATACCCTAAGCCTAAAACTAACCCGTACCCTAACCCCAATCCTAACCCTAACCCGTATCATAACCCTATCCCTAACCTTAACCCTGACCCTAAACCAAACCCTAACCCGTACTCTAACCGTAACCCGGACTTAAACCTAACTCTAACCCGTACCCTAAACCTAATCCTAACCCGTAGAAAACCCTAACCCTAACCCTAACCCTATCCGTACACTAAACATAAGCCTAACCCTAACACAAAACCTAACTGTACTCTAACCCTAACCCTAACTCTAAACCTAACCCTGACCCTAACCCTAACCCTAACCCATACCTTAAACCTAACCCTCACCATAACACGTAACCTAACCTAACCCTAACCCTGACCCTAATCCTAATCCTAACACGTACCCTAAGCCTAACCCATACTCTAATCCTAACCCTAAACCTAACCCTAACCCTAACCCGTACACTAAACCTAACCCTAACCCTTGACCTAACCCGTACCCAACCCTATCCCGAAACCTTACACTAACCCTAACCCATACCCTAGCTCTAACCCTAACCCTAACCCGCACCCTGAACCTAAACCTAACCCTAACCCTAACCATAATCCTTAACCGTACCGTAACCCTACCCATACCCTAACCATAACCCTAACCTTAACCGTAACCCTGACCTGTACATAACCCTAAAACTAACCCGTACCCTAACCCCAACCCTAACCCTATCCCGTACCATAACCCTATCCCAAACGCTAACCCTGACGCTAAACCTAAACCTAACCTGTACCCTAATCCTAACCCTACCCCTAACCCTAACCCTAACCCTCACCTAAACCTAACCCTAACCCGTACCCTAACACTAACCCGTAACCTAAACCTAACCTAACACTAAACTTAACCCATACGCTAACCCTATCCTGTACCCCAAACCTAACCCTAACCATAACTCGTAACCTAACCTAACCCTAACCCTGACCCTAATCCTAATCCTAACACGTACCCTAAGCCTAACCCATACTCTAATCCTAACCCTAAACCTAACCCTAAACCTTGACCTAACCCGAACCCACCATATCCCGTAACCTAACCCTAACCCTAACCCGTACCCAAACCCTAACAGTAACCCTAAACCATACCCAACGCTAACGCTAACCCTACCCTAACCCTAACCCGCACCCTAAACCTAAATCTAACCCTAACCCTAACCTTAACACTTACCCGTACCCTAACCTAAACCATACCAAAACCTAACCCTAACTGTAACCGTAACCCTGACCTGTACCCTAACCCTAAAACTAACCCGTACCCTACCCCCAACCCTAACCCTAACCCGTACCATAACCCTATCCCTAACCCTAACCCTGATCCTAAACCTAACCCTAACCAGTACCCTAACCCTAATCCTAACCCTAACCCGCACCTAAACATAACCCTAACCCATACCCTAACCCTAAACCGTTACCTAAACCTAACCCTAACCCTAAACTTAACCCAAACGCAAACCCTATTCCGAATCCTAACCTGTACCCTAACCCTAATGCTAACCCTAACCCTAACCCTATCCGTACACTAACCATAACCCTAACCCTAAACCTAACCCTAACCCATACTTTAACCATAACCCGTACCCTAACACTAACCCTAACCCTAACATTAACCCTAACCCGTACTCTAAACCTAAACCTAACCCTACTCTAACCCTAACCCGTACTATAACCCTAACCCTAACCCTAGCCCTAACCCTAACACTAAACTGTACAGTAACCCTACCCCATACCCTACCACTAACCCTAACTCTAAACCTAACCCTAACCCTGAAACTAACCCTAATCCTAACCCGTACCCTAACCCTAAACCATACCCTAACCCATTACCCTAAACCTAATCCGTACCCTAACCCTAAACGTAACGCTAACCTGTACCCAAACCCTAACCCTAACACGTACCCTAACCCTACCCTAACCCTAACCTGCACACTAAATCTAACCCTAACCCTAGACCTAACACGTACACTAAACATATCCTGTACCGTAAACTTAACAGTAACCCGTACTGTAACCCTAACACTAACCCTAACCCTAACCCTAAACCTAACCTTAACCCTAACCCGAAGACTAACCCGAACCCGAACCCTAACCCTAACCCTAACCCTAAACGAACCCTAACCCTAAACCTAACCCATGCCCTAAACCTAAAACTATCCTGTACCCTAGCACTAACCCTAACCCTAACCCGAACCATAACCCTATCCCTAACCCTAACCCTGACCCTAAACCTAACCCTAAACCGTACCCTAACCCTAACCGGCACGTAAACCTAACCCTAACCCGTACCCTAACCCATAACGTAAACCTAACCCTAACCCGAACCCTAAACCATAACCTAAACCTAACCCTAACCCTAAACTTAACCCGTACACTAAACCTAACCCTAACTCGGACCCTAACCCTAAACCTAACCCTGACCCTAACCCTAATCCTAACCCGTACCTTAAACCTAACTCGTATCCTAAACCTAACCCTAACCCTGACCCTAAACCTAACTGTAAAATGCACCCTAAGCATAACCCATACCCTAATCTTAACCCTAAATCTACCCTAACCCTAAACCGTACCCTAAACCTAAGCCTAAACCTTGACCTAACCCGAACCCACCCTATCCCGTAACCTAACCCTAACCCTAACCCGTACCCAAACCCTAACAGTAACCCTAAACCATACCCAACGCTAACGCTAACCCTACCCTAACCCTACCCGCACCCTAAACCTAAACCTAACCCTAAACCTAACCTTAACACTTACCCGTACCCTAACCTAATCCATACCAAAACCTAACCCTAACTGTAACCGTAACCCTGACCTGTACCCTAACCCTAAAACTAACCCGTACCCTACCCCAAACCTAACCCTAACCCATACCATAACCCTATCCCTAACCCTAAACCTGATCCTAAACCTAACCCTAACCCATACCCTAACCCTAATCCTAACCCTAACCCGCACCTAAACCTAACCCTAACCCATACCCTAACCCTAACCCGTTACCTAAACCTAACCCTAACCCTAAACTTAACCCAAACGCAAACCCTATTCCGAATCCTAACCCGTACCCTAACCCTAATCCTAACCCTAACCCTAACCCTAACCCTATCCGTACACTAACCATAACCCTAACCCTAACCCTAAACCTAACCCTAACCCATACTCTAACCATAACCCGTGCCCTAACACTAACCCTAACCCTAACACTAACTCTAACCCGTACTCTAAACCTAAACCTAACCCCAACTCTAACCCTAACCCGTACTATAATCCTAACCCTAACCCTAGCCCTAACCCTAACACTAAACTGTACAGTAACCCTACCCCGTACCCTACCCCTAACCCTAAACCTAACCCTAACCCTGTAACTAACCCTAATCCTAATCCTAACCTGAACCCTAACCCTAAACCATACCCTTTCTCATTACCCTAAACCTAACCAGTACCCTAACCCTAAACGTAACGCTAACCAGTACCCAAACCCTAACCCTAACACGTACCTTAACCCTAACCCGCACACTAAAACTAACCCTAACCCTAGACCTAACACGTACACTAAACCTATCCTGTACCATAAACTTAACCGTAACCCATACCGTAACCCTAACACTAACCCTAAACCTAACCCTAAACCTAACCCGTAGACTACCCCTAACCCGAACCCCTACCCTAACCCTAACCCTAGATGTACCCTAACCCTAACCCTAACCCATACCCTAACACTAACCCTAACCCTAACACTAAACCTAACCCATACCCTAACCCTAATCGTAACCCTAACCCGTACCCTAACCCTAACCCTAACCTGCACACTAAACCAAACCCTAACCCTAGACCTAACACGTACACTAAAACTACCCTGTACCGTAACCTTAACCCTAACCCGTACCTTAACCCTAACACTAACCCTAACCCTAACCCTAACCCTAACCCGTACACTAACCCTAACCCTAACTCTAAACTTACCCTAACGCTAACCCTAACCCTAACCCTAACACTAACCCTAACCCGTACTCCAGCCTAACCCTAACCCTAAACCTAACCCTAACACGTACTCTAACCCTAACCCTATCCCTAACACTAACCATAACACTAACACTAAACCTAACACATACTCTAACCCTAAACCTAAACCTAACACTAAACCTAAACCCCTACTATAACCCTAACCCTAAACCTAACCCTAACACTAACCCTAACTCGTACCGTAACCCGAACTCGTACCCTAACCCTAACCCTAACCTTAAACTAACCCTAACCCTGACCCTAACCCTAAACCTAATCCCGTACCCTAACCCTAACCCTAACCCGCATCCTAAAACTAACCCTAACCCTAGACCTAACCTGTACCCTAACCCTAACCTGTACCCTAACACTAACCCTAAACATAACCCATTCCATAACCCTAACACTAACCCTAACCCGTACCATAACCCTAACCCGTACCCTATCCCTAACCCGATGCCTAACCCTAACCCACACCCTAAAACTAACCCTATCCCTAGACCTAAACCGTACCCTAAACCTATCCCGTAACCTGACCCTAACGCTAACCTATACCCTAACCCTAACACTAACACTAACCCTAATCCTCAACCTATCCCATACAATAACCCTAAACCTAACCCTAACACGTACCCTATCCCTAACCCTAACCCTAAACCTAACACTAACCCTGACACTAACTCTAACCCTAATCCCGTACCCTAACCCTAACCCTAACCCGTACCATAAACCTAACACTAACCCTAAACCGTACAAAAACCCTAACACGTACACTAACCCTAACCCGATGCCTAACCCTACCCACTCACTAAACCTACTCTAACCCTAGACCTAACACGTACCCTAAACCTATCCCATACCCTAACCCTAACGCTAACCTGTACCCTAACCCTAACACTAACACTAAACCTAATCCTAACCCTATCCCATACATTAACCCTAACCCGTACCCTAACGCTAACCGGTACCATTACACGTACCTTAACCCTAACCCTAACCCATACCTTCACCCGTAACCTAAACCTAACCCTAACCTGTAAGCTAACACGTACCATAACCCTAAACCTAATCCTAACCCTAACCCTAACCCTAACCGTATTCTAACCCATAACCTAACCCTAAACCTAACCGTAACCCGTACCCTAAACCTAACCATAACCCTAACTCATGCCCTAACCCTAAGCCTAACCCTGACCCTAACCCTAAACCTAAGCCGTAACCTAAATCTAACCCATACCCTAACCCTAAACCTAACCCTAACCCTAACCCGTACCCTAAACCTAATCCTAACCCTTGACCTAACCTTACCGAACCCTATCCCGTACCCTAAACCTAACCCTAACCCGTACCCAAACCCTAACAGTAACCCTAACCCATACCCTAGCGCTAACCCAGCCCTAACCCTAAGCCTAACTCGCACCCTAAACCTAAAACTAACCCTAACCCTAACCATAACCCTTACCTGTCCCCTAAACCTAACCCATACCCTAACACTAACCCTAACATTAACCATAACCCTAACCCGTACCCTAACCCTAAAACTATCCCGTACCCTAACCCCAACCCTAACCCTACCCGTACCATACCCTATCCCTAAACCTAACCCTGACCCTAAACCTAACCCTAAAGAGTACCCTAACCCTAACCCTAACCCTAACCCTATCCATACACTAACCCTAACACTAACCCTAACACTAACCCTAACCCGTACTCTAACCCTAACCCTAACCCTAAACCTAACCCTAACCCGTACTCTAACGCTACCCCGCACCCTAACACTAACCCTTACCCTAAAACTAACCCTAAACTTATCCCGTACACTAAACCTATCCCGTACCCTAACCCTAACCCTAACCTTTACCTTAAACCTAACCCTAAACCTAACCCTAACCCTGACACTAAACCTAAACCTAACCCTTACACTAACCCTAACCCTAACCCGCACCCTAAAACTAACCCTAACCCATATCCTAACCCTAACCCGTAACCTAAACCTAACCCTAACCCTAAACTTAAACCGTACGCAAACCCTTTCCCCTACCCTAAACCTAAACCTAACCCGTATCCTAACCCTAAACCGAACCCTAGGCTAACCCGTACATTAACCCTAACCCTAACACTAACACTAACCATACCCCGTACTCTAACACTATCCGTAACCCTAACCCTTACCCTAACCCTAAACCTAACCCTAACCCTAAACCTAACCGTACTCTAACTCTAACCCTAACCCTCACCCTAACACTAACCCGTACTGTAACCCAAACCCATACCATAACCCTAACCCTAACACGTACCCTAACCCGTACCCTAACTCGTACCCTAACCCTAAACCTAACCCTGACCCTAACCCAAAACCTAACCCGTACCTTAAACCTAACCCGTAACCTAACCCTAACCCTAAACCGTACCCTAAACCTAACCCTAAACCTAACTCGTATCCTAACCCTAACCCTAACCCTGACCCTAAACCTAACCCTAACCTGTACCCTAAGCCTTACCCATACCCTAATCCTAACCCTAAATCTAACCCTAACCTTAAACCGTACCCTAAATCTAACCCTAAACCTTGACCTAACCCGAAACCAATCCTATCACGTAACCTAACCCTAAACCTAACCCGTACCCAAACCTTAACAGTAACCCTAACCCATACACAACGTTAACCCTAACACTTACCCTAACCCTAACCCGCACCCTAAACCTAAACCTAACCCTAACCCTAACCATAAGCCTTCCCCGTACCCTAACACTAACCCATACCCTAAACCTAACCCTAACTTTAACCGTAAACCTGACCTGTACTCTAACCCTAAAACTAACCCGTACCCTACCCACAACCCTAACCCTAATTCGTACCATAACCCTATCCTTAACCCTAACACTGTCCTAAACCTAAGCCTAACACTAAACCTACTCCGTACTTTAACCCTAACCCTAACCCTAACCCGCACCTAAACCTAACCCTAACCCATACCCTAACCCTAACCCGTAACCTAAACCTAACCCTAACCCTAAACTTAACCCGTACGCAAACCCTATTCCGAACCCTAAACCGTACCCTAACCCTGATCCTAACCCTAACCCTATCCGTACACTAACCATAACCCTAACCCTAACACTAACACTAACCCTAACCCGTACACTAACCATAACCCTAACCATAAACCTAACCCTAACCCGTACTCTAACCCTAACCCGTACCCTAAAACTAACCCTAAACCTAACACTAACCCTAAACCGTAGTCTAAACCTAAACCTAACCCTAACTCTAACCGTAACCCGTACTATAAGCCTAAACCTAACCGTAGTCCTAACCCTAACACTAAACCGTACAATAACCCTACCCCGTACCCTACCCCTAACCCTAACTCTAAACTTAACCCTAACCCTGAACCTAACCCTAATCCTAACCCATACCCTAACCCTAAACCATACCCTAACCCATTACCCTAAACCTAACCCGTACCCTAACCATAAACGTAACGATAACCCGTACCCAAACCCTAACCCTAACACGTACCCTAACCCTAAACCTAACCTAACCCTATCCGCACTCTAACCCTAAACCTAACCCTAAACCTAACACTAACCCTAACCCATACTCTAACCCTAACCCTAAACCTAAACTTAACCCTAACCCGTACTCTAAACCTAACCCATACCCTAACACTAACCCTTAACCTAACCCTAAACTTAACCCATACCCTAACCCTAAACGTAACCCTAAACCGTACCCAAACCCTAACCCTAACACGTACCGTAAACCTAACCCTAACCCTAACCCACACACTAAACCTAACCCTAAACCTAGACCTAACAGGTACACTAAACCTATCCCATACCGTAACATTAACCCTAACCCATACCGTAACCCTAACACTAACCCTAACCCTAACCCTAACCCTAACCCTAACCCTAACACTAACCCTAACCCGTACTCAAACGGTAAACCTAACCCGTACCCTAACAGTAACCCAAAACCGTACACTAACCCTAACCCTAACCCTAAACGTACCCTAACCCTAACACTAACCCTAACCCTAACCCTAACCCTAACACTAACCCTAACTCGTACTCTAACCTAACCCTAACCCTAAACCTAACCCTTACCCGTATTCTAACCCTAACCTTAACCCTACCCCTAACATTAACCATAACACTTACCCGTACCCTATTCCTAACCCATAACCTTACACTAACCCTAACTTTAACCATAACCCTAACCCGTACCCTAACCCTAAAACTAACTTGTACCCTAACCCCAACCCTAACCCTAACCCGTACCATAACCCTATCCCTAACCATAACACTGACCCTAAACCTAACCCTAACCCGTACCCTAACCCTAACCCGCACCTAAACCTAACCCTACCCTGTACCCTAACTCTAAACCATAACCTAAACCTAACCCTATCCGTAAACTTAACCCATACACTAACTCTATTCCGTACCCTAAACCTAACCCTAACCCGTACCCTAACCCTAACCCTAACCCTAACCCTATCCATACACTAACCCTAACCCTATCCCTAACACTAACCCTAACCCTAACACTAACCCTACTCCGTACTCTAACACTAACCCTAACCCTAACCCTAACCCTAACCCTAACCCGTACCCTAACCCTAAACCTAACCCTAACCCTAACACTAACCCTAACCCATACTCTAACCCTAACCCTAACCCTAACATTATCCGTACACTAACCCTAACCCTAACACTAACACTAACCCTAACCCGTACTCTAAACCTAACCCTAAACCTAAACCTAACCCTAACCCGTACTCTAACCCTATCCCGTAACCTAACACTAATATATACCCTAACCCTAAACCTAACCCATACCCTAACACTAAACGTAACCCTAACCCGTCCCCAAACCCTAACCCAAACACGTACCCTAACCCTAACCCTAACCCTTACCCTAACCCGTACCCAAACGGTAAACCTAACTTCTACTCTAACACTAATCCAAACCCGTACTCTAACCCTAACCCTAACCCTAACACTAACCCTACCCCGTACTCTAACACTAACCCTAACCCTAACCGGTAACCTAACCCTAAACCTAACCCTAACCCTAACCCTAACACTAACCCCACCCCATACTCTAACCCTAACCCTAACCCGTACCCTAAACCTAACCCTAACCCGTACCCTAACCGTAACACTAACCCTAACCCTGGCCTTAACCCGAACCCTAACCCGTACCCTAAGCCTAACCCATACCCTAACCCTAACCCTAATCCTAACCCTAACCCGAACCCGTACCCTAAACCTAACCCTAACCCTTGACCTAACCCGTAATATAACCCTAACCCTAACCCGTACCCAAACCCTAACTGAAACCCTAAACCATACCCTAGCGCTAACACTAACCCTAACCCTAACTCTAACCATTACCCGTACCCTAACCGTAACCCATACCCTAACCCTAACCCTAAACTTAACCGTAACCCTGACCCAAACCCTAAACCTAAAATTAACCCGTAGCTTAACCCCAACCCTAACCCTAACCCGTACCCTAACCCTAACCCTAACACTAACCCACACCTAAACCTAAGCCTAACCCGTAACCTAAGCCTAAACCTAACCCTAAACTTAACCTGTAAGCTAACCCTATCCTGTACCCTAAACCTAACCCTAATCCGTACCCTAACCCTAATCCTAACCCTAACCCTACCCGTATTCTAACCCTAACCCTAACCCTAACCCTAACCCTAACCCTAACCCTAACACTAACCTTAACCCGTACTCTAACACTAACCCTAACCCTCAACGTAACCCTCACACTTATGCTACCCTAACCTGTACCCTAACACTAACCCTAACCCTAACACTATCCCTAACCCGTACTCTAACCCTAAACCTAACTCTAACTCTAACCCTAACCCGTATTATAAGCCTAAACCTAACCCTAACCCTAAACCTAACCTTAACCCATACTCTAACCCTATCCCATAGCCTAACACTAACTCTAACCCTAAACCTAACCCTAAACCTAACCCTATTCTTTACCCTATCCCGTATCCAAACAGTACACCTAACCCGTACCCTAACACTAACCCAAACCGGTACTCTAACCCTAAACATAACCCTAACCCTTTCCATAAACCGCACCCTAAACTTAACACTAACCCTAACACTAAACTTAACCCTTAACCGTACCCTAACCTTAACCCACAGCTTAACCCTAAACCTAACTTTAACCGTAACCCTAACCCGTAACCTAACCCTAAAACTAACCCGTACCCTAACCCCAACCCTAACCCTAACCCATACCCTAACTCTAACCCTAACACTAACCCTGACCTTAAACCTAACCCTAACCCGGTTCACTAACCCTAACCCTAACCCTAACTAGCACCCTAAACCTAACCATAACCCGTACCCTAAACTTATCCCGTAACCTAAACCTAACCCTAACCCTAAACTTATCCCGTACGATAACCTTATCCCGTACCCTAAACCTAACCCTAACCCGTAAACTAACCCTAACCCTAACCCTAACCCGTACCCTAACCCTAACCCGTACCCTAACCTTAACCCTAAACCTTTCCCTAACCCTAACACTAACCCTAACCCTTACTATAACCCTAACCCTAACCCATACCCTAACTGTACTCTAACCCTAACCCTAACCCTCACCCTAACCCTAACCCGTACTGTAAACCTAACCCGTAACATAACCTTAACTCTAACCCTAACCCTAAACCTAACCCTAACTCATAGCCTAACACTAACCCTGACCCTAACCCTAACCCGTATCCTAACACTAACCTGTACGCTAACCCTAAACCTAATCCTAAGCGTACCCTAAACCTAACCCTAACCCCAACTCATACCCTAACACTAACCCTAACCCTGACCCTAACCGTACCCGTACCCTAAACCTAACCCATACCCTAACCCTAATCCTAAACCTAACCCTAACCCTAACCCTTACCCTAAATCTAACCCTAACCATTTACCTAACCCGTACCCAACCCTATCTCGTACCCTAACTGTAACCCTAACCCGTACCAAACCCTAACAGTAACCCTAACCCATTCCCTAGTGCTAACCCGCACACTAAAACTACCCCTAACCCTAGACCTAACATGTACACTAACCCTATCCCTTACCGTAACCTTAACCCTAACACGTACCGTAACCCGAACACTAACCCTAACCCTAACCCTAACCCTAACCCTAACCCTAACCTGTACACTAACCCTAACCTGAACCCTAACCCTAAACCTATCCCGTACCCTAACCCTAACCATAGCCTAACCCTAACCCTAAACATAATCCCTAAACCTAACGCTAATCCTAACCCTTACCCTAAACCGTACCCAAATGGTAAACCTAAACCGTACCCTAACACTAACCCAAACCCGTACACTAACCCTAACCCTAACCCTAACCCGCACCCTAAACTTAACACTAACCCTAACCCAAACCAAAAACCTTAACCATAACCTAACCCTAACCCATACCCTAACCCTAACCTTAAACATAACCCTAAACCGTACCCTAACTCTAAAACTAACCCGTACCCTAACCTCAACCCTAACCCTAATCCGTAACCTAACACTAACCCTAACCCTAACTCTGACCCTAAACCTAACCCTAACCCTTACAAACCCTAACCCTAACACTAACCCGCACCCTCAACCTAACCCTAACCCGTACCCTAACCCTAACCCGTAACCTAAACCTAACCCTAACCCTAAACTTAACCCGTACGCTAACCCTATCCCTTACACTAAACATAACCCTAACCCGTATCCTAACCCTAAACCTAACCCTTAGCCTAACCCGTACAATTACCCTAACCCTAACCCTAACCCCAACCCTGACCCTAACCCTAACCCGTACTCTAACCCTAACCCTAACCCTAACCCTAACACTAACACTAACCCTAATCCTCACCCTAACCCTAACCCGTACTATAACCCTAACACGTACCATAACACTAACACTAACCCGTACCCTAACCCTAACCCTAACTCGTACCCTAACCCTTACCCTAACCCTGACCCTAAACCTGACACTAACCCGTACCCTAAACCTAACCCGTACTTTAAACCTAACCCTAACCCTAACCCGTACACTAAACTTAACCCTAACACTAACTCTTACCCTAAACCTAAACCTAACCCTGACCCTAAACCTAACACTAACTCATACCCTAAGATTAACCCATACCCTAACCCTAACCCTAAACCTAACCCTAACCCTAACCCGTACCCTAAAGCTAACCCTAACCCTTGACCTAATCCGTACCCAAACCTATCGCGTACCCTACCCCTAACTCGTACCCAAACACTAACAGTAACCATAACCCATACCCTAGCGCTAAACCTAACCCTAACCCTAACCCTAACCCGGACCCAAAAGTTAACCCTAACCTTGACCCTAACACTAACCGTATCCCGTACCCTAACGCTAAACCGTACCCGAACCCTAACCCTAACCATACTCTAACACTAACCCTAACCCTCACCCTAACCCTACCCCATACTGTAACCCTAACCCTTACCATAACCCTAACCCTAACCCATACCCTAACCCTAACCCTAACTCGAACCCTAACCCTAAACATAACCCATACCCTAACCCTAAACGTAAACCTAGCCCATCCCCAAACCCTAACCCTAACACGTATCCTAAACCTAACCCTAACCCTAACCCGCACACTAAACCTAACCCTAACCCTAGACCTAACACGTACACTAACCCTATCCCGTACCCTAAACTTAACCCTAACCCGTACGTGTCCCTAAAACTAACCCTATCCCTAACACTAACCTGTACGCTAACCCTAACCGAACCTTAAACCTAACCCTAACCCGTACCCTAACCCTAACTCTAACCCTAACCCCTAACCCTAAGCCTAACCAAAACCTTACCCGAACCCGTACCCAAATGGAAAACCTAACCCGTACCGTAACACTAACCCAAATCCGTACTCTAACCCTAACCATAACCCTAACACTAACCCTTACCCACACCCTAAACTTTACATTAACCCTACCCCAAACCATAACACTTAACCCTAACCTAACCCTAACTCATAACCTAACCCTAACCCTAACCTTAACCATAACCCTAATCTTTAACCTAACCCTAAAACTAACCCGAACCCTAAACCCAACCCTAACCCTAACCCGTAACCTAACACTAACCCTATGCTTAACCCTGACCCTAAACCTAACCCTAACCCTTACACTAACCCTAAACCTAACCCAAACCGCACCCTAACCCTAACCCTAACCCGTACCCTAACTCTAACCCGTAATCTAAACCGAACCCTAACCCTAAACTTAAACTGTTCTCTAACCCTATCCCATACCCTAAACCTAACCCTAACCCGTATCTTAACCCTAACCTAACCCTAAGCCTAACCCGTCGTTTAACCCCAACCCTAACCCTAACACTAACCCTACCCCGTACTAACCCTAACCCTAACCCTAACCCGTACCCTAAACCTAACCCTAACCCTAACTCGTACCCTATCCCTAACAGTAAACATGACCCTAACCCTAACCCTAACCCGTACCCTAAACCTAACCCATACCCTAATCCTAAACCTAAACCTAACCCTAACCCTAACCCGTACCCTAAACCTAAACCTAACCCTACACCTAACCCGTACCCAACCCTATCCTGTACCCTAACCCTAACCCGTACCCAAAACCTAACAGTAACCCTAACCCATAACTTAGCGCTAACCCTAACCCTAACCCTAAGCCTAACTCTCACCCTAAACCTAAAACTAACCCTAACCCTAAACATAACCCTTAACTGTACCCTAACCCTAACCTATACCCTAACACTAACCCTAACCTTAACCGTAACCCTAACCCGTACCCTAACCCAAAAACTAACCCGTACCCTAACACCAACCCTAACCCTAACCCGTACCATAATCCTATCCCTAACCCTAACCCTGACCCTAAACCTAACCCTAACCCATACCCTAACCCTAACCCGCACCTAAACCTAACCCTAACCGGTACCCTAACTCTAACCCATAACCTAAACCTAACCCTAACCCTAAACTTAACCCGTACACTAACCCTATCCTGTACCCTAAACCTAACCCTAACCCGTACCCTAACCCTAACCCTAACCCTAACCCTATCCGTACACTAACCCTAACCCTAACCCTAACCGTAACACTAACCCTAACCTGTACCCTACCCCTAAACCTTTCCCTAACCCTAACACTATCCTTATCCCGTACTCTAACCCTCACCCTAACCCTAACCCTAACCCTAACCGAATTCTAACCCTAACACTAACCCTAACCCGTACTGTAACCCTAACCCATAACACACCGAACCCTAACCCGTACCCTAACCCTAACCCTAACTCGTACCCTAACTCTAACCCTGACCCAAACACTTATGCAAACCCGTAACCTAAACCTAATCTGTACCCTAACCCTAACCCTAACCCTACCCCGTACCCTAAACCTAACCCTAACCCTAAGTCGTACCCTAACCCTAACCCTAACCCTGACCCTAACCCTAACCCTACCACGTACCCTAAACTTAATCCATACCCTAAACCTACCCCTAAACCTAACCCTAACCATAACCCGTACTCTAAACCTAACCCTAAACCTTGACCAAACCCGTACCAAACCCTATCCCGTACCCTAACCCTAACCCTAACCCGTACCCTAACCCTAACAGTAACCCTAAAGCATACCCTAGCGCTAACTGTAACCCTAACCCTAAGCCTAACCCCCACCCTAAACCTAAACCTAACACTAATCCTAACCATAAACGTTACCCGTACCCTAACACTAACCCTATCCTTTACCGTAACCCTAACCCGAACCCTAACCCTAAAACTAACGCATACCTTAACCCCAACCCTAATCCTAACCCGTACCATAACCCTATCCCTAAACTTTACCCTGACCCTAAACCTAACCATAACCCGTACGCTAACCCTAACCCGCACCTAAACCTAACCCTAACTTGTACCCTATCCCTAACCAGTAACCTAAACCTAACCCTAACCCGTACCCTAACCCTAACCCTAACCCTTCCGCAAACCCTAACACTAACCCTATCCTGTACTCTAAACCTAACCCTAACACTAACCCTAACCGTACTCTTACCCTAACCCTAACACTCACCCTAACACTAACCCGTACTGTAACCATAACCTGTAATATAACCCTAACCCTAACCCGTTCAATAACCCTAACCCTAAACCTAACCCTAACCCTGACCCTAACCCTAGCCCTAACCGTAACCCTAACCCTAAACTGTAAACCTAACCCGTACCCTAAAACTAAGGGAAACCCGTACTCTAACGCTAACCCTAACCCTAACCCGCACCCAAAACTTAAACCTAATCCTAACCCAAACCATAACCCTTAACCGTAACCTAACACTAAACCATACCCTAACCCTAACCCTAACCTTAACCATAACCTTAACCTGTACCCTAACCCTAAAACTAACCCGTACCCTAACACCAACCCTAACCGTAATCCGTAACCTAACACTAACCCTAACCCTAACCCTGACCCTGAACCGAACCCTAACCCTTACACTAACCCTAACCCTAACCCTAACCCGCACCCTACAACTAACCCTAACACGTACCCTAACCCTAACCCGTAACCTAAACCTAACCCTAACCCTAAACTTAACCCGTACGCTAACCCTATCCCGTACCCTAAACCTAACCCTAACCCGTATCCTAACCCTAAACCTAAACCTAAGCCTAACCTGTACATTAACCCTAACTCTAACCCTAACACTAAACCTAACACGTACTCTAAACCTAACCCTAACCCTAAACCTCACCCTATCCCTAACCCGTACTGTAACCCTAACCTGTACCATAACCCTAACCCTAACCCGTACCCAAACCGTAACCCTAACTCGTACACTAACCCTAACCCTAAACCTGACCCTAACCCTAACCCTAACCCGTACACTAACCTAACCCGTACCCTAACCCTAACCCTAACCCTTACTCGTAACTTAAACCTAACCCTGACCCTAACTCATACCCTAACCCTAACCCACACCCTGACCCTATCCCTAAAGCTAACCCATACCCTAATCCTAACCCATAACCTAACCCTAACTCTAACCCTAACCCGTACTATAACCCTAACCTTAACCCTAACCCTAAACCTAACACTACCCCGTACTCTAACCCTATCCCGTAGCCTAACCCTAACTGTAACCCAAACCCCTAACTCTTACCCGAACCCTTACCCTATCCCGGACCCAAACGGTAAACCTAAACCATACCCTGACACTAAAGCAAACCCATACACTAACCCTAACCCTAACACTAACCCTAACCCTAAACCGCACACTAATCTTAACCCTAACCCTAAGCCTAACCATAACCCTTAACCGTACCCTAACCCTAACCCACACCCTAACCCTATCCCTAACTTTAACTGTAACCCTAACCCGTACCCTAACCCTAAAACTAACCCGTACCCTAACGCCAACCCTAAGGCTAACCCATAACCTAACACTAACCCTAACCCTAACCCTGACCCATAACCTAAACCTAACCCGTACACTGACCCTAACCCTAACCCTAACCCGCACCCTAAACCTAACCCTAACCCGTACCCTAACCCTAACCCATAACCTAAACCTAACCCTAACCTTAAACTTAACCCGTACGCTATCCCTATACCATACCCTAAACCTAACCCTAACCCGTAACCTAACCCTACACCTAAGCCTAAGCCTAACCCGTACATTAACCCTAACCCTAACCCTAACAATAACCATACCCCGTACTCTAACCCTAACCCAAACCCGTACCCTAACCCGTACCCTAACCCTAAGGCTTTCCCTAACCCTGACACTATCCCTAAGCTGTACTCTATCCCTAACCCTAACCCTAACCCTAACTCTAACCGTATTCTAACCCTAACCCTAACACTCACCCTTACTCTAACCCGTACTGTAACCCTAAACCATAATATAACCCTAACCCTAACCAGTACCCTCACCCTAACCCTAACTCGTACCCTAACTCTAACCCTGACCCAAACACTAATGCAAACCCGTAACCTAAACCTAACCTGTACCCTAACCCTAATCCTAACTCTACCCCATACCTTAAACCTAACCCTAACCCTAACTCGTACCCTAAACATAACCCTAACCCTGACACTAATCCTAACCCTTACCCGTACCCTAAACTTAACCATACCCTAACCCTAACCCTAAACCTAACCCTAACCCTAACCCGTACCCTAAACCTAACCCTAACCCTTGACCAAGCCCATACCCAACCCTATCCCGTAACCTAACCCTAACCCTAACCCGTACCCTAACCCTAACAGTTACCCTAACCCATACCCTAGCGCTAAACGTAACCCTAACCCTAAGCCTAACCCCACCCTAAACCTAAACCTAACCCTAACGCTAAACATAACCCTTACCCGTACCCTAATCCTAACCCTTACCCTAACACTAACCCTAACCCTAACCTGAATCCGTACCCTAACGCCAACCCTAACCCTAACCCGTACCATAACCCTACCCCTAAACTTAACCCTGACCATAAACCTAACCATAACCTGTACCCTAACCCTAATCCGCACCTAAACCTAACCCTAACTTGTACCCTAACCCTAACCCGTAACCTAAACCTAACCCTAACCCGTACCCTAACCCTAAACCTAACCATTTCCCAAACCCTAACACTAACCCTAAACCGTACTCTAACCCTAACCCTCACCCTAACCCTAACCGTACTCTAACCCTGACCCTAACCCTCACCCTAACACTAACCCGTCCTGTAACCCTTACCCGTAACATAACCCTAAACCTAACCTGTTCCCTAACCCTAACCCTAAACCTAACCCTTACCCTGACCCTAACCCTAACCCTGACCTTAACCATAACCCTAACCCTAACACGTACCCTAACCCTAACCCTACCCTAAACCGCACACTAAACCTAACCCTAACCCTAGACCTAACACGTACACTAAACCTATCCCGTACCCTAACCTTAACCCTAACCCGTACCGTAACCCTAACACTAACCCTAACCCTAACCCGTACCCTAACCCTAACCGTATCCTAACCCTAACACTAACCCTAACCCCCAACCCTAATCCTAACCCTTACCCTAACCCGTACCCAAATGGTAAACCTATCGCGTACCCTAACACTAACCCAAACACGTACTCTAATCCTAACCCTAACCCGAACCCGTACCCTAACCCGTACCCTAACCCTTCCCGTAGCCTAACCCAAACTCTAACCCTGACCCCTAACACTAACCCTAACCCTAACCCTAACCCTTACCTTAACACGTACCCAAACGGTAAACCTAAAACTTACCCTAAGACTAACCCAAACCCGTAGTCTAAACCTAACCCTAACCCTAACCCGTAGCCTAACCCTAACCCGCACCCTAAACTTAACACTAACCCTAATGAAAACCATAACCCTTAACCGTAACCTAAACCTAACCCATACCCTAACCCTAACCCTAAATTTAACGGTAACCCTAACTCGTACCCTAACCCTAAAACTAACCCGTACCCTAACCCCAACCCTAACTTTAACGCGTACACAAACACTAACCTTAACCCTAACCCTGACCCTAAACCTAACCCTAAACGCACACTAACCCTAACCCTAAGCCTAACATTAACACTAAACCTATCCCGTACTCTAAACCTAACCCTTACCCTAACCCTAACCCTAACCCGTACTCTAAACTTAACCCTAACCCTAACACTAACCATATCCCTAACACTAACCCTAACCAGTATTCTAAACCTAAACGTAACCCTAACACTAACCCTAACCCCATACTATAATCCTAACCCTAAACCTAACCCTTACCCTAACCCTAACTCGTACCATAACCCGAACCCGTACCCAACCCTAACCCTAACCCTAAACCTACCCTAACCCTGACCCTAACCCTAACCCTAATCCCGTACCCTAAACCTAACCCTAACTCGCATCCTAAACCTAACCCTAACCCTAGACCTAACCCGGAGCCTAACCCTAACCCGTACCCTAACACTAACCCGTACCCTAACCCTAACACTAACCCTAACCTTAACCCGTACACTAACCATAACCCTAGCCCATACCCTAACCCTAACCCGTACCCTAACCCTAACCCAGGGCCTAAATCTAACCCGCACCGTGAACCTAACCCTAACACTAGACATAACCCATACCCTAACCCTATCCCGTACCCTAACCCTAGTCCTAACCCTTATCCTAACCCTAACATGAACCCTAACGCTAACACTAACCCTAACCTGTACACTAACCCTAACCCTAACCCTAACCCGTACCCTATCCCTAACCCGCACTGAAACCTAACCCTAACCCGTTCCCTATCCCTAACCCGTAACCTAAACCTAACCCTAACCCTAAACTTAACCCGTACACTAACCCTATCTCGTACCCTAAACCTAACCTTATACCGTACCCTAACCCTAACTCTAACCCTAACACTATCCATACACTAACCCTAACCCTAACCCTAACACTAACCCTAACCTGTACCCTAACACTAACCCTTACCCTACACCTAAACCTAACCCGTACACTAACCCTAAGGGGAACCCTAACCTGTACCAAACCCTAACCCTAACACGTACTCTAACCCTAACCCTAACCCTAAACCTAACCCTAACCTTGACCCTAAACCTAACCCTAACCTGTAACCTAACCCTAAACCGTACCCTAACCCTAACCCTAAACCTAACCGGTACCCTAACCCTAAATGTAACCCTAACCCATACCCAAACCCTAAACCTAACACCTACCCTAACCCTAACCCGCACACTAAACCTAACCCTAACCCTAGACCTAACACCTACACTAACCCTATCCCGTACCCTAAACTTAACCCTCACCCGTACCCTAATCCTTAAACTAACCCTAACCCTATCCGTACACTAACCCTAACCCTAACCCTAACACTAACCCTAACCCGTACTCTAACACTAACCCTAACCCTAAACGTAACCCTAACCCGTACTCTAACCAAACCTTTCCCTAACCCTAACCCGTAACCTAAGCCTAACCCATACCCTAACCCTAACCATAAACCTAACTGTAACCCTAACCCGTACCCTAAACCTAACCCTAACCCTTGACCTAACCTCAAGCCAACCCTATATCGTAACCTAAACCTAACCCTAACCCGTACCCAACCCTAAGAGTAACCCTAACCCATATCCTAGTGCTAACACTAAACCTAACCCTAACCCTGACCCGCACCCTAAACCTAAACCTAAACCTAACCTTAACCCTAACCATAAACCTTACCCTTTCCCTAACACTAAACCATACCCTAACCCTAACCCTAACCATAACCGTAACCCTGACCCATACACTAACCCTAAAACTAACCCGTACCCTAACCCCAACCCTAAACCTAACCCGTAACAAAACCCTATTCCTAACGCTAATCCTGACCCTAAACCTAACCCTAACCCATACCCTAAACCTACCCTACCCCTAACCCTAACCCTAACCCAAAATCTAACCCGTACACTAACCCTAACCCGAACACTAACCCTACCCTAACCCGTACCCTAACCCTACCCGTAGCCTAATTCTAACTCTGACCCTAACACCTAACCCTAACCCTAACCCTAACCCTAACCCTAACCCTTACCCTTACCCGTACCCAAGCATAAACTTAACCTGTACCATATCACTAACCCAAACCCGTACTCTAACCCTAACCCTACCCCTATACCGCACCTTAAACTTAACCCTAACCCTAACACAAACCATTCCCTTAACCGTAACCTAACCCTAAACCTAAACCTAACCTTAACCCGTACTCTAACCCTATCCCGTACCCTAACACTAACCCTTTACCTAACACGAAACCTAACCCGTACCCTAACCCTAAACGTAACCCTAACCCGTACCCAAACCCTAACCCTAACATGTACCCTAAACCTAAACATAACCCTAACCCTAAACCTTACCCTAACCCGTACCCAAACGGTAAACCTAACACGTACCCTAACACTAACCCAAACCCGTACTCTAACCCTAACCCTAACCCTAACCCTAACACGCACCCTAAGCTTAACCCTAACCCTAAAACAAACCATAATCCTTAACCGTAACCTAACCCTAACCCATACCCTAAACCTAACCCTAAACTTAACCGTAACCCTAACCCATACCCTAACCCTAAAACTAAACTGTACCCTAACCCCAACCCTAACCCTAACCCGTCCCCTAACACTAACCAAAACCCTAACACTGACCCTAAACCTAACCCTAACCCTTACACTAATCCTAACCCTAACCCTAACCCGCACCCTAAACCTAACGCTAACGCGTACCCTAACCCTAAACCATAACCTAAACCTAACCATAACCCTAAACTTAACCCGTACGCTAACCCTATCCTGTAACCTAAACCTAACTCTAACCCGTATCCTAACCATAAACGTAACCCTAAGCCTAAACCGTACATTAACCCCAACCCTAACACAAACACCCACACTAATAATACCCCGTACTCTAACCCTAAAAATAACACTAACCCTAACCCGTACCCTAACCCTAACCCTAAACCTAACCTTAATCCTAACCCTAACACTAACCCTAACCCGTACTCTAACCCTAACCCTAACCCTAACACTAACCATAACCATACTCTAACACTAACCCTAAACCTCACCCTAACCCTAACCCGTACTGTAACCCTAACCTGTACCATAACCCTAACCCTAACCCATACCCTAACCCTAACCCTAACTCGTACCCTAACCTAACCCTGACCCAAACACTAACCCTAACCCGTACCCTAAAACTAACCCGTACTTTAACCCTAACCCTAACCCTAACCCTAACCCTAACCATAACACTAACCCTAACCCTAACCCTGATCCTAAACCTAACCCTAACTCTAACCCTAACCCGTACTCTAAACCTAACCCTAACCCTAAACCTAACCCTAACCCGTACTCTAACCCTATCCCGTACCCTAAAACTAACCCTTACCCTAACCCTAAATGTAACCGGTACCCTAACCCTAAACGTAACCCTAACCCACACCCTAAACTTAACCCTAACCCTAACCCAAACCATAACCCTTAACCGTAACCTAACCCTATCCCATACCCTAACCCTATCCCTAACCTTTTCCGTAACCCTAACCCATACCCTAACCCCAAAACTAACCCGTACCCTAACCCCAAACCTAACCCTAACCCGTACCCTAACACTAACCCTAACCCTAACCCTAACCCTAAACCTGACCCTAACCCTTACACTAATCCTAAACCTAACCCTAACCCGCACCCCAAACCTAACCCTAACCCGAACCCTAACCCTAACCCGTGACCTAAACCTAACCATAACCCTAAACTTAACCCGTATGCTAACTCTATCCCGTACCCGAAACCTAACCCTAACCCGTATCCTAACCCTAAACCTAACCCTAAGCCTAACCGTACATTAAACCCAAACCTAACCCTAACACTAATCCTACCCCATACTCTAAACCTAACCCTAAACCTAACCCTAACCCGTACACTAACCCTAACCCTAACCCTAACCCTAACACTAATCCTATCCCGTATTCTAAACCTAAACCTAACCCTAACCCTAACTCGTACCCTAATCCTAACCCTAACCCTAACACTAACCTTAACCTGTACTCTAACCCTAACCCTAACCCTAACCTTAACCGTACTCTAACCCTAACCCTAACCCTCACCCTAACCCTAACCCGTACTGTAACGCTAACCCGTACCATAACCCTAACCCTAACCCATACCCTAACCCTAACACTAACTCGTACCCGAACCCTAAACCTAACCATGACCATATCTCTAACCTTAACTGGTACCCTAAACCTAACCCGTATTTAAACCTAACCCTAACACTAAACCATACCCTAAACCTAACCCTAACCCTAACTCGTACCCTAAAACTACCCTAACCCTGACGCTAACCATAACACTAACCCATACCCTAAGCCTAACCCATACCCTATCTCTAAACCTAAACCTAACCCTAACCCTAACCCGAACCCTAAACCGCACCCTAAACTTAACCCTAACCCTAACGCTAACCATAACCCTTAACCGTACCCTAAACTAACCCTAACTCGTACCCTAAACCTAACACTGACCCTAACCCTAACCCGTACACAAACCCTACCCCGTACTCTAACCCTAACACTAACTCTAACCCTAACCCGTACCTTAAACCTAAACCTAACCCTAACACTAACCCTACCCCGTACTCTAAACCTAACCCTAACCCTAACCATAACCCTAACCCGTACCCTAAACCTAACCCTACCTCGTACCCTATCCCTAACCCTAACACTGACCCTTATCCTAACCCTAACCCGTACCCTAAGCCTAACCCATACCTTAAACATAAACCTAAACCTACCTCTAACCCTATCCCGTACCCTAAACCTAACCCTAACCCTTGTCCTAACCCGTACCCAACCCTATCCCGTACCCTAAACCTAACCCTAACCCGTACCCAAACCCTATGAGTAACACTAACCCATACACTAGCGCTAACACTAACCCTAACCATAAGCCTAACCCGCACCCTAAACCTAAACCTAAACCTAACCGTCACCCTAACCATAACCCTAACCCGTACCCTAACCCTAACCCATAACCTAACACTAACCCTAACCTTAACCGTAACCCTAAACCATACCTTAACCCTAAATCTAACCCATCCCGTAACCCCAACCCTAACCCTAACCGTACCATAACCCTATTCCTAATACTAACCCTGACCCTAAACCTAACTCTAACCCGTACCCTAACCCTAACCCGCACCTAAACCTAACCCTAACCCATAACCTAAACCTAACCCTAACCCTAAACTTAACCCCTACGCTAACCCTATCCCATACCCTAAACCTAAACCTAAACCGTACCCTAACCCTAAACGTATCCCTAAGCCTAACCCGTCCATTAACCCTAACCCTAACACTAACCCTAACCCTACCCTGTACCTTAACCCTAACCCTAACTCTAACCCTACCCCGTACCCTAACCCTAACCCTAACACTAACCCTACCCCATTCTCTAACCCTAACCCAAACCCTAACCCTAACACGTACCATAACCCTAACCCGAACCCTAAACCTTACCCTAACCCTAACCATAACCCTAACCGTACTCTAACCCTAACTCTAAACCTCACGCTAACCCTAACCCGTACTGTAACCCTAACCCGTACCATAACCCTAAACCTAACCCTAAACTTAACCGTAACCCTGACCTGTACCGTAATCCTAAAACTAACCCATACCCTAACCCCAACCCTAACCCTAACCTGTACCCTAACCCTATCCCTAACGCTAACCCTGACCTAAACCTAACCCTAACCCGTACCCTAACGCTTACCCGCACCTAAACCTAACCCTAACCCGTACCCTAACCCTAAACCTAACCCTAAGCCTAACCGTAACCCTGACCTGTACCCTAATCCTAAAACTAACACGTACCCTAACCCCAACCCTTACCCTAACCTGTACCCTAACCCTATCCCTAACGCTAACCCTGACCTAAACCTAACCCTAACCCGTACCCTAACCCTAACCCTCACCTAAACCTAACCCTAACCCGTACCCTAACCCTAACCCGTAACCTAAACCTAAACCTCACCTAAAATTAACCCGTAAGCTAACCCTATCCAGTACCCTAAACCTAAACCTAACCCGTACCCTAACCCTAACCCTAAACCTAACTCTAACCCGTACCCTAACCCTAATCCGTAACCTAAACCTAAACCTAAACCTAAATTAACCCGTATGCTAACCCTATCCCGTACCCTAAACCTAACACTAACCCATACCCTAACCCCAACACTAACCCTAACCTGTACCCTAACCCTATCCCTAACGCTAACCCTGACCCAAAACCTAACCCTAACCCGTACCCTAACCCTAACCCTCACCTAAACCTATCCCAAAACCGTACCCTAACCCTAAACCGTAACCTAAACCTAAACCTAACCCTAAACTTATCCCGTACACTAACCCTATCCCGTACCCTAAAAATAACCCTAACCTGTACCCTAACCCTAACCCTAAACCTAATCCTATCCGTACACTAAACCTAACACTAACACTAACCCTAACCCAATTCTAACCCTAACCCTAACACTAAACCTAACCCTAACCCATACTCTAACCCTAACCCGTACCCTAACACTAACCCTTACCCTAACCCTAAACCTAACCCGTACCCTAAACCTAAACGTAACCCTTGACCTAACCCGTACCCAACCATAATTCGGGAACAAACCTTAACTCTAAACCGTACCCAAAACCTAACAGTAACCCTAACCATACCCTAGTGCTAACCCTAACCCTAACCCTAACCCCCACCCTAAACCTAAACCTAAACCTAACCCAAACCATAACCCTTAACCGTACCCTAACCCTAACCCATACCCTAACCCTAACCCTAAACTTAACCGTAACCCTGACTCGTACCCTAACCCTAAAATTAACCCGTACCAAACCCCAACCCTAAACTTAACCCGTACCCTAACACTAAAACTAATCCTAAATCTAACCCTAACCCTAACCCTAACCCTAACCCTAACCCTAACACTAACCCAAACCCGTACTCTAACCCTAACCCTAACCCTAACACTAACCTAACCGTACTCTAACCCTAACCCTAACCCTCAACCTAACACTAACTCATATTGTAACCCTACCCGTACCATATTCCTAACCCTAACGTTAACCTTAAGCATAACCCTGACCCGTACCCTAACCCTAAATCTAACCGGTACCCTAACCCTATCCCTAACGCTAACCCTGACCCTAAACCTAACCCTAACCCGTACCCTAACCCTAACCCTAATACTAACCCTCACCTAAACCTAATCCTAACCCGTACCCTAACCCTAACCCGTAACCTAAACCTAACCCTAAACCTAAACTTAACCCGTACGCTAACCCTATCCCGTACCCTAAACCTAACCCTAACCCGTACCCTAAACCTAACCCTAACCCTAACACTAACCATAACCCGTACTCTAACCCTAACCCTAAACCTAACCCTAACCCGTACCCTAAACCTACCCCGTAACTTAAACCTAACCCTAACCCTAAACTTAACCCATATGCTAACCCTATCCCGTACCCTAAACCTAACCCTAACCCATACCCTAACGCTAACCCATCACCTAAACCTAACCCTAACCCTAAACTTAACCCGTACACTAACCCTATCCCGTAACCTAAACCTAACCCTAAACCATACCCTAACCCTAACCGTAACCCTAACAATATCCGTACACTAACCCTAACCCTAACACTAACACTAACCCTAACCCGTACTCTAACCCTAACCCTAAACCTAAACCTAACCCTAACCCGTTCTCTAACCCTATCCCGTACACTAACACTAACATTTACACTAACCCTAAACCTAACCCGTACCCTAACCCTAAACGTAACCCTAACCCATCCCCAAACCCTGACCCTAACACATACCCTAACCTTAACCTTAACCCTTACCCTAACCCGTACCCAAACGGTAAACCTAACTTGTACCCTAACAGTAACCCAAACCCGTACTCTAACCCTAACCCTAACCCTAACACTAACCCTACCCCGTACTCTAACACTAACCCTAACCCTAACCCGTACCCTAACGCTAACACTAACCCTAACACTAACCCTATCCCGTACTCTAACCCTAACCCTAACCTGTACCCTAACACTAACCCTAAACCTAACCCTAACCCTAACACTAACCCTAACTTGTACACTAACCCTAACCCTAACCCTAACCGTATTCTAACCCTAACCCTAAACCTCACCCTAACCCTAATCCGAACTGTAAACCTACCCCGTACCATAATCCTAACACTAACCAGTACCCTAAACCTAACCCTAATTCGTACCCTAACCCTAAACCTAACCCTGACCTAACCCTAACCCTAACCCGTACCATAAACCTAACCCGTACCGTAACCCTAAACCTAACCCGTACCCTAAACCTAACCCTAACCCGCACCCTAACCCTAACCCTAACCCTAAACCTACCCTAACCCTAACCCTAACCCGTACCCTAAGCCTAACCCATACCCTAACCCTAACCCTAACCCTAACCCTAACCCTAACACTAACCCTACCCCGTACTCTAACCCTAACCCTAACCCTAAACCTAACACCTACCCATACCCTAACCCTAACCCTAACCCTAACCCTAACCCTAACCGTACTCTAACCCATACCCTAAACCTCACCCTAACCCTAACTCGTACCCTAACCCTAACCCTAACACTGACCCTAACCCTAACCCTAACCTGTACCCTAAACCTAACCCATACCCTAAACCTAAACCTAAACCTACGCCTAACCCTATCCCATACCCTAAACCTAACCCTAAACCTTGTCCTAACCCATACCCAACCCTATCCCATACCCTAACCCTAACCCTAACCCATACCCTAGCGCCAACCCTAACCCTAACCCTAAGCCTAACCCGCACCCTAAACCTAAACCTAACCATAACCCTAACCATAACCCTTTTCCGTACCCTAACCCTAACCCATAACCTAACACTAACGCTGACATTAACCGTAACCCTAACCCGTACCATAATCCTAAAAATAACCCGTACCGTAACCCCAACCTTAATCCTAACAGGTACCATAATCCTATCCCTAATCCTAACCCGTACCCAAACACTAACCATATCATGTACCCTAACCCTAACCCTAATCCTAAAACTTACCCTAACCCGTACCCAAACGGTAAACCTAACCCGTACCCTAACACTAACCCAAACCCGTACTCTAACCCTAACCCTACCCATAACCATAACCCGCACCCTCAACTTAACCCTAACCCTAACCCAAACCATAACCCTTAACCGTAACCTAACCCTAACCCATACCCTAACCCTAACCCTTACCTTTACCGTAACCCTAACCCATACCCTAACCCCAAAACTAACCCGTACCCTAACCCCAAACCTAACACTAACCCGTACCCTAACACTAACCCTAACCCGAAACCTGACCCTAAAGCTGACCCTAACCCTTACACTAATCCTAACCCTAACCCTAACCCGCACCCAAAACCTAACCTTACCCGAACCCTAACCCTAACCCGTGACCTAAACCTAACCATAACCCTAAACTTAACCCATATGCTAGCCCTTCCTGTACCCGAAACCTAACCCTAACCCGTATCCTAACCCTAAACCTACCCTAAGCCTAAACCGTACATTAAACCCAAACCTAACCCTAACACTAAACCTACCCCATACTCTAACCCTAACCCTAACCCGTACACTAACCCTAACCCTAACCCTAACACTAACACTAATCCTATCCTGTACTCTAACCCTAAACCTAACCCTAAACCTAACCCGTACCCTAACCCTAACCCTAACACTGACCCTAACCCGTACTCTAACCCGAACCCTAACCCTAACCGTACTCTAACCCTAACCATAACCCTCACCCTAACCCTAACCCGTACTGTAAACCTAACCCGTACCATAACCCTAACCCTAACTCGTACCCTAACCCTAACACTAACTCGTACCCTAAACCTAACCCTAACCATGACCATAACTCTAACCCTAACCTGTACCCTAAACCTAACCCGTAATTTAAACCTAACCTTAACCCTAACCCTAAACCTAACCCTAACCCTAACTCGTACCCTAAACCTACCCTAACCCTGACCCTAACCCTAACACTAACCCATACCCTAAGCCTAACCCATACCCTAACTCTAAACCTAAACCTAACCCTAACCCTAACCAGAACCCTAAATGTAACCCTAACCCTCTACCTAACCCATACCCAAACCTATCACGTACCCTAACCCTAAACCTAACCCGTACGCAAAACCTAACAGTAACCCTAACACATACCCGAGCGCTAACCCTAACTGTAACCCTAACCCGGATCCTAAACCTAACCCATACCCTAAACCTCACCCTAACCCTAACCCGTACTGTAACCCTAACCCATACCATAACCCTAACCCTAACCCGTACCCTAACCCTAACCCTAACCCGTACTCTAAGCCTAACCCATACCCTAACCCTAACCCTAAACCTAACCCTAACCCTAACACTGACCCTAACCCTAAACCTAACCCGTACCCTAAACCTAACCCATACCCTAACCCTAAACCTAACCCTAAGCCGTACCCTAAACCTAGCCCTAACCCATAAACTAACCCTAACCCTAACCCTGACCCTGAACCTAACCCTAACCCGTACCATAAGCCTAACCCATACCCTAACCCTAACCCTAATCCTAACCCTAACCCTAACCCATACCTAAAACTAACACTAACCCTTGACCTAACCCTTAACCAACACTCCTGTAACCTAACCCTAACCCTAACCCATACCCAAACCCTAACAGTAACCCTAACCCATACCGTAGCACTAACCCTAAACCTAACCCTAACCCTAATCCGCACCCTAAACCTAAACCTAACCCTAACACTAACCATAACCCTAACCCGTACCCTAACCCTAACCCATACCCTAACCCTAACCCTAAACTTAACCGTAACCCTGACCTGTACCCTAAACCTAAAATTAACTCATACCCTAACCCCAACCCTATCCCTAACCCATAACCTTACCCTAACCCTAAACCTAACACAAACCCTATCCCATACCCTAAACCTAACCCTAAACCGTAACCTAACACTAAACCTAACCCTAAGCCTAACCCGGTCATGAACACTAACCCTAACACTAACACTAAACCTACCCCATACTCTAACACTAATCCTTTCTCTAACCCTAACCCGTACCCTAACCCTAACCCTAACTCTAACCCTAACACTAAACCTACCCCATACTCTAACCCTAACCCTAACCCGTACACTAACCCTAACCCTAACCCTAACCCTAACTCTAATCCTATCCCGTACTCTAACCCTAAACCTAACCCTAAACCTAACCCGTACCCTAACCCTAACCCTAACACTGACCCTAACCCGTACTCTAACCCGAACCCTAACCCTAACCGTACTCTAACCCTAACCATAACCCTCACCCTAACCCTAACCCGTACTGTAAACCTAACCCGTACCATAACCCTAACCCTAACTCGTACCCTAACCCTAACACTAACTCGTACCCTAAACCTAACCCTAACCATGACCATAACTCTAACCCTAACCTGTACCCTAAACCTAACCCGTAATTTAAACCTAACCCTAACCCTAACCCTAACCCTAAACCTAACCCTAACCCTAACTCGTACCCTAAACCTACCCTAACCCTGACCCTAACCCTAACACTAACCCATACCCTAAGCCTAACCCATACCCTAACTCTAAACCTAAACCTAACCCTAACCCTAACCAGAACCCTAAATGTAACCCTAACCCTCTACCTAACCCATACCCAAACCTATCACGTACCCTAACCCTAAACCTAACCCGTACGCAAAACCTAACAGTAACCCTAACACATACCCGAGCGCTAACCCTAACTGTAACCCTAACCCGGATCCTAAACCTAACCCATACCCTAAACCTCACCCTAACCCTAACCCGTACTGTAACCCTAACCCATACCATAAACCTAACCCTAACCCGTACCCTAACCCTAACCCTAACTGTACTCTAAGCCTAACCCATACCCTAACCCTAACCCTAAACCTAAACCTAACCCTAACACTGACCCTAACCCTAAACCTAACCCGTACCCTAAACCTAACCCATACCCTAACCCTAAACCTAACCCTAAGCCGTACCCTAAACCTAGCCCTAACCCGTAAACTAACCCTAACCCTAACCCTGACCCTGAACCTAACCCTAACCCGTACCATGAGCCTAACCCATACCCTAACCCTAACCCTAATCCTAACCCTAACCCGTACCTAAAACTAACACTAACCCTTGACCTAACCCTTAACCAACCCTCCTGTAACCTAACCCTAACCCTAACCCATACCCAAACCCTAACAGTAACCCTAACCCATACCGTAGCACTAACCCTAAACCTAACCCTAACCCTAATCCGCACCCTAAACCTAAACCTAACCCTAACACTAACCATAACCCTAACCCGTACCCTAACCCTAACCCATACCCTAACCCTAACCCTAAACTTAACCGTAACCCTGACCCGTACCCTAAACCTAAAATTAACTCATACCCTAACCCCAACCCTATCCCTAACCCATAACCTTACCCTAACCCTAAACCTAACACAAACCCTATCCCATACCCTAAACCTAACCCTAAACCGTAACCTAACACTAAACCTAACCCTAAGCCTAACCCGGTCATGAACACTAACCCTAACACTAACACTAAACCTACCCCATACTCTAACACTAATCCTTTCTCTAACCCTAACCCGTACCCTAACCCTAACCCTAACTCTAACCCTAACACTAAACCTACCCCGTACTCTAACCCTAACCCAAACCCTAACCCTAACCCGTACCCTAACCTAACCGTAACCCTAACCCTTACCCTAAAACTAAACCTAACCTGGACTCTAAGCCTAACCCTAAACCTAACACTAACCCTAACCGTACTCTAACCCTATCCCTAACCCTCACCTAAACCTAACTGTAACCCTAACCCTAACCCATACTGTAACCCTAACCCATACCATAAACCTAACCCTAACCCTAAACTTAATCGTAACCCTGAACCGTAACCTAACCCTAAAACTAACTCGTACCCTAACCCCAACCCTAACCCTAACCCGTACCCTAACCTTCTACCTAACGCTAACCTTGACCCTAAACCTAACCCTAAACTGTACCCTAACCCTAACCGTAACCCTCACCTAAACCTAACCCTAACCAGTACCCTAACCCTAACCCGTAACCTAAACCTAACCCTAAACCTAAACTTAACCCGTACGCTAACCCTATCCCGTAACCTAAACCTAACCCTAACCCGTACCATAACCCTAACCCTAACCCTAAACATATCCGTACTCTAACCCTAACCCTAAACATAACCATAACCCTAACCCTAACCCTAACCCTAAACCTAACCCTAACCCGTACTCTAACCCTAACCCGTACCCTAACACTAACCCTTACCCTAACCCTAAACCTAACCCGTACTCTAACCCTAAACGTAACCCTAACCAGAACCCAAACCCTAAACCTAACACGTACCCTAACCCAACCCTAGACCTAACACGTACACTAAACCTATCCTCACCGTAACCTTAACCCTAACCCATACCGTAACCCTAACACTAACCCTAATCCTAACCCTAACCCTAACCTTAACACTAACACTAACTCTAACCCGTACTATAACTGAACCTTAACCCTAAACCTAACCCTAAACCGTACTCTAACCCTATCCCTAACACTAACACTAACCATAATCCTAACACTAAACCTAAACAGTACTCTAACCCTAAAACTAACCCTAACACTAACCCTAACCCCCTACTATAACCTTAACCCTAAACCTAACCCTATCCCTAACCCTAACTTGTACCGTAACCCAAAACCGTACCTTAACCCTAACCCTAAACCTAACACTAACCCTGACCATAACCCTAAACCTAATCCCGTACCCTAACACTGACCCTAACCCGCATCTAAACCTAACCCTAACCCTAGACCTAACCCGTACCCTAACCCTAACCCGTACCCTAACACTAACCCTAACCCTAAACCTAACTCGATGCATAACCCTAACCCACACCCTAAACCAAAACCTAACCCTAAGAGTAACCCTAACCCATAACCTAGCGCTAACCCTAACCCTAACCCTAGCCTAACCCGCACCCTAAACCTAAACCTAACCGTCACCCTAACCATAGCCCTTACCAGTACCCTAACCCTAACCCATAACCTAACACTAACCCTAACCTTAACCGTAACCCTTACCCGTACCCTAACCCTAAAACTAACCCGTACTGTAACCCCAAACCTAACCCTAACCTGTACCATAACCCTATCCCTAATCCTAACCCTGACCCTAAACCTAACCCATACCCTAAACCTATCCCGTACCCTAACCCTAATGCTAACCTGTCCCTAACCCTAGACCTAACACGTACACTAACTCTAACCCGTACCCTAACACTAACCCTAACCCTAAACCTAAACTGTACCCTAACCCGAACACTAACACTAACCATAATCCTAACCCTATCCCGTACACTAACCCTAACCCTAACCCGTACCCGTACACTAACCCTAACCCTAACTCTAACCCTAGCAATAACCCTACCCCATACTCTAACACTAACCCAAACCCTAAACCTAACCCGTAACCTAAACTGTAACATAACCCTAACCCTAACCTGTACGCTAACACGTACCATAACCCTAACTCTAATCCTAACCCTAACCCTAAACCTAACCCATACCATAACCCTCACCCTAACCCATACCCTAACCCTAACTCGTACACTAACCCTAACACTTACCCTAACCCCTAACCCTAACACTAACCCATACCCTAAACCTAACCCTAACCCTAACTCGTACCCTAACCCTAACCCTAATCCTGACGCTAACCCGCACCATAAACCTAAACCTAACCCTAACCCTATCCATAAACCTTACCGTACACTAACCCTAAAATTAACCCGTACCCTAACCCCAACCCTAACCCGTACCCTAACCCTAACCCTAACCCTAACCCTAACCCTAACCCACACCTAAACCTAACCCTAACCCTTAACCTAAACCTAAGCCTAACCCTAAAATTAACCCGTACGCTAACCCTATCCCGTACCCTAAACCTAACCCTAACCCGTAACCTAACCCTAAACCTAACCCTAAGCCTAACCCGTACATTAACCTTAACCCTAACACTAACACTAAACCTACACCATACTCTAACCCTAAACCTAACTCTAAACCTAACCCATACCCTAACCCTAACAACACTAACTCTAAACCGTACTCTAACCCTAACCCTAACCCTAACTGGACTCTAACCCTAACCCTAAAACTCATCCTAACCCTAACCCGTACTGTAACCCTAACCCGTACCATAATCCTAACCCTAACCCTAACCTTAAGCGTAAACATGACCCGTACCCTAACCTTAAATCTAACCCGTACCCTAACCGCAACCCTAACCCTAACCCGTACACTAACCCTATCCATAACGCTAACCCTGAACCTAAACCTAACCCTAACCCGTACCCTAACCCGAACCCTAACCCTAACCCTCACCTAAACCTAACCCTAACCGTAACCTAAACCTAACCCTAACCCTAAATGTCACCCATAGGCTAACGCTAGCCTGTACCCTAAACCTAACCCTAACCCGTACCCTAACCCTAACCCAAACCCTAACCCTAACTGTAACCGTACTGTAACCCTAACCCGTACCCTAACCACACCCTAACCCTAACCCGTACCCTAACCCTAACCCTAACCCTAACCCACACCTAAACCTAACCCTAACCCGTAACCTAAGCCTAACCCTAAACCTAAACTTAACCCGTACGCTAAGCCTATCCCATACACTTAACCTAACCCTAAACCGTAACCTAAACCTAAACCTAACCCTAAGCCTAACCCGTACATTAACCCTAACACTAACACTAACCCTACCCCGTACTCTAACCCTAACCCTAACTCTAACCCTAAACCGTCCACTAACCCTAACCCTAACCCTAACCCTAACCTAACCCTACCCCGTATTCTAACCCTAACACAAACCCTAACCCTAACACGTACCCTAACCCTAACACTAACACTAACCCTAACCCTTACTCTAACTCTAACCCTAAACCTAACCCGCACCCTAAACCTAACCATAACCCGTAACCTAACCCTAACTCGTAACCTAAACCTAACCCTTACCCTAAACTTATCCCGTACGCTAACCCTATCCCGTACCCTAAACCTAACCCTAACCCGTAACCTAACCCTAAACCTAACCCTAAACCTAACCCGTACATTAACCCTAACCCTACCCTAACACTAACCCTACCCCGTAATCTAACCCTAACCCTAACCCTAACCCGTACCCTAAACCTAACCCTAAAACTTTCCCTAACCCAAACACTAACCCTAACACTTACTCTAACCCTAACCCTCACCCTAAACCTAACCTGTACTGTAACCCTAACCAGTAACATAAACCTAACTCTAACCCGTACCCTAACCCTAACTCATAGCCTAACTATAACCCTGTCCCTAACCCTAACCCGTACCCTAAACCTAACGCATACATGAACCCTAAACCTAACCCTAACCCTAACGCATACCCTAACCATAACCCTAAACCTAACCCTAACCCTAACCCTTACCCTAAACCTAAACCTAACCCTTGACCTAACCCGTACCCAACCCTATATCGTACCCTAACCCTAACCCTAACCCTAACCTGTACCCAAACCCTAATAACCCTAACCCATTCCCTAGCGCTAACCCTAACGCTAAACCTAATCCTAACCCGCACCCTTAACCTAAACCTAACCCTAACCCTAACCATAACCCTTACCCGTACCCTAACCCTAACACATACCTAACACTAACCCTAACCTTAACCATAACCCTAACCCGTACCCTATCCCTAAAACTAACCCGTACCCTAACCCCAACCCTAACCCTAACCCGCACCTAAACATAACCCTAACCCGTACACTAACCCTAACCCGTAACCTAAACCTAACCCTAACCCTAAACTTAACCTGAACACTACACCTATTCTGTACCCTAAACGTAACCCTAACCTGTACCCAAACCCTAACCCTAACACGTACCCTAACCCTAACCCTAACCCCGCACACTAAACCTAACCCTAACCCTAGGCCTAACACGTACACTAAACCTATCCCGTACCGTATCCTCAACCCTAACCCGTACAGTAACCCTAACACTAACCCTAACCCTAACCCCAACCCTAACCCTAACCCGTACCATAACCCTATCCCTATCCCTAACCCTGACCCTAAACCTAACCCTAACCCGTATACTAACCTTAACCCTAACTCTAAACATACCCTAACCCTAACACTAACCCTAACACAAACACTAACCCGTACTCTAACCTAAACCTAACCCTAACCATAACCCTTACCGTACCCTATACCTGACACATACCCCAACACTAAACCTAACTTTAACCGTAACACTAACCCGTACTCCAACCCTAAAACTAACCCATACCCTAACCCCAACCCTAACCCTAACCCGTACCATAACCCTATCCCTATCCCTAACCCTGACACTAAACCTAACCCTAACCCGTACCCTAAACCTAACCGGCACCTAAACCTAAACGTGTCCCGTACCCTAACACTAACCTGTAAACTAAACCTAACCCTAACCCTAAATTTAACCCGTACACTAACCCTATCCCGTACCCTAAACCTAACCGTAACCCGTACCCGAACCCTGACACTAACACTAACCCTATCTGTACACTAACCATAACCCTAACACTAACACTAACCCTGACCCGTACTCTAACCCTAACCCTTACCCTAAACCTAATCCTAAACCATACTCTAACCCTAATCTGTACCCTAACACTAACCCTTACCATAACTCTAAACCTAACACGTACCCTAACCCTAAACGTAACCCTAACCAGTACCCAAACCCTAACCCTAACACGTACCCTAACCCTAACCCTAACCCGCACACTAAACCTAATCCTAACTCTCGACCTAACACGTACACTAAACCTATCCTGTACTGGAACCTTAAACCTAACCCGTACCGTAACCCTAACACTAAGCCTAACCCTAAACCTAAACCTAACACTAACCCGTACACTAACCCTAACCCGAAACCTAACCCGTACCCTAAACCTACCCATAGCTTAACCCTAACTCTAACGCTAACCCCTAACCCTAAACCTAACCCTAACCCTTACCCTAACCCGTACCCAAACGGTAAACCTAACCCGTACCCTAACACTATCCCAAACCCGTACTCTAACCCTAACCCTAACCCTAACCCGCAACCTAAACCTAACCCTAAACCGAACCCTAACCCTAACCCTAACCCGTAACCTAAACCTAACCCTAACCCTAAACTTAACCCGTACGCAAACCCTATCCCGTACCCTAAACCTAACCCTAACCAGTACCCTAACCCTAACCCTAACCCGTACCCTATCAGTACACTAACCCTAAACCTAACGCTAACACTAACCCTAACCCGTACTCTAACGCTAACCCTAAGCCTAAACTTAACCCGTACTCTAACCCTATCCCATACCCTAAAACTAACATTTACCCTAACCCTAAACCTAACCCGTACCCTAACCCTAAATGTAACCCTAACCCGTCCCCAAACCCTAACCCTAACACGTACCGTAACCCTAAACCTAACCCTTACCCTAACCCATACCCAAAGGTAAACCTAACTTGTACCCTAACACTAACCCAAAACCGTACTCCAACACTAACCCTAACCCTAACACTAACCCTACCCCGTACTCTAACACTAACCCTAACCCTAACCATAACCCGTACCCTAACCCTAACCCTAACCCTAACACTAACACTAACCCTACCGCGTACTCTAAACCTAACCCTAAACCGTACCATAACACTAACCCTAACCCTAACCCTAACCCTAACCCTAACAACACTAACCCTAACCTGTACTCTAACCCTAACCCTAAACCTAACCCTAACCGTATTCTAACCCTAACCCTAAACCTCACCCTAACCCTAACCCATACTGTAAACCTACCCCGTACCAAACCCTATCTCTAACCAGTACCCTAACCCTAACCCTAATTAGTACCCTAACCCTAAACCTAACCCTGACCCTAACCCTAACCCTAACCTGTACCCTAAACCTAACCCATACCCTAACCCTAACCCTAACCCTAACCCGGACACTAAACCTAACCCCAACCTGCACCCTAATCCTAACCCTAACCCTAACCCTCACCTAAAACTGACCAAAAACCATACCCTAATCCTAACCCACACCTAAACCTAACCCTAACCCATACCCTAACACTAACCCATCACCTAAACCTAACCCTAACCCTAAAATTAACCCGTACTCTAACCCTAACCCTAACTCTAACACTAACCCTAACCCGTACTCTAACGTTAACCCTAAACCTAAACCTAAACCATACTCTAACCCTATCCCGTACCCTAACATTTCCCCAAATCTAAACCTAACCTGTACCCTAACCCTAAATGTAACCCTAACCCGTCCCCAAACCCTAACCCTAACACGTACCCTAACCCTAACCCTAACACTTACCCTAACCCGTACCCAAACGGTAAACCTAACTTGTACCCTAACACTAACCCAAACCCGTACTCTAACACTAACCCTAACACTAACACTAACCTTACCCCGTACTCTAACATTAACCCTAACCCTAACCATAACCCGTACCCTAACCCTAACCCTAACCTAACCCTAACACTAACCCTACCCCGTACTCTAACAATAACCCTAACCCTAACACTAACCTTACCCCGTACTCTAACATTAACCCTAACCCTAACCATAACCCGTACCCTAACCCTAACCCTAACCCTAACCTAACCCTAACACTAACCCTACCCCGACTCTAACCAAAACCCTAACCCGTACCCTACACGTACCCTAAGCCTAACCCATACACTAACCCTAACCCTTAACCTAACCCTAACCCGTACCCTAAACCTAAACCTAACCCTTGACCTAACCCGTACCCAACCCTATCCCGTACCCTAACCCTAACCCTAACCCGTACCCAAACCCTAACAGTAACCCTAACCCATACCCTAGTGCTAACACTAAACCTAACCCTAAGACGCACCCTAAACCTAAGCCTAACTCTAACCCTAACCCTAACTCTAAACCTAACCCTTACACTGACCCTAAACCTAACCCAATACCGTAACCTAACCCTAACCCTAAACCTAACCCGCACACTAAACCTAACCCTAAACCTAGACCTAACACGTACACTAAACCTATCCCGTACCCTACCTTAAACCTAACCCGTACCGTAACCCTAACACTAACACTAACCCTAACCCTAACCCGTACACTAACCCTAACCTAAACACTAACCCTAACCCTAACCCATACCCTAACCCTAACCCTAACCCTATACCTAACCCTAACGCTAACCCGTACTTAACCCTAACCCTAACCCTAACCCTAAACCTAACTTTAACCATAACCCTAACCCATACACTAACCCTATAACTAACCCGTACCCTAACACCAACCATAACACTTACTGGTACAGTAACCCTATCCCTAACCCTAAACCTGACCCTAAACCTAACTCTAACCCTGACTCTAACCCTAACCCTAACCCTAACCCTATCTGTACACTAACCTAACCCTAACCCTAACACTAAACCTAACCCGTACTCTAACCCTAACCCTAACCCTAAAACTAACCCTAACCCGTACTCTAACCCTAACCCGTACCCTAACACTAACCCTTACCTAACCCTAAACCTAACCCATATCCTAACTCTAAACATAACCCCAACCCATACCCAACACCTATCCCTAACACGTATCCTAACCCTAACCCTAACCCTAATCCTAACCCGCACACTAACCCTAAACCTAAACCTAACTCTAACCCTAACCCGTACACTAACCCTAACCTGAACCCTAACCCTAACCCTAACCCATACACTAACCCTACCTGTAGCCTAACCCTAACTCTAACCCTAACCCCTAACCCTAACACTAACTCTAACCCTTACCCTAACCCGTACCCAAACGGTAAACCTATCCCGTACCCTAACACTAACCCAAACCTGTACTCTAACCCTAACCCTAAACCTAACCTTAACCCGCACCCTAAACTTAACCCTAACCCTAACACAAACCATAACCCTTAACCTTAACCTAACCATAACCCATACCCTAACCTTAACCCTAACCTTAACCATAACCCTAACCCATACCCTAACACTAAAACTAACTCGTACCCTAAACACAACCCGAAACCTAACCTGTACCCTAACACTAGCCCTAACCCTAAACCTGACCCTAAACCTAACCCTAACCCTTACACTAAACTTAACCCTATCCCTAACCCGCACCCTAAAACTAACCATAACCCATAACCTAACCGTAAAACTAACCCGTACCCTAACCCCAACCATAAACCTAACCCGTACCCTAACACTAACACTAACCCTAACCCTGACCCTAAACCTAACCGTAAACTGTACACTAACACTAAACCTAACCTTATCCCGTACCCTAAACCTAACCCTAACCCGTACCCTAACCCTAAACCTAATCCTAAGCCTAACCCGTACATTACCCTAACCCTAACCCTAAAATTAACCCTACCCGTACTCTAAACCTAACCCTAACCCTAACCCTAACCCAAACCCTAACCCTAACACTAACCCTAACCCGTACTCTAACCCTCACCCTAACCCTAAACGTACTCTAACCCTAAACCTAAACCTCACCCTAAACATAACCCGTACTGGAACTTTAACCCGTACCATAACCCTAACCCTAACCCGTAACCTAACCCTAACCCTAACTCGTACACTAACCCTAACACTAACCCTGACTCTAAACCTAACCCTAACCCGTACACTAAACCTAAACTGTACCCTAACCCTAACCCGTACCCTAACCCGTACCTTAAGCCTAACCCTAACCCTAACTCGTACCCTAACACTAACCCTAACCCTGATCCTAACCCTCACCCTAACCCATACCCTAAGCCTAACCCATACCCTAACACTAAACCTAAACCTAACACTAACCCTAACCCGTACCCTAAATCTAAAACTAACTCTTGACCTAACCCTAACACTAACCCTAACCCGTACCCAAAACCTAACAGTAACCCTTACCCATACCCTAGCACTAACCCTAAACCTAAACCTAACCCGCACCCTCAACCTAAGCCTAAACCTAAACCTAAACCTAACCCGAACCCTAAACCTAACCCTTACACTGACCCTAACCCTAAACCTAATCCTAAACCTAAACTGTACCCTAACCCTAAACGTAAACCTAACCTGTACCAAAACCCTAACCCTAACACGTACCTTAACCCTAACCCTAAACCTAACCCGCACACGAAACCTAACCCTAACCTTAGACCTAACACGTACACTAACCTTATCCTGTACCCTAACTTAACCCTAACCCGTACTGTAACCCTAACACTAACCCTAACCCCAACCCTAACACTAAGCCGTAAACTAACCCTAACCCGAACCCTAAACATAACCCTAACCCGTACCCTAACCCTAACACTAACCCGTACACTAACCCTAACCCTAACCCTAACCCTAACCCTAAGCTAACCCGTACTTAACCCTAACCCTAACCCTAACCCTAACCCTAAAACTAACTTTAAACATAACCCTAACCCGTACACTAACCCTAAACCTAACCCGTACCCTAACGCCAACCATAACACTAACTCGTACCGTAACCCTATCCCTAACCCTAAACCTGACCCTAAACCGAACCCTAACCCGTACCCTAAACCTAACCCTAACCCTCACCTAAACATAACCCTAACCTGTACCCTAAACCTAACCCATAACCTAAACCTAACCCTAACCCTAAACTTAACCCATACGCTAACCCTATCTCGTACCCTAAACCTAACCCTAACCCGTACCCTAACCCTAACCCTAACCCTAACCCAATCCGTACTCTAACCCTAACCCTAAACCTACCCCATACTCTAACCCTAACCCTAACTCTAACCCTAACCCGTACCCTAACCCTAAACCTAACCCTAACACTAACCCAACCCCGAACTCTAACCCGAACCCTAACCCTAACCGTAACCCTAACCCGTACCCTAAACCTAATCCTAACCCTAACTCATTCCCTAACCCTAACCCTGACCCTAACCCTAATCCTAACACTAACCCTAACCCTAACCCTAACCCTAAACCGCACCCTAAACTTAACCCTAACCCTAACCCCAACCATAACCCTTAACCGTACCTAACCTGAAACCTAACTCGTACCCTAACACTAACAATGACCCTAACCCTAACCCATACCCTAACCCTAACCCGTACCCTAACCCTAACCCTAACCCTAACCCTAACCCAATCCGTACTCTAACCCTAACCCTAAACCTACCCCGTACTCTAACCTTAACCCTAACTCTAACCCTAACCCGTACCCTAAACCTAAACCTAACCCTAACAATAACCCTACCCAGAACTCTAACCCGAACCCTAACCCTAACCGTAACCCTAACCCATACCCTAAACCTAACCCTAACCCTAACTCGTTCCCTAACCCTAACCCTGACCCTAACCCTAACCCTAACCCGTACCCTAAACCTAACCCGTACCCTAACCTAACACTAAACCTAACCCTAATCCTATCCCGTATCCTAAACCTAACCCTTGTCCTAAGCCGTACCCAACCCTATCCCGTACCCTAACTCTAACCCTAACCCGTACCCAAACCCTAAGAATAACCCTAACCCATACCCTAGCGCTAACCCTAAACCTAACCCTAAGCCTAACCCGCACCCTAAACCTAAACCTAACCGTAACCCTAACCATAACCCTTACCCATCCCCTAACCCTAACCCATAACCTAACACTAAACCTAACCTTAACCGTAACCCTAACCCGTACCCTAACCCTAAAACTAACCCGTCCCATAACCCAAAGCCTAATCCTAACCTGTATCATAACCCTATCCCTAAACATAACCCTGACCCTAAACCTAACCCTAGCCAGTACCCTAAGCCTAACTCGCACCTAAACCTAACCCTAACCCGTAACCGAACCTAAACCTAACTCTAAACTTATCCTGTACACTAACCCTATCCCGTACCCTACACCTAACCCTAACCTGTAACCTAACCCTAAACTGTACCCTAACCCTAACCCTAACCCTATCCGTACACTAACCCAAACCCTAAGCCTAACACTAACCCTAACCCATACTCTAAACCTAAACCTAACCCTAAAGCTAACCCTAAGCCGTACTCTAACCCTAACCCATACCCTAACACTAACATTTACCCTAACCCTAAACCTACCCCGTACCCTAACCCTAAACGTAACTCTAACACGTACCCAAACCGTAACCCTAACACGTACCCGAAACCTAACCCTAACCCGCACACTGAAACTAACCCTAACCCTAGACCTAACACGTACACTAAACCTATCCCGTACCGTAACCTTAACCCTAACCCGTACCGTAATCCTAACCTCAACCCTAACCCTGACCCTAAGCCTAAATGTACCCTAACCCTAACCCTAACACTAACCCTAACTGGTACTCTAACTTAACCCTAACCCTAAACCTAACCCTTCCCGTACTGTAACCCTAACCCTAACTCTAAAACTAACCATAACCCAAACACTAACCTAACCCGTACTCTAACCCTAACCCTAACCCTAAACCTAACCCTAACCCGTACTCTAAACCTATCCCGTACCCTAAAACTAACCCTTACCCTAACCCTAAACTAAAACCTAACCCGTACCCTAACCCTAAACGTAACCCTAACCCGTACCCAAACCCTAACCCTAACACGTACCCTAAACCTAAACCTGACCCTAAACCTAACACTAACCCGTACCCTATCCCTAACCCGCACCTAAACCTAACCCTCACCCGTACCCTAACTCTAACCCATAACCAAAACCTAACCCTAACCGTAAACTTAACCCGTACACTAACCCTATCCCGTACCCTAAACCTAACCCTAACCCATACTCTAACCCTATCCCGAACTCTAACCCTAACACTAACGCTAACCGTAACCCTAACCCGTACGCTAAACCTAACCCTAACCCTAACTCGTTCCCTAACCCTAACCCTGACCCTAACCCTAACCCTAACCCGTACCCTAAACCTAACCCATACCCTAACCCTAACACTAAACCTAAACCTAATCCTATCCCGTACCCTAAACCTAACCCTAACCCTTGTCCTAACCTGTACCCAACCCTATCCCGTACCCTAACTCTAAACCTAAACCGTAACCAAACCCTAAGAATAAACCTAACCCATACCCTAGCGCTAACCCTAAACCTAACCCTAAGCCTAACCCGCACCCTAAACCTAAACCTAACCGTAACCCTAACCATAACCCTTACCCATCCCATAATCCGAACCATAACCTAACACTAACCCTAACCTTAACCGTAACCCTAACCCGTACCCTAACCCTAAAACTAACCCGTACCATAACCCCAACCCTAACCTTACCCGTATCATAACCCTATCCCTAAACCTAACCCTGACCCTAAACCTAACCCTAACCCATACCCTAAGCCTAACGCGCACCTAAACCTAACCGTAACCCGTACCCTAACCCTAACCCGTAACCTAACCTAAACCTAACCTTAAACTTATCCCGTACACTAACCCTATCCCGTAACCTAAACCTAACCCTAACATGTACCCTAACCCTAACCCTAACCTAACCATATCCGTACACTAACCCTAACCCTAACACTAACCCTAACCCATACTCTAAACCTAATCCTAACCCTAAAGCTAACCCTAAGCCGTACTCTAACCCTAACCCGTACCCTAACACTAACCCTTACCCTAACCCTAAACCTAGCCCGTACCCTAACCCTAAACGTAACTCTAAACCATACCCAAACCGTAACCCTAACACGTACCCGAACCCTAACCCTAACCCGCACACTGAAACTAACCCTAACCCTAGACCTAACACGTACACTAAACCTATCCCGTACCATAAACTTAACCCTAACCCGTACCGTAATCCTAACCTCAACCCTAACCCTAACCTAAGCCTAAATGTACCCTAACCCTAACCCTAACACTAACCCTAACCGGAACTCTAACTTAAACCTAACCCTAAACCTAACCCTTCCGTACTCTATCCCTAACCCTAACTCAAAAACTAACCATAACCCTAACACTAACCTAACCCGTACTCTAACCCTAACCCTAACCCTAACACTAACCCTAAGCCATACTCTAACCCTAACCCTCACCCTAAACCTAACTCTAACCTGACTCTAACCCTAACCTGTACCCTAACACTAACCCTTACTCTAACCCTAAACCTAACCCGTACCCTAACACTAAACGTAACCCTAACCCGAACCAAAACCTAAACCTAACACATTCCCTAACACTATCACTAACCCGCACACTAAAACTAACCCTAACCCTAGACCTAACACGTAAACTAAACCTATCCTGTACCGTAACCTTACCCCTAACCCTAACCCTAACCCTAACCCTAACACTAACCCTAACCCTAACCCTAATCCTAACACTAACCCTAACCCGTACTCTAACTTAACCCTAAACCTAAACCTAACCCTAACCCATATTCTGACCCTAACCCTAACCCTAACACTACCCATAATCCTAACACTAAACCTAACACGTACTCTAACCCTAAAACTAACACTGACACTAACCCTATCCCCTTGTATAACCCTAACCCTTACCTAACCCTAACCCTGACCCTAACACTAAACCTAATCCCGTAACCTAACCCTGACCCTAAACCGCATCTAAACCTAACCCTAACCTGACACCTAACCCGTACCCTAACCCTAACCCATAGCCTAACACTAACCCATACCCTAACACTAACCCATACCATAAACCTAACATTAACCCTAACCCGTAACCTAACCCTAACCCGTACCCTAAACCTAACCCGATGCCTAACCCTAACCCACACCCTAAACCAAACCCTACCTCTAGATCTATGCCGTACCCTAAACCTATCCCGTACCCTAACCCTAATGCTAACCTGTCCCTAACCCTAGACCTAACCCGTACACTAACCCTAACCCGTACCCTAACACTAACCCTAAACCTAAACCTAAACCGTACCCTAACACTAACCCTAACCCTAAGACTAACACTAACCCTAATCCTAACCCTATCCAGTACACTAACCCTAACCCTAACCCGTACCCGTACCCTAACCCTAACCCTAACCAATACGCTAACACGTACCATAACCTTAACCCTAATCCTAACCCTAACCCTAAAACTAACCCATAGCCTAACCCTCACCCTAACCCATACCCTAACCCTAACTCGTACCCTAAACCTAACCCTTACCCTACCCCTAACCCTAACACTAATCCGTACCCTAAACCTAACCCTAACCCTAACTCGTACACTAACCCTAACCCTAAACTTGACCCTAACCCGCACCCTAAACCTAAACCTAACCCTAACCCTAACCATAACCCTTACCGTACCCTAACCCTAACCCATACCATAAACCTAACCCTAAACTTAACCGTAACCCTGACCCATACCCTAACCCTAAAATTAACCCGTACCCTAACCCCAAACCTAACCCTAACGTGAACCCCAACCCTAACCCTAACCCTAACCCACACCTAAACCTAAACGTAACCCATAACCTAAACCTAACCCTAACCCTAAAATTAACCCGTACGATAACCCTCTCCCGTACCCTACACCTAACCCTAACCCGTAACCTAACCCTAAACCTAACCCTAAGCCTAACCCGTATATTAACCCTAACGCTAACCCTAACACTAACCCTACACCGTACTCTAACCCTAACCCTAACTCTAACCCTAACCCGTACCCTAACCCTAACCCTAATACTAACCCTAACCCGTACTCTAACCCTAACCCTAACCCTAACCCTAACCGTACTCTAACCCTAACACTAACCCTCACCCTCACCCTAACCCGTACAGTAACCCTAACCCTAACCCTAAACTTAAACATAACACTGACCATACCCTAACCCTAAAACTAACCCATACCCTAACCCCAACCCTAACCTTAACCCGTACCCTAAACCTATACCTAACGCTATCCCTGACCTTGAACCTAACCCTAACCCCTACCCTAACAGTAACCCTAACCCTAACCCTCAACTAAACCTAAACCATACCCGTACCCTAACCCTAACCCGTAAAGTAAACCTAACCCTAACCCTAAACTTAACCCGTACGCTAACCCTATCCTGTATCCTAAACCTAACCCTAACACGTACCCTAACCCTAACCCTAACCCTAACCATACTCTAAGCCTAACACTAACCCTCACCCTAACCCTAACCGTACTGTAACCCTAAACCGTACCCTAACCCCAACCCTAATCGTAACTCGTACCCTAACCCTAACCCTAACGCACACCTAAACCTAACCCTAACCCGTAACCTAAGCCTAACGCTAACCCTAAACTTAACCCGTACGCTAACCCTATTCCGTACACTTAACCAAACCCTAACCAGTAACCTAACCCTAAACCTAACCCTAAGCCTAACCAATACATTAACCCTAACCCAAACACTAACACTAACCCTACCCCGTACTCTAACCCGAACCCTAACCCTAACACTAACCCTAACCCGTACTCTAACACTAACCCTAACCCTAAACGTAACCCTAACACTTACGCTAACCCTAACCTGTACCCTAACACTGACCCTAACCCTAACACTATCCCAAACCCTAACACTAAACCTAACCCGTACTCTAACACTAACCCTAACCCTAAACATAACCCTAACCCTTATGCTAACACTAACCCGTACCCTAACACTGACCCTAAATCTAACACTATCCCTAACCCGTACTCTAACCCTAAACCTATCCCTAACTCTAACCCTAACCCGTACTATAACCCTAACCTAACCCTAACCCTAAACCTAAACTTAACCCGTACTCTAACCCTATCCCGTAGCCTAACCCTAAATCTAACCCTAACCCCTAACCCTCACCCTAACCCTATTCCTTACACTATCCCGTACCCAAACGGCACACCTAACCCGTACCCTAACACTAACCCAAACCTGTACTCTAACCCTAACCATAACCCTAACCCTATCCCTAAACCGCACCCTAAACTTAACCCTAAACCTAACACTAACCTTAACCCTTAACCGTACCCTAACCCTAACCCACACCCTAACCCTAACCCTAACTTTAACCGTAACCCTAACCCGTAACCTAACCCTAAAACTTACCTGTACCCTAACCCCAAACCTACCCTAACCCATAACCTAACACTAACCCTAACACTAACCCTGACCCTAAACCTAACCCTAACCCATACACTAACCCTAACCCTAACACTAACCCGCACCCTAAACATAACCATAACCCATACCCTAACCCTAAACCGGAACCTATACCTAACCATAACCCTAAACTTATCCCGTACGCTAACCCTATCCCGTACCTTAAACCTAACCCTAACCCGTAACCTAACCGTAAACCTAAGCCTAAGATTAACCCGTACATTAACCCTAACCCTAACACTAACCCTAACCCTACCCCGTAATCTAACCCTAACCCTAACCCTAACCCCAACACTAACCCGTACCCTAACCCTAACACTAAACCTTTCCCTAACCCTAACACTAACCCTAAACCTTAATCTAACCCTAAACCTAACCCTTACCCTAACTGTACTCTAACCCTAACCCTAACCCTGACCCTAACCCTGATCCGTACTGTAACCCTAACCCATAACATAACCCTAACTCTAACCCGTACCCTAAACCTAACCCTAAATCATAGCCTAACACTAACCCTGACCCTAACCCTAACCCGTACCCTAAACCTATCCCGTACCCTAACCCTAAACCTAACCCTAAGCGTACCCTAAACCAAACCCTAACCCTAACTCATACCCTAACCCTAAGCCTGACCCTAACCCTAATTCATACCCTAAACCTAACCCATACCCTAACCCGTATCCTAAACCTAACCCTAACCCTCACCCTTACTCTAAACCTAACCCTAACCCTTGACCTAACCCGTACCCAAACCTATCTCGTACCCTAACCCTAACCCTAACCCGTACCCAAACCCTAACAGAAACCCTAACCCATTCCCTAGCGCTAACCCTAACCCTATACCTAATCCTAACCCTCACCCTAAACCGAAACCTAATCCTAACCCTAACCATAACCCTTACCCGTACCATAACCCTAACCCATACCCAAACACTAACCCTAACCTTAACCGTAGCCCTAACTCTTACCCTAACCCTAAAACTAACCCGTACCCTAACCCCAACCCTAACCCTAACCCACACCTAAACTGAACCCTCACCAGTACCCTAACCCTAACCTGTAACCTAAACCTAACCCTAACCCTAAACTTAACCTGAACACTAAACCTATCCCGTACCCTAAACCTAACCTTAACCCATACACTAACCCTAACCTTAACCCTAACAATATCCGTACACTAACCCTAACCCTAACCCTAACCCTAAACCTAACCCATACCCTAACCCTAAACGTAAACCCTAACCCGTACCCAAACCCTAACCCTAACATGTACCCTAACCCTAACCCTAACCCTAACCCTAACCCGCACACTAAACCTAACACTAACCCTAGACTTAACACGGACACTAACCATATCCCGTACCATAATCTTAACCCTAACCCGTACCATAAACCCAACACTTACCCTAACCCAAACCCTAACCCTAACCCTAACCCGTACACTAACCCTAACCCGAACCCTAACCCGTACCCAAACGGTAAACCTAACCCATACACTAACACTAACCCAAACCTGTACTCTAACCCTAACCCTAACCCGCAATCTAAACTTAACTCTAACCCTAATCCCTAACCTAAACCTAATCCTAACTCTAACCCTAACCCAAACCATAAACCTTAACAGTAACCTAACCCTAACCCATACCCTAACCCTAACCCTAATCTTAACCATAACCCTAAACCGTATCCTAACTCTAAAACTAACCCGCAAACTAACCTCAACCCTAACCCTAATCTGTAACCTAAAACTAACCCTAAACCTAACCATGAACCTAAAGCTAACCCTAACCCTTACACTAACCCTAACCCTAACCCTTACCCGCACCCTCAACCTAACCCTAACCCGTACCCTAACCCTAACCCGTAAACTAAACCTAACCCTAACCCTAAACTTAACCCGTACGCGAACCCTATCCCTTACCCTAAACCTAACACTAACCCGTATCCTAACACTAAACCTAACCCTTAGCCTAACCTGTACAATAACCCTAACCCTAACCCTGACCCTAACACTAACCCTAAACCGTACTCTAACCCTCTAACCATACCCTAACCCTAAGCCTAAACCTCACCCAAACCCTAACCCGTACTGTAACCCTAACCCGTACCATAACCCTAACCCTAACCCGTACCTTAACCCTAACCCTAAATTGTACCCTAACCCTAACCCTAACCCTAACACTGACCCTTAACCTAACCCTAACCCGTACCCTAAACCTAACCCGTACTTTAACCCTAACCTTAACCCTTATCCGTACACTAAACCTAACCCTAACACTAACTCGTACCCTAAACCTAACCCTAACCCTGACCCTAACCCTAACACTAACCCGTACCCTAAGCATAACCCATACCCTAACCCTAACCCTTGACCTAAACCGTACAGAAACCTATCCCGTACCATACCCCTAACCCGTACCCAAACACTAACAGTAACACTAACCCATACCCTAGCGCTAACTGTAACCCTAACCCTAACCATACTCTAACACTAACCCTAACCCTCACCCTAACCCTACCCCATACTGTAACCCTAACCCGTACCATAACCCTAACCCTAACCCGTACCCTAACCCTAACCCTAACTCGTACCCTAACCCTAACACTTTCCCTATCCCTAAACCTAACCCGTACCCTAAGCATAACCCATACCCTAACACTAACCCTAAACCTAACCCTAACCCGTACCCTAAACCTAACCCTACCCTTGACCTAACCCATACCCAAACCTATCCAGTACCCTAACCTTAACCCTAACCCGTACAGAAACCCTGACAGTAACCCTAACCCATACCCTAGCGCTAACCCTAACACTAACCCTAACCATATCCCGGAACCTAAACCTAACCCTAACCCTGACCCTAACACTAACCCTATCCCGTACCCTAACCCTAAACCGTACCAGAACCCTAACCCTAAACCTAACCCATACCCTAACCCTAAACGTAAACCTAGCCCGTACCCAAAACCTAACCCTAACACGTATCCCAAACCTAACCCTAAGCCTAACCCGCACACTAAACTTAACCCTAACCCTAGACCTAACACGTACACTAACCCTATCCCGTACCCTAAACTTAACCCTAACCCGTACCGTGTCCCTAACACTAACACTAACCCTAAACCTAACCAATACACTAACCCTAACCGAACCTTAACCCTAACCCTAACCCGTACCCTAACCCTACCCATAGCCTATTCCTAACTCTAACCCTAACCCCTAACCCTAAGCCTAACCGGAACCCATACCCGAACCCGTACCTAAACGGTAAACCTAACCCGTACCATAACACTAACCCAAATCCGTACTCTAACCCTAACCGTAACCCTAAACCTAGCCCGAAATCTCAATTTAACCCTAACCCTAATGCAAACCATAACCTTTAAACGTAACCTAACCCTAACCCATAACCTAACCCTAACCCTAACCTTAACCATAACCCTAATCCGTAACCTAACCCTAAAATTAACGCGGACCCTAACCCCAATCCTAACCCTAACCCGTACCCTAACACTAACCCTATCCCTAACCCTGAAGCTAAACCTAACTCTAACCCTTACACTAACCTTAACCCTAACCCAACCGGCACCTTAAACTTAACCCTAACCCGTACCCTAACACTAACCCGTAACCTAAACCGAACCCTAACCCTAAACTTAAACCGTTCGCTAAACCTATCCCTTACCCTAAACCTAACCCTAACCTGTATCTTAACCCTAACCTAACCCTAAGACTAACCCGTACTTTAAACCCAACCCAACCCTAACACTAACTCTACCCCGTACCCTAACCCTAACCCTAACCCTAACCCTAACCCGTACCCTAACCCTAACACTAACCCTAACCCTAACACTAACCCTAACCAGTACTCTAACCCTAACCCTAACCCTAACCCTAACCCTACCCGTACTCTAACCTTAACACTAACCCTCACCCTAACCCTAACCGTACTGTAACCCTAACACGTACAATAACCCTAACCCGAACCCTAAACTTAACCGTAACCCTGACCCGTACACTAACCCTATCGCTAACGCTAACCCTGACACTAAACCTAACCCTAACCTGTACCCTAACCCTATATCTAACCCTAACCTTAACCTAACACTAACCCGTACCCTAACCCTAACCCGAAACCTAACCCTAACCGTACTCTAACCCTAACACTAACCCTCACCCTAACCATAACCGTACTGTAACCCTAACCCGTACCCTAACCACAACCCTAACCCTAACCGGTACACTAACCCTAACCCTAACCCACACCTAAACCTAACTCTAACCCATAACCTAAGCCTAACCCTAATCCTAATCTTAACCCGTATACTAAACCTATCTTGTACCCTTAACCTAACCCTAACCCATAACCTAACCCTAAACCTAAACCTAAGCCTTACCCGTACTAGAACCCTGACCCTAACACTAACACTAACCTTACCACGTACTCTAAACGTAACCCTAAATCTAACCCTAACCCGTACCCTAACCCTAACCTTAACCCTAACCCTAACACTAACCCTACCCCGTACTCTAACCCTAACACAAACCCTAAGCCTAACCCATACCCTAACCCTAACCCTAACCCTAACCCTAACCCTAACCCTAACCCTAACACTAACCCTATCCTGTACCCTAAACATAACCCTAACCCGTACCCTAACCCTAACCCTAACCCTAACCCTATCCGTACTCTAACCCTAACCCTAACCCTAAAACTAACCCTTACCCGTACTATAACACTAACACTAACCCTAAACGTAACCCTAACCCTTATGCATACCCTAACCCATACCCTAACACTAACCCTATCCGTAACACTATCCCAATCCGGTACTCTAACCCTAAACCTAAACCTAACTCTAGCCCTAACCCGTACTATAACCCTAAACCTAATCCTAACCCTAAACCTAACCTTAGCCTGTACTCTAACCATATCCAATAGCCTAGCACTAACTCTAACCCTAACCCCTAACCCTAACGTTAACCCTAACCCTTACCCTAACCTGTACCCAAATGGTAAACCTAACCCATACCCTAACACTAACCCAAACCCGTACTCTAACCCTAACCCTAACACTAACCCTAACCCTAAACGGCACCCTAAACTTAACCCTAACTCTAACCATCACCCTTAACCGTACCCTAACCCTAACCCTAACTCATACCCTAACCCTAACACTGAACCTAACCCTAAGCCGTACCCTAACCCTAACCCGTACACTAACCCTAACCCTAACCCTAACCCTATCCGTACTCTAACGCTAACCCTAACCCTCCCCTGTACTCTAACCCTAACCCTAACTCTAACCCTAACGCGTACCCTAACCCTGAACCTAACCCTAACACTAACCCTACCCCGTACTCTAAAACTAACCCCTAACCCTAACCGTAACACTAACCCATACCCTAAACCTAACCCTAACCCTAATTCGTACCCTAACACTAACCCTAACTCTGACCCTAACCCTAAATCTAACCTGTACCCTAAACCTAACCCATACCCTAACCCTAACCCTAAACTTAACCCTAACCCTTTCCCGTACCCTAAACCTAACCCTAAACCTTTCCTAACCCATACCCAACCCTATCACATACCCTAACCCAAACCCTAACCCGCACCCAAAGCTTAAGAGTAAACCTAACCCATACCCTAGCGCTAACCCTAACCCTAACCCTAAGCCTAAACTGCAACCTAAACCTAAACCTAACCATAACCCTAACCATAACCCTTACCCGTACCCTAACCCGAACCCATAACCTAACACTAACCCTAAACTTAACCGTACCCTAACCCGTACCCTAACTCTAAAACTAACCGGTACCGTAACCCCAACCCTAACCCTAACCCATACCATAACCCTATCCCTAATCCTAACCCTGACCCTAAAACTAACCCTAATCTGTACGCTAACTCTAACCCGCACCTAACCCTAACACTAACCCTAACCCGTACCCAACCCTAACTCATAACCTAACCCTCACCCTAACCCGTACCCAAACCCTAAGAGTAACCCTAACCCATACCCTAGCGTTAACCCTAACCCTAACCCTAACCGTAACACTAACCCGCACCCTAAACCTAAACCTAAACCTAACCATAACCATAACCCTTACACGTACCCTAAACCTAACCCATACCCTAACCATAACCCTAAAAAAACCGTAGCCCTAACCCATACCCTAACCCTAAAATTAACCCGTACCCTAACACCAACCCTAACCCTAACCCTAACCCTAACCCGTACCCTAACCCTAAAAATAACCCGCACCTAAACCTAAACCTTACCCATAACCTAAACCTAACACTAACCCTAAACTTACCCCGTATGCTAACCCTATCCCATACCCTAAACCTTACCCTAACCCGTAACCTAACCCTAAACCTAACCCTAAACCTAACCCGTACATTAACCCTAACCCTAACCCTAACACTAACCCTACCCCGTACTCTAAACCTAACCCTAAATCTAACCCTAACCCATACCCTAAACCTAACCCTAACCCTAACCCTAACCCTAACCCTAACTCTAAACCTAACCCGTACTCAAATCCTAACCTTAACCCTAACCGTACTCTAACCCTAACCCTAACCCTCACACTAACCCTAACCCGTACTGTAACACTAACCCGTAACATAACCCTAAACCTAACACTAACCTTAAGCGTAACCCTGACCCGTACCCTAACCCTAAATCTAACCCGGACCCAAACCCCACCCTAACCCTAACGCTTACCCTAACCCTATCCCTAACGCTAACCCTGACTCTAAAACGAACCCTAAACCATACCCTAACCCTAACCCTAACCCTAACCCTCACCTACTCTAAACCTAACTGTACCCTAACCCTAACCCGTAACCTAAACCTAAACCTAAGCCTAAACTTAACCCATACGCTAACCCTATCCCGTACCCTAAACCGAACCCTAACCCGTACCCTAACCCTAACCCTAACCCTAACCCTATCCGTACTCTAACCCTAACCCTAACCCTAACACTAACCCTAACTTGAACTCTAACCCTAACCCTAACCCTATACGTAACCCTAACCCGGACTCTAACCCTAACCCGTACCCTAACACTAACCTTAAACCTAACACTATCCCTAACCCGTATTCTAAACCTAATCCTAACCCTAACTCTAACCCTGACCCGTACTATAACCCTAAACCTAACCCTAACCCTAAACCTAACCCTAACCCGTACTCTAACCCTATCCCTTAGCATAACACTAACTCTAACCCTAACCCCTAAACCTAACCCTAACCCTTACCCTAACCCGTTCCCAAACGGTAAACCTAACCCGTACCCTAACACTAACCCAAACCTGTACTCTAACCCTAACCCTAACCCTAAACTTAACCCTAAACCGCACCCTAAACTTAACCCTAACCCTAACCATAACCATAACCCTTAACCGTACCCTAACCCTAACCCTAACTCATACCCTAAAACTAACACTTACCCTAACCCTATCCAGTACCCTAAACCTAACCCATACCAACCCTAACCCTAACCCTAACCCTAACCCATACCCTAAACCTAACACTAACCCTAACTCGTACCCTAACCCTAACCCCAAACCTGACCCTAACCCTAAACCTAACCCATACCCTAAACCTAACCCATAGCCTAATCCTAACCCTAAACCTAACCCTAACCCTATCCCGTACCCTATGCCTAAACCGAACCTTTGACCTAACCCGTACCCAACCTTATCCCGTACCCTAACCCTAACACTAACCCCTACCCAAACCCTAAGTGTAACCCTAACCCACACCCTAGCGCTAAACGTAACCCTAACCCTAAGCCTAACCAGCACCCTTAACCTAATCCTAACCCTAACCCTAACCATAACCCTTACCCGTACCCTAATCCTAACCCATACCATAACCCTATCCCGCACCTAAACCTAAACCTAACAAGTACCCTAACCCTAACCCATAACCTAAACCTAAACCTAACCCTAAACTTATCCCGTACACTAACCCTATCCCGTACCCTAAACCTAACCCTAACCTGTACCCTAAACCTAACCTTACCCCTAACCCCATCCGTACACTAACCCTAACCCTAACACTAAACCTATCCCATACTCTAACCTTAAACCTAACCTTAACCCTAACACTAACCCTAACTTTTACTCTAACCCTAAACCTAACCCTAAACGTAACCCTAATCCGTAATCTAACCCTAACCCGTACCCTAACTCTAACCCTAACCCTAACACTATCCCTAACCCGTACCCTAACCCTTAACGTAACCCTAACCCGTAATCAAACCCTAACCCTAACACGTACCCTAACCCTAACCCTAAACCGCACACTAAAACTAACCCTAACCCTAGAACTAACACGTACACTTAACCTATCCTGTACCGTAAACTTAACCCTAACCCATACCGTAACCCTAACACTAACCCTAATCCTAACCCTAACCCTAACCCTAACCCTAACCCTAACCCGTAGACTAACCCTAACCCGAACCCTAACCCTAACCCTAACCCTAAACGTACCCTAAACCTAACCCTAACACGTACCCTAACACTAACCCTTACCCCAACCCTAAACCTAACCCATACCCTAACCCTAAACGTAACCCTAACCCATACCCAAACCCTAACCCTAACACGTACCCTAAACCTAACCCTAACCCGCACACTAAACCTAACCCTAACCCTAGACCTAACATGTACACTAAACCTATCCCATACCGTAACCTTCATCCTAACCCGTACCGTAACCCTAACACTAACCCTAACCCTAACCCTAACCCATACACTAACCCTAACTCTAACCCTAACCCGTAACCTAAGACTAACCCTAACCCTAACCCATACCATAACCCTAAAACTAACCCTAACCCGTACCCTAACCCTAACCCGTACCCTATCCCTAACCCGATGCCTAACCCTAACCCACACCCTAAACCTAACCCTAACCCTAGACTTAAACCGTACCCTAAACCTATCCCATAACCTAACCCTAACGCTAATCTGTACCCTAACCCTAACACTAGCACTAACCCTAATCCTAAACCTATCCTGTACACTAACCCTAACCCTAACCCTAACCCATACCCTAACCCTAACCCTAAACCTAACCCTAACCCTGACCCTAACCCTAACCCTAATCCCGAACCTTAACCCTAACCCGCATCCTAAACCTAACTCTAACCCTAACCCTAACCCGTACCATAAACCTAACACTAACCCTAACCCGTACAAAAACCCTAACACGTACACTAACCTTAACCCGATGCCTAACCCTAACCCACGCACTAAACCTAACCCTAACCCTAGACCTAAACCGTACCCTCAACCTATCCCGTAACCTAACCCTAACGCTAACCTGTACCCTGTCCCTAACACTAACACTATCCCTAATCCTAACCCTTTCCCGTACACTAACCCTAACCCGGTCCCTAACCCGAACCCGTACCATTACACGTACCTTAACCCTAACCCTAACCCGTACCCTCACCCGTAACCTAAACCTAACCCAAACCTGTACGCTAACACGTACCATAACACTAACCCTAATCGTAAACCTAACCATAAACCTAACCCATACCCTACCCCTCACCCTAACCCATATCCTAACCCTAACTCGTACCCTAACACTAACACTTACCCTAACCCCTAACCCTAACCCTACACCGTACCCTAAACCTAACCCTAACCCTAACTAGTACCCTAACCCTAACCCTAACACTGACCCTAATCCTAACCTTAGTCCTAAACCTAAACCTAACCCTAACCCGTACAGTAACCCTAACCCGTACCCTAACCCTAACCCTAACCCTAAACCTAACCCTAACCCTGACCCTAAACCTAACCCTAACCCGTACCCTAACCCTAAAGGTAATGCTAACCTGTACCCAAACCCTATTCCTAACACGTACCCTAACCCTATCCATAACCCTAACCCGCACACTAAACCTAACCCTAACCCTAGACCTAACACGTACACTAACCCTATCCCGTAGCCCAGCCTTAACCCTAACCCGAACCCTAACCCTACCCTTAACCGTACCCTAACCCTACCTGTAGCCTAACCCTAAATCTAACCCTAACCCCTAACCCAAACCCTAACCCTAACCCTAACCCTTACCCTAACACGTACCCATATGGTAAACCTAAGCCGTAACCTAACACTAACCCAAACTCGTACTCTAACCCTAACCCTAACCCAAACCCACACCGTTAAATTAACCCTAACCGTAACCCTAAACCAAACCATAACCCTTAACCGTAACCTAACCTTAAACTATACCCTAACCCTAACCCTAACCTTAACCATAACCCTAACCCGTAACCTAACCCTAAAACTAACCTATACCCTAACCCCAACCCTAACCCTAACCCGTACCCTAACACTAACCATAACCCTAAACCTGACCCTAAACCTAACCCTAACACTTACACTAACCCTAACACTAATCCTAACCCGCACCCTAAACCTAACCATAACCCGTACCATAACCTTAACCCGTAACCTAAACCTAACCCTAACCCTAAACTTAACCCGTACGCTAACCTTATCCCAGACCCTAAACCTAACCCTAACCCATATCCTAACCCTAAAACTAACCCTAAGCCTAATCTGTACATTAACCCTATCCCTAACCCTAACACTAACCCAACCCCGTACTCTAACACTAACCCTAACCCTAACCCTAACCCGTACCCTAACCTTAACCCTAAACCTAACTCTAACACTAACCCTAACCTGTACTCTATCCCTAACCCTAACCCTAAACCTAACCATATTCTAACCCTAACCCTAACACTAAAGCGTAACCCTAACCCGTACTGTAACCTTAAGCTCACACCATAACCCTAAACCTAACCCGTATCCTAAACCTAACCCTAATTCGTACCCTAACCCTAACCCTAACCCTGACCCTAACCCTAACCCTAACCCGTATCCTAAACCTAACCCATACCCTAACCCTAAACCTAACCCTAACCCGTAACCTAACCCTAACCCTAACCCTAACCCTGACCCTAAACCTAAATCTAACCCGTACCCTAAGCCTAACCCATACCCTCAACCTAAACCTAATCCTAAACCTAACCCTTACCCGTACCCTAAACCTAACCCTAACCCTTAACCTAACCCGTAACCTAACCCTAACCCTAACCCGTACCCAAACCCAAACAGTAACCCTAAACCATACCCTAGCGCTAACACTAACCCTAACCCTAAAACTAACCATTACCCGTACCCTAACCCTAACCCATACCCTAACCCTAACCCTAAACTTAACTGTAACCCTGACCCGTACCCTAAACCTAAAATTAACCCGTACCCTAACACCAATCCTAACCCTAACCTGTACCCTAACCCTAACCGTAACCCTAACCCACAACAAACCTAACCCTAACCATAACCTAAGCCTAAACCTAACCCTAAACTTAACCCGTACGCTAACCTTATCCCGTACCCTAAACCTAACCCTAACCCGTAACCTAACACTAAACCTAACCCTAAGCCTAACCCATACATTAACCCTAACCCTAACACTAACACTAACCCTTCCCCATACTCTAACCCTAACCTAAAAACTAACCCTAACCAGTACCCTAACCCTAAACCTAACCCTAACACTAACCCTACCTCGTACTCTAACCCTAACACAAACCCTAACCCTAAACAATACACTGACCCTAACCCTGACCCTAACTCTGACACTAACCCTAACCCGTACTCTAACCCTAACCCTAACCCTAACCGTACTCTAACCGTAACACTAACCCTCACCCTAACCCTAACAGTACTGTAACCCTAACCCGTACCATAACCCTAACCCTAACCGTAAACTTAATCGTAAACCTGAACGGTACCTTAACCCTACAACTAACCCGTACCCTAACCCCAACCCTAACCCTAACCCGAACCCTAACCCTATCCCTAACGCTAACCCTCACCTAAACCTAACAATTACCCATACCCTAACCTTAACCCGTAACCTAAACCTGAACCTAACCCTAAACTTAACCCCTACGCTAATCCTATCCCGTACCCTAAACCTAACCCTAACCCCTACCCTAACCTAACCCTAACCCTAACCCTAACCCTATCCGTACTCTAACCCTAACCCTAACCATAACCATAACACTAACCCTAACCCGTACTCTAACAATAACCCTAAACCTAAACCTAACCCTAACCCCTACCCTAAACCTAACCTTAACCCAACCCTATCCCGTACCCTAACCCTAATCCTAACCCGTACCCAAACCCTACGAGTAACCCTAACCCATACACTAACGCTAACCCTAACCCTAAGCCTAACCCGCACCCTAAACCTAAACCTAACCGTAACCCAAACCATAAACCTTACCCATAAACCTAACGCTAAACCATAACCTAACACTAACCGTAACCTTAACCGTAACCCTAAACCGTACCCTAACCCTAAAACTAACCCGTACCATAACCCCAACACTAACACTAACTCGACCCTAACCCTATCCCTAATCCTAACCCTGACCCTAAACCTAACCCTAACCCATACCCTAACCCTAAACCGCACCTAAACCTAACCCTAACCTGTACCCTAACTCTAAACCGTAACCTAATCCTAAACCTAACCCTAAATTTATCCCGTACACTAACCCTATCCCGTACCCTAAACCTAACTCTAACCTGTACCCTAACCCTAACCCTAACCCTAACCCTATCCATACACTAACCCTAACCCTAACCCTAATACTAACCCTAACCCATACTCTAACCCTAAACCTAACCCTAAACCTAACCCTAACCAGTACTCTAACCCTAACCCGTACCCTAACACTAACCCTTACGCTAACCCTAAACCTAACCTGTACCCTAAACCTAAATGTAACCCTTGACCTAACCCGTACCCAACCCTAATTCGTGACCTAACCCTAACCCTAACCCGTACTCAAACCCTAAGAGTAACCCTAAATATACCCTAGCGCTAACCCTAACCCGAAACCTAACCATCACCCTAAACCTAAACCTAACCCTAACCCTAAACATAACCCTTACCCGTACCCAAACCCTAACCCATGCCCTAACCCTAACCCTAAACTTAACCGTAACCCTGACTCGTACCCTAACCCTAAAATTAACCCGTACCAAACCCCAAACCTAACACTAACACGTACCCTAACCCTTACACTAACCCTAACTCTAACCCTAACCCGTAACATAAGCCTAACCCTAACCCTAACCCTAACACTCACCCTAACACGTACTCTAACCCTAACCCTAACACTAACACTAACCATAACCGTTCTCTAACCCTAACCCTAACCCTCACCCTAACCCTAACCCGTACTGTAACCCTAACCAGTACCATAATCCTAAACCTAACCCTAACCTTAAGCATAACCCTGACCCGTACCCTAACCCTAAATCTAACCCGTACCCTAACCCTATCCCTAACGCTAACCCTGACCCTAAACCTAACCCTAACCCATACCCTAACGCTAACCCTAACACTAAACCTCACCTAAACCTAATTCTAACTCGTACCCTAACCATAACCCATAACCTAAACCTAACCCTAACCCTAAAATTAACCCATATGCTAACCCTATCCCGTACCCTAAACCTAACCCTGACCCGTACCCTAACCCTAACCCTAACCCTAACCATATCTGCACTCTAACCCTAACCCTAACCCTAACCCTAACACTAACCATAACCCGGACTCTAACCCTAACCCTAAACCTAACCCTAACCCGTACCCTAACCCTAACACGTAACCTAAACCTAACCCTAAACCTAAACTTAACCCATATGCTAACCCTATCCCGTACCCTAAACCTCACCCTTACCTGTACCCTAACCCTAACCCATCACCTAAACCTAACCCTAACCCTAAACTTAACCGGTACACTAACCCTATCCCGTACCCTAAACCTAACCCTAACCCGTAGCCTAACCCTAACCCTAACCCTAACCCTATCCGTACACTAACCCTAACACTAACACTAACACTAACCCTAACCCGTACTCTAACTCTAACCCTAAATCTAAACCTAACCCTAACCCATTCTCTAACCCTATCTCGTACCCTAACACTAACATTTACACTAACCCTAAACCTAACCCGTATCCTAACCCTAAACATAACCCTAACCCGTCCCCAAAACCTAACCCTAACACGTACCCTAACCCTAACCCTAACCCTTACCCTAACCCGTACCCAAACGGTAAACCTAACTTGTACCCTAACACTAACCCAAACCCGTCCTCTAACCCTAACCCTAACACTAACACTAACCCTACCCCGTACTCTAACACTAACCCTAACCCTAACCCGTACCCTAACCGTAAACCTAACCCTAACACTAACCTTAACCTGTACTCTAACCCTAACCCTAACCCTAACCGTATTCTAACCCTAACCCTAAACCTCACCCTAACCCTAATCTGTACTGTAAACCTACCTCGTATCATAACCCTAACCTAACCCATACCCTAAACCTAACCCTAATTCGTACCCTAACCCTAAGCCTAACCCTGACCCTAAAACTAACCCTAACCCGTACCCTAAACCTAACCCGTACCCTAACCCTAACCCGTACCCTAATCCTAACCCTAACCCGTACACTAACCCTAACCCTAACCCTAAACCTGACCCTAACCCTAACCCTAACCCATACCCTAAGCCTAACCCATACCCAAACCCTAACCCTAACACTAACCCTAACACTAACCCTACCCCGTATTCTAACCCTAACCCTAACCCTAACACTAACCCTAACCCCTACCTGTACCTAACCCTAACCCTTAGCCTAACCCTAACCCTAACACTAACCCTATGCCGTACTCTAAACCTTACCCTAACCCTAACCCTAAAAGTACTCTAACCCATACCCTAAACCTCACCCTAACCCTAACTCGTCCCCTAACCCTAACCCTAACCCTGATCCTAACCCTAACCCTAACCTGTACCCTAAACCTAACCCATACCCTAAACCTAACCCTAAACCTACCACTAAACCTAACCCGTACTCTAAACCTAACCCTAACTCGTAACCAAACCCTAAGAGTAACCCTAACCCATACCCTAGTGCTAACCCTAACCCTAACCCTAAGCCTAACCAGCACCCTAAACCTAAACCTAACCGCAACCCTAACCATACCCCTTACCAGTACCCTAACCTTAAACCATAACCTAACACTAACCCTAACATTAACCGTAACCCTAACCCGTACCATAACCCTAAAAATAACCCGTACCATAACCCCAAACTTAACCCTTACCTGTACCATAACCCTATCCCTAATCCTAATCCGTACCCAAACCCAAACCATAACACGTACCCTAACCCTAACCCTAACCCTTACCCTAACCAGTACCCAAATGGTAAACGTAACCCGTACCCTAACACTAACCCAAACCCGTACTCTAAAAATAACCCTAACCATAACCATAACCCACACCCTAAACTTAACCCTAACCCTAACCCAAACCATAACCCTTAACCGTAACCTAACCCTAACCCATACCCTAACCCTAACCCTAACCATTACCGTAACCCTACCCCATAACCTAACCCCAAAACTAACACGTACCCTAACCCTAACCCTAACCCGTACCCTAACACTAACCCTAACCCTAACCCTAACCTAAACCTGACGCTAACCCTTACACTAATCCTAACCCTAACCCTAACCCGCACCCAAAACCTAACCCTAACCCGAAACCTAACCCTAACCCGTGACCAAAACCTAACCATAACCCTAAACTTAACCCGTATGCTAACCCTATCCCATACCCGAAACCTAACCCTAACCCGTATCCTAACCCTAAACCTAACCCTAAGCCTAACCGTACATTAAACCCAAACCTAACCCTAACACTAATCCTACCCCATACTCTAACCTAACCCTAAACCTAACCCTAACCCTAACCCGTACACTATCCCTAACCCTAACCCTAACCCTAACACTAATCCTATCCTGTATTCTAACCCTAAACCTAAACCTAACCCTAACCCGTACCCTAACCCTAACCCTAACACTAACCTTAACCCGAACTCTAACCCTAACCCTAACCCTAACCTTAACCGTACTCTTACCCTAACCCTAACCCTTAACCTAACCCTAACCCGTACTGTAACCCTAACCCGTACCATAACCCTAACCCTAACCCGTACCCTAACCCTAACACTAACTCGTACCCTAACCCTAACCCTAACTATGACCATAACTCTAACCCTAACTGGTACCCTAAACCTAACCCGTACTTTAAACCTAACCCTAACACTAAACCATAATCTAAACCTAACCCTAACCCTAACTCGTACCCTAAAACTACCCTAACCCTGACCCTAACCATAACACTAACCCATACCCTAAGCCTAACCCATACCCTAACTCTAAACCTAAACCTAACCCTAACCCTAACCCGAACCCTAAATGTAACCCTAACCCTCTACCTAACCCGTACCCAAATTATCCTGTACCCTAGACCTAACCCTAACCCGTACCCAAACCCTAACAGTAACCCTATCCCATACCCTAGCGCTAACCCTAACCCTAACCCTAACCCGGATACTAAACCTAACCCTAACCATTACCCTAACACTAACCCTATCCCGTAACCTAACCTTAAACCGTACACGAACCCTAAAACTAAACGTAACCCATATCCTAACGCTAAACATAACACTAACCCGTACCCAAACCCTAACCCGAACATTAACCCTAACCGTAACCCGTACCCTAACCCTAACCCGTAACCTAAACCTAACCCTAACCCTAAACTTACCCTAACGCTAAACCTAACCCTAACACTAACACTAACCCTAACGGGTACTCTAACCTAACCCTAACCCTAAACCTAACCCTAATCCGTACTCTAACCCTAACCCGTACCCTAACACTAACCCTAACCCTAAACCATACCATAACCCTAACACTAACCCTAACCCGTACCCTAACCCTAACCCGTACCCTATCCCTAACCAGATGCCTAACCCTAACCCTAAACCTAAACCTAACCCTAACACTAACCCTAACACTAACGCTAACCTGTACTCTAACCCTAACACTAACCCTAACCCTTACCCTGACCCTAATCCTAACCTTAACCAGTACACTAACCCTAACCCTAACCCTAACCCTTACCCGCACCCTAAACCTAACCCTAACCCGTACCCTCACCCTAAACCGTAACCTAAACCTAAACCCAACCCTAAACTTAACCCGTACGCTAACCCTATCCCTTACCCTAAACCTAACCCTAAAACATAAACTAACCCTAACCCTAACCCTAAGCCAAACCCGTACATTAACCCTAACCCTAACCCAAACACTAACCCTACTCCGTACTCTAAAACTAACCCTAACCATAAACCTAACCCTAACCCGTACTCTAACCCTAAACCTAACCCTAACACTAACCCTACCCCGTACTCTAACACTAAACCTAACCCTAAACCGTACCCGTACCCTAACCCTAAACCTAAACCTAACCCTAAAACTAACCCTAACCTGTACTCTATCGCTAACCCTAACCCTAACCCTAACCGTATTCTAACCCTAACCATAACCCTTAACCGTAACCCTAACCCGTACTGTAACCCTAACCCATACCATAACCCTAAACCTAACCCGTATCCTAAAACTAACCCTATTTCGTACCCAAACCCTAACACTGACCCTAACCCTAACCCGTATCCTAAAACTAACCCATACACTAACCCTAAACCTAACCCTAACCCGTACCCAAACCCTAACCCTAACCCTGACCCTAACCCTAACCCTAACCCGTACGCTAAGCCTAACCCATACCCTAACCCTAAACCTATTCCTAACCCTAACCCTAACCCGTACCCTAAACCTAACCCTAACCCTTAACCTAACCAGTAACCTAACCCTAACCCTAACCCGCACCGAAACCCTAACAGTAACCCTAAACCATACCCTTGCGCTAACACTAACCCTAACCCTATCCCTAACCATTACCCGTACGCTAACACTAAACCATACCCTAACCCTAACCCTAAACTTAACCATAACCCTGACCCGTACCCTAAACCTTAAATTAACCCGTACCCTAACACCAATCCTAACCCTAACCTGTACCCTAACCCTAACACTAACCCTAACCCACACCAAACCTAACACTAACCCATAACCTAAGCCTAACCCTAACCCTAAACTTAACCCATACGCTAACCCTATCCCGTACCCTAAACCTAACCCTAAACCATACCTAACACTAACCCTAATCCTATCCCGTACTCTAACCCTAAACCTAACCCTAAACCTAACCCGTACCCTAACCCTAACCCTAAAACTAACCCAAACCCGTACTCTAACCCTAACCCTAACCCTAACCGTACTCTAACCCTAACCATAACCCTCACCCTAACCCTAACCCGTACTGTAACCCTAACCCGTACCATAACCCTAACCCTAACCCGTACCCTAACCCTAACACTAACTCGTACCTTAACCCTAACCATGACCATAACTCTAACCCTAACCTGTACCCTAAACCTAACCCGTAATTTAAACCTAACCCTAACCCTAACCCATACCCTAAACCTAACCCTAACCCTAACTCGTACCCTAAACCTACCCTAACCCTGACCCTAACCCTAACACTAACCCATACCCTAAGCCTAACCCATACCTTACTCTAAACCTAAACCTAACCCTAACCCTAACCAGAACCCTAAATGTAACCCTAAACCTCTACCTAACACATACCCAAACCTATCCCGTACCCTAACCCTAAACCTAACTCGTACGCAAAACCTAACAGTAACCCTAACACATAGCCTAGCGCTAACCCTAACCCTAACACTATCGCTAACCCGTACTCTAACCCTAAACCTAAACCTAAGTCTAACCCTAATCCATATTATAACCCTAATCTTAACCCTAACCCTAAACCTAACCCTAACCCGTACTCTAACCCTATACCATAGCCTAACTCTAACCCTAACACCTAACCCTAACCCTAACCCAAACCCATACCCTAACCCGTACCCAAACGGTAAACCTAACCCGTACCCTATCACTAAACCAAACCCGTACTCTAACCCTAACCCTAACACTAACCATAACCCTAAACCGCACCCTAAACTTAAACCTAACCCTAAACCTAACCATAACACTTAACCGCACCCTAACCCTAACCCTAACTCGTATCCTAACCCTAACACTGATCCTAAACCTACCCGTACGCTAACCCTAAACGGTACCCTAACCCTACCCTAACCCTAACCCTATCCATACTCTAACCCTAACCCTAACCCTACCCCGTACTCTAACCCTAACACTAACTGTAAACCTAACCCGTACACTAACCCTAAACCTAACCCTAACACTAACCCTACTCTGTACTCTAACCCTAACCCTAACCCTAACACTAACCCGTACTCTAAACCTAACCCTAACCCAAACTCGTACCCTAACCCTAACCCTAACCCTGACCCTAAACCAAATCCTAACCCGTACCGTAAACCTAACCCATACACTAACCCTAACCCTAAACCTAACCCTAACCATAACCGGTACCCTAAACCTAACCCTAACCCTTGTCCTAACCCGTACCAAACCCTATACCATACCCTAACCCTAACCCTAACACGTACCCAAACCCTAAGAGTAACCGTAACCCATAACCTAGCCCTAACCCTAACCCTAACCCTAGCCTAAACCGCACCCTAAACCTAAACCTAACCGTAACCCTAACCATAACCCTTACCCGTACCCTAACCCTAACCCATAACCTAACACTAACCCTAAACTTAACCGTAACCCTAACCCGTACCCTAACCCTAAAACTAACCCGTACTCTAACCCCAAACCTAACCCTAACCCGTACCATAACCCTATCCCTAATCCTAACCCTGACCCTAACCCTCACCTAAAACTGAACCTAACCCGTACCCTAACCCTAACCCGCACCTAAACCTAACCCTAACCCGTACCCTAACACTAACCCATCACCTAAACCTAACCCTAACCCTAAACTTAACCCATACACTAACACTATCCCGTACCCTAAACCTAACCCTAACCCGTACCCTAACGCTAACCCTAATTCGTACCCTAACCCTAACCCTAACCCTGACCCTAAACCTAACCCTAACCTGTACCCTAATCCTAACCCTAACCCTAACCCTCACCTAAAACTGACCCTAACCCGTACCCTAACACTAACCCGCACCTAAACCTAACCCTAACCCGTACCCTAACACTAACCCGCACCTAAACCTAACCCTAACCCTAAACTTAACCCGTACACTAACACTATCCTGTACCCTAAACCAAACCCTAACCTGTACCCTAACCCTAACCCTAATCCGTACCCTATCTGTACACTAACCCCAACCCTAACTCTAAAACTAACCCTAACCTGTACTCTAACGCTAACCCTAAACCTAAACCTAACCCATACTCTAACCATATCCCGTACCCTAACACTAACATTTATCCTAAGCCTAAACCTAACCCGTTCCCTAAACCTAAATGTAACCCTAACCAGTCCCCAAACCCTAACCCTAACACGTACCCTAACCCTAACCCTAACCCTTACCCTAACCCGTACCCAAACGGTAAACCTAACTTGTACCCTAACACTAACCCAACCCGTAGTCTAACACTAACCCTAACCCCAACACTAACCCTACCCCGTATTCTAACCCTAACCCTAACCATAACCATAACCCGTACCCTAACCCTAACCCTAACCCTAACCCTAACACTAACCCTACACCGTACTCTAACCCTAACCCTAACCCGTACCCTAACACTCACCCTAACCCTAAACCTAACCCTAACAACACTAACCCTAACCTGTACTCTAACCCTAACCCTAACCCTAACCCTAAACCTAACCGTATTCTAACCCTAACCCTAAACCTCACCCTAACCCTAACCCGTACTGTAAACCTACCCCATACCAAACCTTAACTCTAACCAGTACCCTAACCCTAACCCTAATTAGTACCCTAACCCTAAACCTAACCCTGACCCTAACCCTAACCCTAACCCGTACCCTAAACCTACCCCATACCCTAACCCTAACCCTAACGCTAACCCATACCCTAAACCTAACCCTAACCTGTACCCTAACCCTAACCCTAACCCTAAACCTGAACCTAAACCTAACCCTAACCCGTACCCAAACCCTAAGAGTAACCCTAAACCATACCCTAGTGCTAACGCTAACCATAACCCTAACCCGCACCCTAAACCTAAACCTAACCCTAACCCTAACCATAAAACTTACCCGTACCCTAACCCTAACCCATACCCTAAACATAACCCTAAACTTAACCGTAACCCAGACCCGTACCCTAACCCTAAAATTAACCCGTACCCTAGCCCCAACCCTAACCCTAACCAGTAACGTAAACCTAACCCTAACCCTAATCCACACCTAAAACTAACCCTAACCCGTAACCTAAACCTAACCCTAACCCTAAACTTAACCCGTACTCTAACCCTATCCCGTACCCTAAACCTAACCCAAACCCGTAAACTAAACCTAAACCTAACCCTAAGCCTAACCTGTACATTAACCCTAACCCTAACCCTAACACTAACCCTACCCCGTACTCTATCCCTAACCCTAACTCGTACCCTAACCCTAACCCTAACCCTGACACCAACCCTAACCCAAACCCGTACCCTAAACCTAACCTATACCCTAAACCTAACCCTAAACCTAACCCTAACCCTATCCCGTACCCTCAACCTAACCCTAACCCTTGCCTAAACCGTACCCAACCCTATCCCGTACCCTAACCCTAACCCGTACCCAAACCCTAAGAGGAACCCTAACCCATACCCTAGCGCTAACCCTAACCCTAAACCTAAGCCTAACCAGCACCCTAAACCTAAACCTAACTGTAAGCCTAACCATAACCCTTACCCATACCCTAACCCTAACCCATAACCTAACACTAACCCTAACCTTAACCGTAACCCTAACCCGTACCCTAAACCTAAAAATACCCGTAAGGTAACCCCTACCCTAACCCTAACCCGTACCATAAACCTATCCCTAAACATAACCCTAACCCGAAACCTAACTCTACCCCGTACCCTAACCCTAACCCGCACCTAAACCTAACCCTAACACGTACCCTAACCCTAACCCGTAACCTAAACCTAAACCTAAACCTAAACCTAAAACTAAACTTATCCCGTACACTAACCCTATCCCGTGCCCTAACCTGAAACCTAACCCGTACCGTAACATTACACTAACCCTAACCCTAACCCTAAACCTAACCCGTAATCTAACCCTAACCCTAACCCTAACCCTAACCCTAACCCTAACGCTAACCTGTACTTAACCCTAACCCTAACCCTAAACCTAAACCTAACTTTAGCCGTAACCCTAACCCGTACACTAACCCTAAAACTAACCCGTACCCTAACGCCAACCATAACACTAACTCGTACCGTAACCTTTTCCCTAACCCTAAACATGACCTTAAACCTAACCCTAACCCGTACCCTAACCCTAACCCTAACCCTAAACCTAACCCTAACGCTAACCCGTACTTAACCCTAACCCTAACCCTAACCCTAAACCTAACTTTAACCATAACCCTAACCCATACACAAACCCTAAAACTAACCCGTACCCTAACGCCAACCATAACACTAACTCGTACCGTAACCCTATCCGTAACCCTAAACCTGACCCTAAACGTAACTCTAACCCGAACTCTAACCCTAACCCTAACCCTAACCCTATCCGTACACTAACCTAACCCTAACCCTAACACTAAACCTAACCCGTACTCTAACCCTAACCCTAAACAAAAAACTAACACTAACCCGTACTCTAACCCTACCCCATACCCTAAGACTAACCCTTACCTAACCCTAAACCTAACCCATACCCTAACCCTAAACGTAACCCCAACCCATACCCAACACCTAACCCTAACACGTATCCTAACCCTAACCCTAACCCTAATCCTAACCCGCACACTAAACCTAACCCTAACCCTAAACCTAACACGTACACTAACCATACCCCGTACCATAACCTTAACCTAACCCGTACCGTAACCCTAACACTAACCCTAAACCTAACCCTAACCCTAACCCTAACCCGTACACTAACCCTAACCTGAACCCTAACCCTAACCCTAACACATACACTAACCCTACCCGTAGCCTAACCCTAACTCTAACCCTAAAACTAACTCTAACCCTTACCCTAACCCGTACCCAAACGGTAAAACTATCCCGTACCCTAACACTAACCCTAACCCGTACTCTAAACCTAACCCTAAACCTAACCCTAACCCGCACCCTAAACTTAACCCTAACCTAACACAAACCATAACCCTTAACCTTAACCTAACCCTAACCCATACCCTAACCTTAACCCTAAACTTAACCATAACCCTAACCCATACCCTAACACTAAAACTAACCGGTACCCTAAACCCAACCCGAACCCTAACCCGTAACCTAACAAAACCCTAACCCTTAACCTGACCCTAAACCTAACCCTAACCCTTACACTAAACTTAACCCTAACCCTAACCCGCACTCTAAAGCTAACCCTAACCCATACCCTAACCGTAAAACTAACCCGTACCCTAATCCCAACCATAAACCTAACCCGTACCCTAACACTAACACTAAACCTAACGCTGACCCTAAAACTAACCGTAAGCCGTACACTAACACTAACCCTAACCTTATCCCGTACCCTAAACCTAACACTAACCCGTACCCTAACCCTAAACCTAACCCTAAGCCTAACCCGTACATTACCCTAACCCTAACCCTAAAATTAACCCTACCCCGTACTCTAAACCTAACCCTAAACCTAACCCTAACCCAAACCCTAACCCTAACACTAACCCTAAACCGTACTCTAACCCTCACCCTAACCCTAACCGTACTCTAACCCTAAACCTAAACCTCACCCTAACCATAACCCGTACTGGAACTCTAACCCGTACCATAACCCTAAACCTAACGCGTAACCTAACCCTAACCCTAACTCGTACACTAACCCTAACCCTAACCCTGACATTAAACCTAACCCTAACCCTAACCCGTACACTAAACCTAAACCGTAACCTAACCCTAACCCTAACCCTAACCCGTACCCTAAACCTAACCCAAACCCTAACTCGTACCCTAACACTAACCCTAACCCTGACCCTAACCCTAACCCTAACCTGTACCCTAAGCCTAACCCATACCCTAACACTAAACCTAAACCTAACACTAACCCTAACCCGTACCCTAAACCTAAACCTAACTCTTGACCTAACCCTAACCCTAACCCTAACCCGTACCCAAAACTTAACAGTAACCCTTACCCATACACTAGCACTAACCCTAAACCTAAACCTAACCCGCACCCTAAACCTAAGCCTAAACCTAAACCTAAACCTAACCCGAACCCTAAACCTAACCCTTACACTGACCCTAACCCTAGCCCTAATCCTAAAACTAAACCGTTTCCTAACCCTAAACACAAACCTAACCCGTACCAAAACCCTAACCCTAACCCTAACACGTACACTAACCCTAACCCTAAACCTAACCCGCACACGAAACCTAACCCTAACCTTAGACCTAACACGTACACTAACCCTATCCTGTACCCTAAACTTAACCCTAACCCGTACCATAACCCTAACACTAACCCTAACACCAACCCTAACACTAAGCCGTAAACTAACCCTAACCTTAACCCATACCCTAACCCTAACCCTAACCCGTACCCGAACCCTAAACATAAACCTAACCCGTACCCTAACCCTAACACTAACCCGTACACTAACCCTAACCCTAACCCTAACCCTAACACTAACCCTAACCCGTACTCTAACCCTAACCCTAACCCTAACCCTAACAAAATCCCTACCCCGTACTCTAACCCTAACCCAAACCCTAACCCTAACCCGTACCCTAACCCTAACCCTAATTCGTACCCTAAACCTAACCCTAACCCTGACCCTAAACCTAACCCTAACCTCTACCCTAATCCTAACCCTAACCCTAAACCTCACCTAAAACTGACCCTAACCCGTACCCTAACCCTAACCCGCACCTAAACCTAACCCTAACCCGTACCCTAACACTAACCCATCACTCAAACCTAACCCTAAGCCTAAACTTAACCCGTACACTAACCCTATCCCGAACCCTAAACCTAACCCTAACCTGTACCCTAACCCTAACCCTAACCCGTACCCTATCAGTACACTAACCCTAACCCTAACTCTAACACTAACCCTAACCCGAACTCTAACGCTAACCCTAAACCTAAACCTAACCCGTACTCTAAACCTATCCCGTACCCTAACACTAACATTTACCCTAAACCTAAACCTAACCTGTACCCTAACCCTAAATGTAACCCTAACCCGTCCCCAAACATTAACCCTAACACGTACCGTAAGGCTAAACCTAACCCTTACCCTAACCCATACCCAAACGGTAAACATAACTTATACCCTAACACTAACCCACACCCGTACTCTAACACTAACCCTAACCCTAACACTAACCCTACCCCGTACTCTAACACTAACCCTAACCCTAACCATAACCTGTACCCTAACCCTAACCCTAACACTAACCCTACCCCGTACTCTAACCCTAACCCTAATCCGTACCCTAAAACTAACCCTAACCCTAACCCTAACAACACTAACCCTAACCTGTACTCTAACCCAAACCCTAACCCTAACCCTAACCGTATTCTAACCCTAACCCTAAACCTCACCCTAACCCTAACCCGTACTGTAAACCTACCCCGTACCAAACCCTAACTCTAAACAGTACCCTAACCCTATCCCTAACTAGTACCCTAACCCTAAACCTAACCCTGAGCCTAACCCTAACCCTAACCCATACCCTAAACCTAACCCATACCCTAACCCTAACCCTAACCCTGACCCTAAACCTAACCCTAACCTGTACCCTAATCCTAACCCTAACCCTAACCCTCACCTAAAACTGACCCTAACCCATACCCTAACCCTAACCCGCACCTAAACCTAACCCTAACCCGTACCCTAACACTAACCCATCACCTAAACCTAACCCTAACCCTAAACTTAACCCGTACACTAACCCTATCCCGTAACCTGAACCTAACCCTAACCTGTACCCTAACCCTAACCCTAACCCGTACCTTATCCGTACACTAACCCTAACCCTAACACTAACACTAACCCTAACCCGTACTCTAACGCTAACCCTAAACCTAAACCTAACTCGGACTCTAACCGTATCCCGAACCCTAACACTAACATTTACCCTAACCCTAAACCTAACCCGTACCCTAACCCTAAATGCAACCCTAACCCGTCCCCAAACCCTAACCCTAACACGTACCCTAAACCTACCCTAACCCTTACCCTAACCCGTAACCAAACGGTAAACCTAACTTGTACCCTAACACTAACCCAAACCCGTACTCTAACACTAACCCTAACACTAACCCTAACCCGTACTCTAACCCTAACCCTAATCCGTACCCTAAAACTAACCCTAACCCTAACCCTAACAAAACTAACCCTAACCTGTACTCTAACCCTAACCCTAACCCTAACCCTAAACCTAACCGTATTCTAACCCTAACCCTAAACCTCACCCTAACCCTAACCCGTACTGTAAACCTACCCCGTACCAAACCTTAACTCTAACCAGTACCCTAACCCTAACCCTAATTAGTACCCTAACCCTAAACCTAACCCTGACCCTAACCCTAACCCTAACCCGTACCCTAAACCTACCCCATACCCTAACCCTAACCCTAACGCTAACCCATACCCTAAACCTAACCCTAACCTGTACCCTAACCCTAACCCTAACCCTAAACCTGAACCTAAACCTAACCCTAACCCGTACCCAAACCCTAAGAGTAACCCTAAACCATACCCTAGCGCTAACGCTAACCATAACCCTAACCCGCACCCTAAACCTAAACCTAACCCTAACCCTAACCATAAAACTTACCCGTACCCTAACCCTAACCCATACCCTAAACATAACCCTAAACTTAACCGTAACCCAGACCCGTACCCTAACCCTAAAATTAACCCGTACCCTAGCCCCAACCCTAACCCTAACCAGTAACGTAAACCTAACCCTAACCCTAATCCACACCTAAAACTAACCCTAACCCGTAACCTAAACCTAACCCTAACCCTAAACTTAACCCGTACTCTAACCCTATCCCGTACCCTAAACCTAACCCAAACCCGTAAACTAAACCTAAACCTAACCCTAAGCCTAACCTGTACATTAACCCTAACCCTAACCCTAACACTAACCCTACCCCGTACTCTATCCCTAACCCTAACTCGTACCCTAACCCTAACCCTAACCCTGACACCAACCCTAACCCAAACCCGTACCCTAAACCTAACCTATACCCTAAACCTAACCCTAAACCTAACCCTAACCCTATCCCGTACCCTCAACCTAACCCTAACCCTTGCCTAAACCGTACCCAACCCTATCCCGTACCCTAACCCTAACCCGTACCCAAACCCTAAGAGGAACCCTAACCCATACCCTAGCGCTAACCCTAACCCTAAACCTAAGCCTAACCAGCACCCTAAACCTAAACCTAACTGTAAGCCTAACCATAACCCTTACCCATACCCTAACCCTAACCCATAACCTAACACTAACCCTAACCTTAACCGTAACCCTAACCCGTACCCTAAACCTAAAAATACCCGTAAGGTAACCCCTACCCTAACCCTAACCCGTACCATAAACCTATCCCTAAACATAACCCTAACCCGAAACCTAACTCTACCCCGTACCCTAACCCTAACCCGCACCTAAACCTAACCCTAACACGTACCCTAACCCTAACCCGTAACCTAAACCTAAACCTAAACCTAAACCTAAAACTAAACTTATCCCGTACACTAACCCTATCCCGTGCCCTAACCTGAAACCTAACCCGTACCGTAACATTACACTAACCCTAACCCTAACCCTAAACCTAACCCGTAATCTAACCCTAACCCTAACCCTAACCCTAACCCTAACCCTAACGCTAACCTGTACTTAACCCTAACCCTAACCCTAAACCTAAACCTAACTTTAGCCGTAACCCTAACCCGTACACTAACCCTAAAACTAACCCGTACCCTAACGCCAACCATAACACTAACTCGTACCGTAACCTTTTCCCTAACCCTAAACATGACCTTAAACCTAACCCTAACCCGTACCCTAACCCTAACCCTAACCCTAAACCTAACCCTAACGCTAACCCGTACTTAACCCTAAACCTAACCCTAACCCTAAACCTAACTTTAACCATAACCCTAACCCATACACAAACCCTAAAACTAACCCGTACCCTAACGCCAACCATAACACTAACTCGTACCGTAACCCTATCCGTAACCCTAAACCTGACCCTAAACGTAACTCTAACCCGAACTCTAACCCTAACCCTAACCCTAACCCTATCCGTACACTAACCTAACCCTAACCCTAACACTAAACCTAACCCGTACTCTAACCCTAACCCTAAACAAAAAACTAACACTAACCCGTACTCTAACCCTACCCCATACCCTAAGACTAACCCTTACCTAACCCTAAACCTAACCCATACCCTAACCCTAAACGTAACCCCAACCCATACCCAACACCTAACCCTAACACGTATCCTAACCCTAACCCTAACCCTAATCCTAACCCGCACACTAAACCTAACCCTAACCCTAAACCTAACACGTACACTAACCATACCCCGTACCATAACCTTAACCTAACCCGTACCGTAACCCTAACACTAACCCTAAACCTAACCCTAACCCTAACCCTAACCCGTACACTAACCCTAACCTGAACCCTAACCCTAACCCTAACACATACACTAACCCTACCCGTAGCCTAACCCTAACTCTAACCCTAAAACTAACTCTAACCCTTACCCAAACCCGTACCCAAACGGTAAAACTATCCCGTACCCTAACACTAACCCTAACCCGTACTCTAAACCTAACCCTAAACCTAACCCTAACCCGCACCCTAAACTTAACCCTAACCTAACACAAACCATAACCCTTAACCTTAACCTAACCCTAACCCATACCCTAACCTTAACCCTAAACTTAACCATAACCCTAACCCATACCCTAACACTAAAACTAACCGGTACCTAAACCCAACCCGAACCCTAACCCGTAACCTAACAAAACCCTAACCCTTAACCTGACCCTAAACCTAACCCTAACCCTTACACTAAACTTAACCCTAACCCTAACCCGCACTCTAAAGCTAACCCTAACCCATACCCTAACCGTAAAACTAACCCGTACCCTAATCCCAACCATAAACCTAACCCGTACCCTAACACTAACACTAAACCTAACGCTGACCCTAAAACTAACCGTAAGCCGTACACTAACACTAACCCTAACCTTATCCCGTACCCTAAACCTAACACTAACCCGTACCCTAACCCTAAACCTAACCCTAAGCCTAACCCGTACATTACCCTAACCCTAACCCTAAAATTAACCCTACCCCGTACTCTAAACCTAACCCTAAACCTAACCCTAACCCAAACCCTAACCCTAACACTAACCCTAAACCGTACTCTAACCCTCACCCTAACCCTAACCGTACTCTAACCCTAAACCTAAACCTCACCCTAACCATAACCCGTACTGGAACTCTAACCCGTACCATAACCCTAAACCTAACGCGTAACCTAACCCTAACCCTAACTCGTACACTAACCCTAACCCTAACCCTGACATTAAACCTAACCCTAACCCTAACCCGTACACTAAACCTAAACCGTACCCTAACCCTAACCCTAACCCTAACCCGTACCCTAAACCTAACCCAAACCCTAACTCGTACCCTAACACTAACCCTAACCCTGACCCTAACCCTAACCCTAACCTGTACCCTAAGCCTAACCCATACCCTAACACTAAACCTAAACCTAACACTAACCCTAACCCGTACCCTAAACCTAAACCTAACTCTTGACCTAACCCTAACCCTAACCCTAACCCGTACCCAAAACTTAACAGTAACCCTTACCCATACACTAGCACTAACCCTAAACCTAAACCTAACCCGCACCCTAAACCTAAGCCTAAACCTAAACCTAAACCTAACCCGAACCCTAAACCTAACCCTTACACTGACCCTAACCCTAGCCCTAATCCTAAAACTAAACCGTTTCCTAACCCTAAACGCAAACCTAACCCGTACCAAAACCCTAACCCTAACCCTAACACGTACCCTAACCCTAACCCTAAACCTAACCCGCACACGAAACCTAACCCTAACCTTAGACCTAACACGTACACTAACCCTATCCTGTACCCTAACCTTAACCCTAACCCGTACCATAACCCTAACACTAACCCTAACACCAACCCTAACACTAAGCCGTAAACTAACCCTAACCTTAACCCATACCCTAACCCTAACCCTAACCCGTACCCGAACCCTAAACATAAACCTAACCCGTACCCTAACCCTAACACTAACCCGTACACTAACCCTAACCCTAACCCTAACCCTAACACTAACCCTAACCCGTACTCTAACCCTAACCCTAACCCTAACCCTAACAAAATCCCTACCCCGTACTCTAACCCTAACCCAAACCCTAACCCTAACCCGTACCCTAACCCTAACCCTAATTCGTACCCTAAACCTAACCCTAACCCTGACCCTAAACCTAACCCTAACCTCTACCCTAATCCTAACCCTAACCCTAAACCTCACCTAAAACTGACCCTAACCCGTACCCTAACCCTAACCCGCACCTAAACCTAACCCTAACCCGTACCCTAACACTAACCCATCACTCAAACCTAACCCTAAGCCTAAACTTAACCCGTACACTAACCCTATCCCGAACCCTAAACCTAACCCTAACCTGTACCCTAACCCTAACCCTAACCCGTACCCTATCAGTACACTAACCCTAACCCTAACTCTAACACTAACCCTAACCCGAACTCTAACGCTAACCCTAAACCTAAACCTAACCCGTACTCTAAACCTATCCCGTACCCTAACACTAACATTTACCCTAAACCTAAACCTAACCTGTACCCTAACCCTAAATGTAACCCTAACCCGTCCCCAAACATTAACCCTAACACGTACCGTAAGGCTAAACCTAACCCTTACCCTAACCCATACCCAAACGGTAAACATAACTTATACCCTAACACTAACCCACACCCGTACTCTAACACTAACCCTAACCCTAACACTAACCCTACCCCGTACTCTAACACTAACCCTAACCCTAACCATAACCTGTACCCTAACCCTAACCCTAACACTAACCCTACCCCGTACTCTAACCCTAACCCTAATCCGTACCCTAAAACTAACCCTAACCCTAACCCTAACAACACTAACCCTAACCTGTACTCTAACCCAAACCCTAACCCTAACCCTAACCGTATTCTAACCCTAACCCTAAACCTCACCCTAACCCTAACCCGTACTGTAAACCTACCCCGTACCAAACCCTAACTCTAAACAGTACCCTAACCCTATCCCTAACTAGTACCCTAACCCTAAACCTAACCCTGAGCCTAACCCTAACCCTAACCCATACCCTAAACCTAACCCATACCCTAACCCTAACCCTAACCCTAACCCTGACCCTAAACCTAACCCTAACCTCTACCCTAATCCTAACCCTAACCCTAACCCTCACCTAAAACTGACCCTAACCCATACCCTAACCCTAACCCGCACCTAAACCTAACCCTAACCCGTACCCTAACACTAACCCATCACCTAAACCTAACCCTAACCCTAAACTTAACCCGTACACTAACCCTATCCCGTAACCTGAACCTAACCCTAACCTGTACCCTAACCCTAACCCTAACCCGTACCCTATCCGTACACTAACCCTAACCCTAACTCTAACACTAACCCTAACCCGTACTCTAACGCTAACCCTAAACCTAAACCTAACTCGGACTCTAACCGTATCCCGAACCCTAACACTAACATTTACCCTAACCCTAAACCTAACCCGTACCCTAACCCTAAATGCAACCCTAACCCGTCCCCAAACCCTAACCCTAACACGTACCCTAACCCTACCCTAACCCTTACCCTAACCCGTAACCAAACGGTAAACCTAACTTGTACCCTAACACTAACCCAAACCCGTACTCTAACACTAACCCTAACACTAACCCTAACCCGTACTCTAACCCTAACCCTAATCCGTACCCTAAAACTAACCCTAACCCTAACCCTAACAACACTAACCCTAACCTGTACTCTAACCCTAACCCTAACCCTAACCCTAAACCTAACCGTATTCTAAACCTAACCCTAAACCTCACCCTAACCCTAACCCGTACTGTAAACCTACCCCGTACCAAACCTTAACTCTAACCAGTACCCTAACCCTAACCCTAATTAGTACCCTAACCCTAAACCTAACCCTGACCCTAACCCTAACCCTAACCCGTACCCTAAACCTACCCCATACCCTAACCCTAACCCTAACGCTAACCCATACCCTAAACCTAACCCTAACCTGTACCCTAACCCTAACCCTAACCCTAAACCTGAACCTAAACCTAACCCTAACCCGTACCCAAACCCTAAGAGTAACCCTAAACCATACCCTAGCGCTAACGCTAACCATAACCCTAACCCGCACCCTAAACCTAAACCTAACCATAACCCTAACCATAAAACTTAACCGTACCCTAACCCTAACCCATACCCTAAACATAACCCTAAAATTAACCGTAACCCAGACCCGTACCCTAACCCTAAAATTAACCCGTACCCTAACCCCAACCCTAACCCTAACCAGTAACGTAAACCTAACCCTAACCCTAACCCACACCTAAAACTAACCCTAACCCGTAACCTAAACCTAACCCTAACCCTAAACTTAACCCGTACTCTAACCCTATCCCGTACCCTAAACCTAACCCAAACCCGTAAACTAAACCTAAACCTAACCCTAAGCCTAACCTGTACATTAACCCTAACCCTAACCCTAACACTAACCCTACCCCGTACTCTATCCCTAACCCTAACTCATACCCTAACCCTAACCCTAACCCTGACACCAACCCTAACCCAAACCCGTACCCTAAACCTAACCTATACCCTAAACCTAACCCTAAACCTAACCCTAACCCTATCCCGTACCCTCAACCTAACCCTAACCCTTGCCTAAACCGTACCCAACCCTATCCCGTACCCTAACCCTAACCCGTACCCAAACCCTAAGAGGAACCCTAACCCATACCCTAGCGCTAACCCTAACCCTAAACCTAAGCCTAACCAGCACCCTAAACCTAAACCTAACTGTAAGCCTAACCATAACCCTTACCCATACCCTAACCCTAACCCATAACCTAACACTAACCCTAACCTTAACCGTAACCCTAACCCGTACCCTAAACCTAAAAATACCCGTAAGGTAACCCCTACCCTAAACCTAACCCGTACCATAAACCTATCCCTAAACATAACCCTAACCCGAAACCTAACTCTACCCCGTACCCTAACCCTAACCCGCACCTAAACCTAACCCTAACACGTACCCTAACCCTAACCCGTAACCTAAACCTAAACCTAAACCTAAACCTAAAACTAAACTTATCCCGTACACTAACCCTATCCCGTGCCCTAACCTGAAACCTAACCCGTACCGTAACATTACACTAACCCTAACCCTAACCCTAAACCTAACCCGTAATCTAACCCTAACCCTAACCCTAACCCTAACCCTAACCCTAACGCTAACCCGTACTTAACCCTAACCCTAACCCTAAACCTAAACCTAACTTTAGCCGTAACCCTAACCCGTACACTAACCCTAAAACTAACCCGTACCCTAACGCCAACCATAACACTAACTCGTACCGTAACCTTTTCCCTAACCCTAAACATGACCTTAAACCTAACCCTAAACCGTACCCTAACCCTAACCCTAACCCTAAACCTAACCCTAACGCTAACCCGTACTTAACCCTAACCCTAACCCTAACCCTAAACCTAACTTTAACCATAACCCTAACCCATACACAAACCCTAAAACTAACCCGTACCCTAACGCCAACCATAACACTAACTCGTACCGTAACCCTATCCGTAACCCTAAACCTGACCCTAAACGTAACTCTAACCCGAACTCTAACCCTAACCCTAACCCTAACCCTATCCGTACACTAACCTAACCCTAACCCTAACACTAAACCTAACCCGTACTCTAACCCTAACCCTAAACAAAAAACTAACACTAACCCGTACTCTAACCCTACCCCATACCCTAAGACTAACCCTTACCTAACCCTAAACCTAACCCATACCCTAACCCTAAACGTAACCCCAACCCATACCCAACACCTAACCCTAACACGTATCCTAACCCTAACCCTAACCCTAATCCTAACCCGCACACTAAACCTAACCCTAACCCTAAACCTAACACGTACACTAACCATACCCCGTACCATAACCTTAACCTAACCCGTACCGTAACCCTAACACTAACCCTAAACCTAACCCTAACCCTAACCCTAACCCGTACACTAACCCTAACCTGAACCCTAACCCTAACCCTAACACATACACTAACCCTACCCGTAGCCTAACCCTAACTCTAACCCTAAAACTAACTCTAACCCTTACCCTAACCCGTACCCAAATGGTAAAACTATCCCGTACCCTAACACTAACCCTAACCCGTACTCTAAACCTAACCTTAAACCTAACCCTAACCCGCACCCTAAACTTAACCCTAACCTAACACAAACCATAACCCTTAACCTTAACCTAACCCTAACCCATACCCTAACCTTAACCCTAAACTTAACCATAACCCTAACCCATACCCTAACACTAAAACTAACCGGTACCCTAAACCCAACCCGAACCCTAACCCGTAACCTAACAAAACCCTAACCCTTAACCTGACCCTAAACCTAACCCTAACCCTTACACTAAACTTAACCCTAACCCTAACCCGCACTCTAAAGCTAACCCTAACCCATACCCTAACCGTAAAACTAACCTGTACCCTAATCCCAACCATAAACCTAACCCGTACCCTAACACTAACACTAACCCTAACGCTGACCCTAAAACTAACCGTAAGCCGTACACTAACACTAACCCTAACCTTATCCCGTACCCTAAACCTAACACTAACCCGTACCCTAACCCTAAACCTAACCCTAAGCCTAACCCGTACATTACCCTAACCCTAACCCTAAAATTAACCCTACCCCGTACTCTAAACCTAACCCTAAACCTAACCCTAACCCAAACCCTAACCCTAACACTAACCCTAAACCGTACTCTAACCCTCACCCTAACCCTAACCGTACTCTAACCCTAAACCTAAACCTCACCCTAACCATAACCCGTACTGGAACTCTAACCCGTACCATAACCCTAAACCTAACGCGTAACCTAACCCTAACCCTAACTCGTACACTAACCCTAACCCTAACCCTGACATTAAACCTAACCCTAACCCTAACCCGTACACTAAACCTAAACCGTACCCTAACCCTAACCCTAACCCTAACCCGTACCCTAAACCTAACCCAAACCCTAACTCGTACCCTAACACTAACCCTAACCCTGACCCTAACCCTAACCCTAACCTGTACCCTAAGCCTAACCCATACCCTAACACTAAACCTAAACCTAACACTAACCCTAACCCGTACCCTAAACCTAAACCTAACTCTTGACCTAACCCTAACCCTAACCCTAACCCGTACCCAAAACTTAACAGTAACCCTTACCCATACACTAGCACTAACCCTAAACCTAAACCTAACCCGCACCCTAAACCTAAGCCTAAACCTAAACCTAAACCTAACCCGAACCCTAAACCTAACCCTTACACTGACCCTAACCCTAGCCCTAATCCTAAAACTAAACCGTTTCCTAACCCTAAACGCAAACCTAACCCGTACCAAAACCCTAACCCTAACCCTAACACGTACCCTAACCCTAACCCTAAACCTAACCCGCACACGAAACCTAACCCTAACCTTAGACCTAACACGTACACTAACCCTATCCTGTACCCTAACCTTAACCCTAACCCGTACCATAACCCTAACACTAACCCTAACACCAACCCTAACACTAAGCCGTAAACTAACCCTAACCTTAACCCATACCCTAACCCTAACCCTAACCCGTACCCGAACCCTAAACATAAACCTAACCCGTACCCTAACCCTAACACTAACCCGTACACTAACCCTAACCCTAACCCTAACCCTAACACTAACCCTAACCCGTACTCTAACCCTAACCCTAACCCTAACCCTAACAAAATCCCTACCCCGTACTCTAACCCTAACCCAAACCCTAACCCTAACCCGTACCCTAACCCTAACCCTAATTCGTACCCTAAACCTAACCCTAACCCTGACCCTAAACCTAACCCTAACCTCTACCCTAATCCTAACCCTAACCCTAAACCTCACCTAAAACTGACCCTAACCCGTACCCTAACCCTAACCCGCACCTAAACCTAACCCTAACCCGTACCCTAACACTAACCCATCACTCAAACCTAACCCTAAGCCTAAACTTAACCCGTACACTAACCCTATCCCGAACCCTAAACCTAACCCTAACCTGTACCCTAACCCTAACCCTAACCCGTACCCTATCAGTACACTAACCCTAACCCTAACTCTAACACTAACCCTAACCCGAACTCTAACGCTAACCCTAAACCTAAACCTAACCCGTACTCTAAACCTATCCCGTACCCTAACACTAACATTTACCCTAAACCTAAACCTAACCTGTACCCTAACCCTAAATGTAACCCTAACCCGTCCCCAAACATTAACCCTAACACGTACCGTAAGGCTAAACCTAACCCTTACCCTAACCCATACCCAAACGGTAAACATAACTTATACCCTAACACTAACCCACACCCGTACTCTAACACTAACCCTAACCCTAACACTAACCCTACCCCGTACTCTAACACTAACCCTAACCCTAACCATAACCTGTACCCTAACCCTAACCCTAACACTAACCCTACCCCGTACTCTAACCCTAACCCTAATCCGTACCCTAAAACTAACCCTAACCCTAACCCTAACAACACTAACCCTAACCTGTACTCTAACCCAAACCCTAACCCTAACCCTAACCGTATTCTAACCCTAACCCTAAACCTCACCCTAACCCTAACCCGTACTGTAAACCTACCCCGTACCAAACCCTAACTCTAAACAGTACCCTAACCCTATCCCTAACTAGTACCCTAACCCTAAACCTAACCCTGAGCCTAACCCTAACCCTAACCCATACCCTAAACCTAACCCATACCCTAACCCTAACCCTAACCCTAACCCTGACCCTAAACCTAACCCTAACCTCTACCCTAATCCTAACCCTAACCCTAACCCTCACCTAAAACTGACCCTAACCCATACCCTAACCCTAACCCGCACCTAAACCTAACCCTAACCCGTACCCTAACACTAACCCATCACCTAAACCTAACCCTAACCCTAAACTTAACCCGTACACTAACCCTATCCCGTAACCTGAACCTAACCCTAACCTGTACCCTAACCCTAACCCTAACCCGTACCCTATCCGTACACTAACCCTAACCCTAACTCTAACACTAACCCTAACCCGTACTCTAACGCTAACCCTAAACCTAAACCTAACTCGGACTCTAACCGTATCCCGAACCCTAACACTAACATTTACCCTAACCCTAAACCTAACCCGTACCCTAACCCTAAATGCAACCCTAACCCGTCCCCAAACCCTAACCCTAACACGTACCCTAACCCTACCCTAACCCTTACCCTAACCCGTAACCAAACGGTAAACCTAACTTGTACCCTAACACTAACCCAAACCCGTACTCTAACACTAACCCTAACACTAACCCTAACCCGTACTCTAACCCTAACCCTAATCCGTACCCTAAAACTAACCCTAACCCTAACCCTAACAACACTAACCCTAACCTGTACTCTAACCCTAACCCTAACCCTAACCCTAAACCTAACCGTATTCTAAACCTAACCCTAAACCTCACCCTAACCCTAACCCGTACTGTAAACCTACCCCGTACCAAACCTTAACTCTAACCAGTACCCTAACCCTAACCCTAATTAGTACCCTAACCCTAAACCTAACCCTGACCCTAACCCTAACCCTAACCCGTACCCTAAACCTACCCCATACCCTAACCCTAACCCTAACGCTAACCCATACCCTAAACCTAACCCTAACCTGTACCCTAACCCTAACCCTAACCCTAAACCTGAACCTAAACCTAACCCTAACCCGTACCCAAACCCTAAGAGTAACCCTAAACCATACCCTAGCGCTAACGCTAACCATAACCCTAACCCGCACCCTAAACCTAAACCTAACCATAACCCTAACCATAAAACTTAACCGTACCCTAACCCTAACCCATACCCTAAACATAACCCTAAAATTAACCGTAACCCAGACCCGTACCCTAACCCTAAAATTAACCCGTACCCTAACCCCAACCCTAACCCTAACCAGTAACGTAAACCTAACCCTAACCCTAACCCACACCTAAAACTAACCCTAACCCGTAACCTAAACCTAACCCTAACCCTAAACTTAACCCGTACTCTAACCCTATCCCGTACCCTAAACCTAACCCAAACCCGTAAACTAAACCTAAACCTAACCCTAAGCCTAACCTGTACATTAACCCTAACCCTAACCCTAACACTAACCCTACCCCGTACTCTATCCCTAACCCTAACTCATACCCTAACCCTAACCCTAACCCTGACACCAACCCTAACCCAAACCCGTACCCTAAACCTAACCTATACCCTAAACCTAACCCTAAACCTAACCCTAACCCTATCCCGTACCCTCAACCTAACCCTAACCCTTGCCTAAACCGTACCCAACCCTATCCCGTACCCTAACCCTAACCCGTACCCAAACCCTAAGAGGAACCCTAACCCATACCCTAGCGCTAACCCTAACCCTAAACCTAAGCCTAACCAGCACCCTAAACCTAAACCTAACTGTAAGCCTAACCATAACCCTTACCCATACCCTAACCCTAACCCATAACCTAACACTAACCCTAACCTTAACCGTAACCCTAACCCGTACCCTAAACCTAAAAATACCCGTAAGGTAACCCCTACCCTAAACCTAACCCGTACCATAAACCTATCCCTAAACATAACCCTAACCCGAAACCTAACTCTACCCCGTACCCTAACCCTAACCCGCACCTAAACCTAACCCTAACACGTACCCTAACCCTAACCCGTAACCTAAACCTAAACCTAAACCTAAACCTAAAACTAAACTTATCCCGTACACTAACCCTATCCCGTGCCCTAACCTGAAACCTAACCCGTACCGTAACATTACACTAACCCTAACCCTAACCCTAAACCTAACCCGTAATCTAACCCTAACCCTAACCCTAACCCTAACCCTAACCCTAACGCTAACCCGTACTTAACCCTAACCCTAACCCTAAACCTAAACCTAACTTTAGCCGTAACCCTAACCCGTACACTAACCCTAAAACTAACCCGTACCCTAACGCCAACCATAACACTAACTCGTACCGTAACCTTTTCCCTAACCCTAAACATGACCTTAAACCTAACCCTAAACCGTACCCTAACCCTAACCCTAACCCTAAACCTAACCCTAACGCTAACCCGTACTTAACCCTAACCCTAACCCTAACCCTAAACCTAACTTTAACCATAACCCTAACCCATACACAAACCCTAAAACTAACCCGTACCCTAACGCCAACCATAACACTAACTCGTACCGTAACCCTATCCGTAACCCTAAACCTGACCCTAAACGTAACTCTAACCCGAACTCTAACCCTAACCCTAACCCTAACCCTATCCGTACACTAACCTAACCCTAACCCTAACACTAAACCTAACCCGTACTCTAACCCTAACCCTAAACAAAAAACTAACACTAACCCGTACTCTAACCCTACCCCATACCCTAAGACTAACCCTTACCTAACCCTAAACCTAACCCATACCCTAACCCTAAACGTAACCCCAACCCATACCCAACACCTAACCCTAACACGTATCCTAACCCTAACCCTAACCCTAATCCTAACCCGCACACTAAACCTAACCCTAACCCTAAACCTAACACGTACACTAACCATACCCCGTACCATAACCTTAACCTAACCCGTACCGTAACCCTAACACTAACCCTAAACCTAACCCTAACCCTAACCCTAACCCGTACACTAACCCTAACCTGAACCCTAACCCTAACCCTAACACATACACTAACCCTACCCGTAGCCTAACCCTAACTCTAACCCTAAAACTAACTCTAACCCTTACCCTAACCCGTACCCAAATGGTAAAACTATCCCGTACCCTAACACTAACCCTAACCCGTACTCTAAACCTAACCTTAAACCTAACCCTAACCCGCACCCTAAACTTAACCCTAACCTAACACAAACCATAACCCTTAACCTTAACCTAACCCTAACCCATACCCTAACCTTAACCCTAAACTTAACCATAACCCTAACCCATACCCTAACACTAAAACTAACCGGTACCCTAAACCCAACCCGAACCCTAACCCGTAACCTAACAAAACCCTAACCCTTAACCTGACCCTAAACCTAACCCTAACCCTTACACTAAACTTAACCCTAACCCTAACCCGCACTCTAAAGCTAACCCTAACCCATACCCTAACCGTAAAACTAACCTGTACCCTAATCCCAACCATAAACCTAACCCGTACCCTAACACTAACACTAACCCTAACGCTGACCCTAAAACTAACCGTAAGCCGTACACTAACACTAACCCTAACCTTATCCCGTACCCTAAACCTAACACTAACCCGTACCCTAACCCTAAACCTAACCCTAAGACTAACCCGTACATTACCCTAACCCTAACCCTAAAATTAACCCTACCCCGTACTCTAAACCTAACCCTAAACCTAACCCTAACCCAAACCCTAACCCTAACACTAACCCTAAACCGTACTCTAACCCTCACCCTAACCCTAACCGTACTCTAACCCTAAACCTAAACCTCACCCTAACCATAACCCGTACTGGAACTCTAACCCGTACCATAACCCTAAACCTAACGCGTAACCTAACCCTAACCTTAACTCGTACACTAACCCTAACCCTAACCCTGACATTAAACCTAACCCTAACCCTAACCCGTACACTAAACCTAAACCGTACCCTAACCCTAACCCTAACCCGTACCCTAAACCTAACCCAAACCCTAACTCGTACCCTAACACTAACCCTAACCCTGACCCTAACCCTAACCCTAACCTGTACCCTAAGCCTAACCCATACCCTAACACTAAACCTAAACCTAACACTAACCCTAACCCGTACCCTAAACCTAAACCTAACTCTTGACCTAACCCTAACCCTAACCCTAACCCGTACCCAAAACTTAACAGTAACCCTTACCCATACACTAGCACTAACCCTAAACCTAAACCTAACCCGCACCCTAAACCTAAGCCTAAACCTAAACCTAAACCTAACCCGAACCCTAAACCTAACCCTTACACTGACCCTAACCCTAGCCCTAATCCTAAAACTAAACCGTTTCCTAACCCTAAATGCAAACCTAACCCGTACCAAAACCCTAACCCTAACCCTAACACGTACCCTAACCCTAACCCTAAACCTAACCCGCACACGAAACCTAACCCTAACCTTAGACCTAACACGTACACTAACCCTATCCTGTACCCTAACCTTAACCCTAACCCGTACCGTAACCCTAACACTAACCCTAACACCAACCCTAACACTAAGCCGTAAACTAACCCTAACCTTAACCCATACCCTAACCCTAACCCTAACCCTAACCCGTACCCGAACCCTAAACATAAACCTAACCCGTACCCTAACCCTAACACTAACCCATACACTAACCCTAACCCTAACCCTAACCCTAACACTAACCCTAACCCGTACTCTAACCCTAACCCTAACCCTAACCCTAACAAAATCCCTACCCCGTACTCTAACCCTAACCCAAACCCTAACCCTAACCCGTACCCTAACCCTAACCCTAATTCGTACCCTAAACCTAACCCTAACCCTGACCCTAAACCTAACCCTAACCTCTACCCTAATCCTAACCCTAACCCTAAACCTCACCTAAAACTGACCCTAACCCGTACCCTAACCCTAACCCGCACCTAAACCTAACCCTAACCCGTACCCTAACACTAACCCATCACTCAAACCTAACCCTAAGCCTAAACTTAACCCGTACACTAACCCTATCCCGAACCCTAAACCTAACCCTAACCTGTACCCTAACCCTAACCCTAACCCGTACCCTATCAGTACACTAACCCTAACCCTAACTCTAACACTAACCCTAACCCGAACTCTAACGCTAACCCTAAACCTAAACCTAACCCGTACTCTAAACCTATCCCGTACCCTAACACTAACATTTACCCTAAACCTAAACCTAACCTGTACCCTAACCCTAAATGTAACCCTAACCCGTCCCCAAACATTAACCCTAACACGTACCGTAAGGCTAAACCTAACCCTTACCCTAACCCATACCCAAACGGTAAACATAACTTATACCCTAACACTAACCCACACCCGTACTCTAACACTAACCCTAACCCTAACACTAACCCTACCCCGTACTCTAACACTAACCCTAACCCTAACCATAACCTGTACCCTAACCCTAACCCTAACACTAACCCTACCCCGTACTCTAACCCTAACCCTAATCCGTACCCTAAAACTAACCCTAACCCTAACCCTAACAACACTAACCCTAACCTGTACTCTAACCCAAACCCTAACCCTAACCCTAACCGTATTCTAACCCTAACCCTAAACCTCACCCTAACCCTAACCCGTACTGTAAACCTACCCCGTACCAAACCCTAACTCTAAACAGTACCCTAACCCTATCCCTAATTAGTACCCTAACCCTAAACCTAACCCTGAGCCTAACCCTAACCCTAACCCATACCCTAAACCTAACCCATACCCTAACCCTAACCCTAACCCTAACCCTGACCCTAAACCTAACCCTAACCTGTACCCTAATCCTAACCCTAACCCTAACCCTCACCTAAAACTGACCCTAACCCATGCCCTAACCCTAACCCGCACCTAAACCTAACCCTAACCCGTACCCTAACACTAACCCATCACCTAAACCTAACCCTAACCCTAAACTTAACCCGTACACTAACCCTATCCCGTAACCTGAACCTAACCCTAACCTGTACCCTAACCCTAACCCTAACCCGTACCCTATCCGTACACTAACCCTAACCCTAACTCTAACACTAACCCTAACCCGTACTCTAACGCTAACCCTAAACCTAAACCTAACTCGGACTCTAACCGTATCCCGAACCCTAACACTAACATTTACCCTAACCCTAAACCTAACCCGTACCCTAACCCTAAATGCAACCCTAACCCGTCCCCAAACCCTAACCCTAACACGTACCCTAACCCTACCCTAACCCTTACCCTAACCCGTAACCAAACGGTAAACCTAACTTGTACCCTAACACTAACCCAAACCCGTACTCTAACACTAACCCTAACACTAACCCTAACCCGTACTCTAACCCTAACCCTAACCCGTACCCTAACACTAACCCTAACCCTAACCCTAACAACACTAACCCTAACCTGTACTCTAACCCTAACCCTAACCCTAACCCTAACCCTAACCGTATTCTAACCCTAACCCTAAACCTCACCCTAACCCTAACCCGTACTGTAAACCTACCCTTGTACCAAACCCTAACTCTAACCAGTACCCTAACCCTAACCCTAATTAGTACCCTAACCCTAAACCTAACCCTGACCCTAACCCGTACCCTAACCCGTACCCTAAACCTCACCCATACCCTAACCCTAAACCTAACGCTAACCCATAACCTAAACCTAACACTAACCCGTACCCTAACCCGTACCCTAACCCTAAACCTGAACCTAAACCTAACCCTAACCCGTACCCAAACCCTAAGAGTAACCCTAAACCATAACCTAGCGCTAACGCTAACCCTAACCCTAAACCGCACCCTAAACCTAAACCTAACCCTAACCCTAACCATAAAACTTACCCGTACCCTAACCCTAACCCATACCCTAAACATAACCCTAAACTTAACCGTAACCCAGACCCGTACCCTAACCCTAAAATTAACCCGTACCCTAGCCCCAACCCTAACCCTAACCAGTAACGTAAACCTAACCCTAACCCTAACCCACACCTAAAACTAACCCTAACCCGTAACCTAAACCTAACCCTAACCCTAAACTTAACCCGTACTCTAACCCTATCCCGTACCCTAAACCTAACCCAAACCCGTAAACTAAACCTAAACCTAACCCTAAGCCTAACCTGTACATTAACCCTAACCCTAACACTAACACTAACCCTACCCCGTACTCTATCCCTAACCCTAACTCGTACCCTAACCCTAACCCTAACCCTGACACCAACCCTAACCCAAACCCGTACCCTAAACCTAACCTATACCCTAAACCTAACCCTAAACCTAACCCTAACCCTATCCCGTACCCTCAACCTAACCCTAACCCTTGCCTAACCCGTACCCAACCCTATCCCGTACCCTAACCCTAACCCGTACCCAAACCCTAAGAGGAACCCTAACCCATACTCTAGCACTAACCCTAACCCTAAACCTAAGCCTAACCCGCACCCTAAACCTAAACCTAACCGTAAGCCTAAACATAACCCTTACCCATACCCTAACCCTAATCCATAACCTAACACTAACCCTAAACTTAACCGTAACCCTAACGCGTACCCTAACCCTAAAAATACCCGTAAGGTAACCCCTACCCTAACCCTAACCCGTACCATAAACCTATCCCTAAACCTGACCCTGACCCTAAACCTAACCCTACCCCGTACTTTAACCCTAACCCACACCTAAACCTAACCCTAACCCGTAACCTAAACGTAAACCTAAACCTAAACGTAAACCTAAACCTAAACCTAAAACTAAAGTTATCCCGTACACTAACCCTATCCCGTACCCTAAACTGAAACCTAACCCGTACCGAAACATTACACTAACACTAACCCTAACCCTAACACTAACCCGTAACCTAACCCTAACACTAACCCTAACCCTAACCCTAACACTAACACTAACGCTAACCCGTACTTAACCCTAACCCTAACCCTAAACCTAAACCTAACTTTAGCCGTAACCCTAACCCGTACACTAACCCTAAAACTAACCCGTACCCTAGCGCCAACCGTAACACTAACTCGTACCGTAACCCTATCCCTAACCCTAAACATGACCTTAAACCTAACCCTAACCCGTACCCTAACCCTAACCCTAACCCTAACACTATCCTTACACTAAACCTAACCGTAACCCTAACACGAAACCTAACCCGTACTCTAACCCTAACCCTAACCCTCACACTAACAATAACCCGACTGTAACCCTAACCCGTACCATAACCCTAACCCTATCCCGTAACCTAACCCTAAACCTAACTCGTACACTAACCCTAAACCTAACCCAATCCCTAACCCTAACCCGTACCCTAAGCCTAAACCGTACCCTAACACTAAACCTAACCATAACCGTAACCCATACCCTAAACCTAACCCTAACCCTAACTCGTACCCTAACCCTAAACCTAACTCTGACCCTAACCCTAAACCTAACCCGTACCCTAAGCCTAACCCAAACCCTAACCCTAACCCTTAACCTAACCCTAACCCGTACCCTAAACCTAAACCTAACCCTTGACCTAACCCGTACACAACCCTATCCCGTACCCTAACCCTAACCCTAACCCGTACCCAAACCCTAACAGTAACCCTAACCCATAACCTAGCGCTAACAGTAAACCTAACCCTAACACGCACCCTAAACCTAAGCCTAACCCTAACCCTAACCCTAACTCTAAACCTAACCCTTACACTGACCCTAAACCTAACCCAATACCGTAACCTAACCCTAACCCTAAACCTAACCCGCACACTAAACCTAACCCTAAACCTAGACCTAACACGTACACTAACTCTATCCCGTACCCTTACCTTAAACCTAACCCGTACCGTAACCCTAACACTAACACTAACCCTAACCCTATCCCTAACCCGTACACTAACCCTAAACTAAACACTAACCCTAACCCTAACCTGTACCCTAAACCTAACCCTAACCCTAAACCTAACCCTAACGCTAACCCGTACTTAACCCTAACCCTAACCCTAACCCTAAACCTAACTTTAACCATAACCCTAACCCATACACAAACCCTAAAACTAACCCGACCCTAACGCCAACCATAACACTAACTCGTACTGTAACCCTATCCCTAACCCTAAACCTGACCCTAAACCTAATTCTAACCCGTACTCTAACCCTAACCCTAACCCTAACCCTATCCGTACACTAACCTAACCCTAACCCTAACACTAACCCTAACCCTTACTCTAACCCTAACCCTAACCCTAAAACTAACCCTAACCCGTACTCTAACCCTAACCCGTACCCTAACACTAACCCTTACCTAACCCTAAACCTAACCCATACACTAACCCTAAACATAACCCCAACCCATACCCAACACCTAACCCTAACACGTATCCTAACCCTAAACCTAACCCTAATCCTAACCCGCACACTAAACCTAACCCTAACCCTAGACCTAACACGTACACTAACCATACCCCGTACCGTAACCTTAACCCTAACCCGTACCGTAACCCTAACACTAACCCTAAACCTAACCCTAACCCTAACCCTAACCCGTACACTAACCCTAACCTGAACCCTAACACTAACCCTAACCCATACACTAACCCTACCCATAGCCTAACCCTAACTCTAACCCTAACCCCTAACCCTAACACTAACTCTAACCCTTACCCTAACCCGTAACCAAACGGTAAACCTATCCCGTACCCTAACACTAACCCAAACACGTACTCTAACCCTAACCCTAAACCTAACCTTAACCCGCACCCTAAACTTAACCCTAACCCTAACACAAACCATAACCCTTAACCTTAACCTAACCCTAACCAATACCCTAACCTTAACCCTAACCTTAACCATAACCCTAACCCATACCCTAACACTAAAACTAACATGTACCCTAAACCCAACCCGAACCCTAACACTAACCCTAACCCTAAACCTGACCCTAAACCTAACCTTAACCCTTACACTAAACTTAACCCTAACCCTAACCCGCACCCTAAAACTAACCCTAAACCATACCCTAACCATAAACCTAATCCGTACCCTAACACTAACACTAACCCTTACCCTGACCCTAAAACTAACCGTAAACCATACACTAACACTAACCCTAACCTTATCCCGTACTCTAAACCTAACCCTAACCCGTACCCTAACCCTAAACCTAACCCTAAGCCTAACCCGTACAATACCCTAACCCTAACCCTAAAATTAACCCTACCCCGTACTCTAAACCTAACCCTAACCCTAACCCTAACCCAAACCCTAACCCTAACACTAACCCTAACCCGTACTCTAACCCTCACCCTAACCCTAACCGTACTCTAACCCTAAACCTAAACCTCACCCTAACCATAACCCGTACTGGAACACTAACCCGTACCATAACCCTAACCCTAACCCGTAACCTAACCCTAACCTTAACTCGTACACTAACCCTAACCCTAACCCTGACCCTAACCCTAACCCTAACCCATACACTAAACCTAAACCATACCCTAACCCTAACCCTAACCCTAACCCGTACACTAAACCTAACCCTAACCCTAACTCGTACCCTAACACTAACCCTAACCCTGACCCTAACCCTAACCCTAACCCGTACACTAAGCCTAACCCATACCCTAACACTAAACCTAAACCTAACACTAACCCTAACCTGTACCCTAAACCTAAACCTAACTCTTGACCTAACCCTAACCCTAACCCTAACCCGTACCCAAAACCTAACAGTAACCCTTACCCATACCCTAGCACTAACCCTAAATCTAAACCTAACCCGCACCCTAAACCTAAGCCTAAACCTAAACCTAAACCTAACCCGAACCCTAAACCTAACCCTTACACTGACCCTAACCCTAACCCTAATCCTAAACCTAAACCGTACCCTAACCCTAAACGTAAACCTAACCCGTACTGAAAACCTAACCCTAACAGGTACCCTAACACTAACCCTAAACCTAACCCGCACACGAAACCTAACCCTAACCTTAGACCTAACACGTACACTAACCCTATCCTGTACCCTAACCTTAACCCTAACCCGTACCATAACCCTAACACTAACCCTAACCCCAAACCTAACACTAAGCTGTAAACTAACCCTAACCAGAACCCTAACCCTAACCTTAACGCATACCCTAACCCTAACCCTAACCCTAACCCGTACCCGAACCCTAAACATAACCCTAACCCGTACCCTAACCCTAACACTAACCCGTACACTAACCCTAACCCTAACCCTAACCCTAACCCTAACGCTAACCCATACTTAACCCTAACCCTAACCCTAACCCTAAACCTAAATTTAACATAAACCTAACCCGTACACTAACCCTAAGCCTAACCCGTACCCTAACGCCAACCATAACACTAACTCGTACAGTAACCCTATCCCTAACCCTAAACCTGACCCTAAACCTAACCCTAACCCGTACCCTAACCCTAACCGTAACCCGCACTCTAAGCCTAATCCTAACTGGTACCCTAACCCTAATCCGTAACCTAAACCTAACTCTAACCCTAAACTTAACCCGTACGCTAACCCTATCCCGTACCCTAAACCTAAACCTAAACCTAACCCGTACCCTAACCCTAACCCTAACACTAACTCTATCCGTACACTAACCATAACCCTAACCCGTACCCTAACCCTAACCCTAACCCTAACCCTATACGTACACTAACCATAACCCTAACCCGTCCCCTAACCCTAACCTGTACCCTAACCCTAACACAGGGACTAACTCTAAACCGCACCGTAAAGCTAACCCTAACCCTAGACCTAACCCATACCCTAACCCTATCCCGAACCCTAACCCTAACCCGTATCCTAACCCTAACACTAAACCTAACCCGAACCCTAACCCGTAAACTAACCCTAACCCTAACCTAACGCGTATCCTGACCCTAACCCATAGCCTAACCCAAACACTAACCCTAACCCTAACCCTCACCCTTACCCTAAACCGTACCCAAACGCTAAACCTAACCCGTACCCTCACACTAAGCCAAACCCGTACCCTAACACGTACCCTAACCCTAAAACGTACCCTTACCCATACCTCAAACCTAACCCTAACTTGTACCCTAACCCATACCATAAACCTAGCCCTAACCCTAACCCTAAACCTAACTCATACCCTACCCCTACCCCTAACCCATACCCTAACCCTAACCCGTAACCTAAACCTAACCCTAACCCTAAATATAACCCGTATGCTAACCCTATCGCGTACCCTAAACCTAACCCTAAACCGTAACCTAACCCTAAACCTAACCCTAAGCCTAACCCGTACATTAACCCTAACCCTAACCCTAACACTAACCCTACCCGTACCCTAAACCTAACCCTAACCCTAACCCTAACACTAACCCTAACTTGTACTCTAACCCTAACCCTAACCCTAAACGTAACCCTAAACCGTACTCTAACCCTAACCCGTACCCTAACACTAACCCTAACCCTAACACTATCCCTAACGCGTACCCTAACCCTAAACGTAACCCTAACCCGTACCCAAACACTAACCCTAACACGTAACCTAACCCTAACCCTAACCCGCACACTAAAACTAACCGTAACCCTAGACCTAACACGTACACTAAACCTATCGTGTACCGTAAACTTAACCCTAACCCGTACCGTAACCCTAACACTAACCCTAACCCTAACCCTAACCCTAACCCGTAGACTAACCCTAACCCGAACCCTAACCCTCACCCTAACCCTAAACGTACCCTAAACCTAACCCTAACCCTAACCCTAACCCATACCCTAACACTAACCCTTACCCTAACCCTAAACCTAACCCATACCCTAACCCTAAACGTAACCCTAACCTGTACCCTAACCCTAACCCTAAACCGTACAATAAACCTAACCCTAACCCGTACCCTAACCCTAACCCTAACCCTAAAAGCTATCCGTACTCTAACCCTAACTCTAACCCTAAACCTAACACTAACCGTAACCCGTACTCTAACACTAACCCTAACTCTAAACGTAACCCTAACCCATACGCTAACCCTAACCCATACCCTAACACTAACCCTAAACCTAACACTATCCCTAACCGGTACTCTAACCCTAAACCTAAACCTAACTCTAACCCTAACCCGTACTATAACCCTAAACCTAACCCTAACCCTAAAACTAACCCTAACCCATACTCCAACCCTATCCCGTAGCCTAACACTTACTCTAACCCTAACCCCTAACCCTAACCCTAACCCTAACCCTTACACTAACCCGTACCCAAACGGTAAAACTAACCCGTACCCTAACACTAACCCAAACCCATACTCTAACCCTAACCCTAACCCTAACCCTAACCGTAACCCTAAACCGCACCCTAAACTTAACCCTAACCCTAACCCCAACCATAACCCTTAACCGTACCTAACCCGAACCCTAACTCGTACCCTAACACTAACAATGACCCTAACCCTAACCCATACCCTAACCCTAACCCGTACCCTAACCCTAACCCTAACCCTAACCCAATCCGTACTCTACCCTAACCCTAAACCTACCCCGAACTCTAACCCTAACCCTAAATCTAACCCTAACCCATACCCTAACCCTAAACCTAACCCTAACACTAAACCTACCCCGTACTCTAACCCGAACCCTAACCCTAACCGTAACCCTAACCCGTACCCTAAACCTAACCCTAACCCTAACTCGTTCCCTAACCCTAACCCTGACCCTAACCCTAACCCTAACCCGTACCCTAACCCTAACCCTAACCCTAACCGTAAACCGCACCCTAAACTTACCCTAACCCTAACCCCAACCATAACCCTTAACTGTACCTAACCCGAACCCTAACTCGTACCCTAACACTAACAATGGCCCTAACCCTAACCCATACCCTAACCCTAACCCGTACCCTAACCCTAACCCTAACCCTAACCGTAAACCGCACCCTAAACTTACCCTAACCCTAACCCCAACCATAACCCTTAACTGTACCTAACCCGAAACCTAACTCGTACCCTAACACTTACAATGACCCTAACCCTAACCCATACCCTAACCCTAACCCGTACCCTAACCCTAACCCTACCCCTAACCCAATCCGTACTCTAACCCTAACCCTAAACCTACCCCGTACTCTAACCCTAACCCTAACTCTAACCCTAAACCATACCCTAAACCTAAACCAAACCCTAACACTAACCCTACCCCGAAATCTAACCCGAACCCTAACCCTAACCGTAAACCTAACCTGTACCCTAAACCTAACCCTAACCCTAACTCGTTCCCTAACCCTAACCCTGACCCTAAACCAAACCTTAATCCGTACCCTAAACCTAACCCGTACCCTAACCCTAACACTAAACTTAACCCTAATCCTATCCCGTATCATAAACCTAACCCTAACCCTTGTCCTAACCCATACCCAACCCTATCCCATACCCTAACTCTAACCCTAACCCGTACCCAAACCCTAAGAATAACCCTAACCCATACCCTAGCGCTAACCCTAAACCTAACCCTAAGCCTAACCTGCACCCTAAACCTAAACCTAACCGTAACCCTAACCATAACCCTTACCCATCCCCTAACCCTAACCCATAACCTAACACTAACCCTAACATTAACCGTAACCCTAACGCGTACCCTAACCCTAAAGCTAACCCGTCACATAACCCAAACCCTAACCCTAACCCGTATCATAACCCTATCCCTAAACCTAACCCTGACCCAAAACCTAACCCTAACCTGTACCCTAAGCCTAACACGCACCTAAACCTAACCCTAACCCGTAACCTAACCTAAACCTAACCCTAAACTTATCCCGTACACTAACCCTATCCCGTACCCTAAACCTAACACTAACCTGTAACCTAACCCTAACCTGTACCCTAACCCAAACCCTAAACGTTCTCTAAACCTAAACCTAACCCTCTCCCTAACCCTAACACGTACTGTAACCCTAACCCGTACCATAACCCTAACCCTAACCCTAAACTTAACCGTAACCCTGACCCGAACCCTAACCCTAAAACTTACCCATACCCTAACCCCAACCCTAACCCTAACCCGTACCCTAACCCTATCCCTAATGCTAACCCTGACCCTAAACCGAACCCTAACCCGTACCCTAACCCTAACCCTAACCCTCACCTAACCCTAACCCTAACCCGTACCCTAAACCTAACCAATAACTTAAACCTAACCCTAACCCTAAACTTAACCCATACGCTAACCCTATCTCGTACCCTAAACCTAACCCTAACCCGTACCCTAACCCTAACACTAACCCTATCCGTACTCTAACCCTAACCCTAACCCTAAACCTAACACTAACCCTAACCCGTACTCTAACCCTAACCCTAACTCTAAACGTAACCCTAACCCATACTCTAACCCTAACCCGTACCCTAACACTAACCCTAACCCTAACACTATCCTTAACCGGTACTCTAACCCTAAACCTAACCCTAAATCTAACCCTAACCCGTACTATAACCCTAAACTTAAACCTAACCCTAAACCTAACCCTAACCCATACCCTAACCCTATCCCGTAGCCTAACACTAACTCTAACCCTAACCCCTAACCTTAACCCTAACCCAAACCCTTACCCTAACCCGTACCAAACGGTAAAACTAACCCGTATCCTAACACTAACCCAAACCCGTACTCTAACCCTAACCCTAATCCTAACCCTAACCCTAAACCGCACCCTAAACTTAACCCTAACCCTAACCCCAACCATAACCCTTAACCGTACCTAACCCGAACCCTAACTCATACCCTAACACTAACAATGACCTAACCCTAACCCATACCCTAAACCTAACCCGTACCCTAACCCTAACCCTAAACCTAACCCTAACCTTATCCATACTCTAACCCTAACCCTAACTCTAACCCAAACCCGTACCCTAAACCTAAACCTAACCGTAACACTAACCCTACCCCGAACTCTAACCCTAACACTAACCCTAACCGTAACCCTAACCCATACGCTAAACCTAACCCTAACCCTAACTCGTTCCCTAGCCCTAACCCTGACCCTAACCCTAACCCTAACCCGTACCTTAAACCTAACCCATACCCTAACCCTAACACAAAACCTAACCCTAATCCTATCCCGTACCCTAACCTAACCCTAACCCTTGTCCTAACCCGTACCCAATGCTATTCCGTACCCTAACTCTAACCCTAACCCGTACCCAAACCTAAGAATAACCCTAACCCATACCCTAGTGCTAACCCTAAACCTAACCCTAAGCCTAACCCGCACCCTAAACCTAAACCTAACCGTAACCCTAACCATAACCCTTACCCATCCCCCAACCCTAACCCATAACCTAACACTAACCCTAACCTTAACCGTAACCCTAACTCGTACCCTAACCCTAAAACTAACCCGTACCATAACCCCAACCCTAACCCTACCCCGTATCATAACCCTATCCCTAAAGCTAACCCTGACCCTAAACCTAACCCTAACCCATACCCTAAGCCTAACGCGCACCTAAACCTAACCCTAACCCGTACCCTAACCCTAACCCGTAACCTAACCTAAACCTAACCCGAAACTTATCCCGTACACTAACCCTATCCCGTACCCTAAACCTAACCCTAACCTGTACCCTAACCCTAACCCTAACCCTAACCCTAACCCTATCCATACACTAACCCTAACCCTAACACTAACACTAACCCTAACCCATACTCTAAACCTAAACCTAACCCTAAAGTTAACCCTAAGCCGTACTCTAACCCTAACCCGTACCATAACACTAACCCTTACCCTAACCCTAAACCTAGCCCGTACCCTAACCCTAAACGTAACTCTAACCCGTACCCAAACCGTAAACCTAACACGTACCTTAACCCTAACCCTAACCCGCACACTGAAACTAACCCTAACCCTAGACCTAACACGTACACTAAACCTATCCCGTACCGTAACCTTAACCCTAACCCGTACCGTAATCCTAACCTCAACCCTAACCCTAACCCTAAGCCTAAATGTACCCTAACCCTAACACTAACCCTAACCGGTACTTTAACTTAACCCTAACCCAAAACCTAACCCTTCCCGCACTCTAACCCTAACCCTAACTCTAAAATTAACCATAACCCTAACACTAACCTAACCCGTACTCTAACGCTAACCCTAACCCTAAACCTAACCCTAACCCTTACTCTAACCCTATCCCGTACCCTAACACTAACCCTTACCCTAACCCTAAACCTAACCCGTACCCTAATCCTAAACGTAACCCTAACCCGTACACAAACCCTAACCCTAACAGGTACCCTAACCCTAAACCTGACCCTAAACCTAACCCGAACCCGTACCCTAACCCTAACCCACACCTAAACCTAACCCTCACCCGTACCCTAACTCTAACCCATAACCTAAGCCTAACCCTAACCGTAAACTTAACCCGTACACTAACCCTATCCCTTACCTTAAACCTAACCCTAACCCGTACCCTAACCCTAACCCTAACCCTATCCATACACTAACACTAACCCTAAACCTAAAACCTACCCTAACCCGTACTGTAACCCTAACCCTAAACCTAACACTAACCCGTACTCTAACCCTATCTGGTACCCCAACACTAACTCTTACCCTAACCCTAAACCTAAACCGTACCTAAGCCTAAAAGTAACCCTAACCCATACCCAAACTCTAACCCTAACACGGACCCTAACCCTAACCCTAACAATTACCCTAACCCGTACCCAAACGGTAAACTTAAACCGTACCCTACCACTAACCCAAACCCGTACTCTAACCCTAACACTAACCCTAACACTAACCCTACCCCGGACTCTAACACTAACCCTAACCCTAACCATAACCCGTACACTAACCCTAACCCTAACACTAACACTAACCCTAACCCGTACACTAACCCTATCCCTAACCCTAACAATAACCCTACCCCATACTCTAAACCTATCCCTAACCCTAACCCATAACGGTACCCTAACGCTAACACTAACCCTCACCCTAACACTAACCATAACTCGTACTCTAACCCTAACCGTTACCCTAACCGTACTCTAACCCTAACCCTAACCCTCACCCTAACCCTAACCCGTACTGTTACCCTAAACCATACCATAACCCTAACCCTAACCCGTACCCTAACCCTAACCCTAATTTTTACCCTAAACCTAACCCTAAAACTGACCCTAACCCTAACCCTAACCCGTACCCTAAAACTAACTCATACCCTAACCCTAAACCTAACCCTAACCCGTACACTAAACCTAACCCTAACTCGTACACTAACCCTAACCCTAAACCTGTCCCTGACCCTAACCCTAACCCGTACCCTAACCCTAACAAATAACCTAACCCTAACCCTAATCCCAACCCTAACCCTAACCCGTAACCTAACCTAAACCTAACCCTAAACTTATCCCGTACACTAACCCTATCCCGTACCCTAAACCTAACCCTAACTTGTACCCTAATCCGTACCCAAACCCTAACACTAACCCTAACCCATACAGTAGCGCTAACCCTAACCCTAAACCTAACCCTAACCCTAACCCGCACACTAAACCTAAACCTAACCCTAACACTAACCATAACCACTACCCGTACCCTAACCCTAACCCATACCCTAACCCTAACCCTATCCCTAATCCATAACCTTACCCTAACCCTAAACCTAACCAAACCCTATCCCGTACCCTAAACGTAACCCTAAACCGTAACCTAACCCTTAACCTAACCCTAAGCCTAACCCATACATTAACCCTAACCCTAACCCTAAACCTATCCCTGAACCGTACCAGTACCCTAACCCTAACACTACCCCTAACCCTAACACTAACCCTAACCCATACTCTAACCCTAACCCTTACCCTAACAGTACTCTAACCCTAACCCTAACCCTCACCCTAACCCTAAACCGTACTGTCACCATAAACCATACCATAACCCTAACCCTAACCCGTACCCTAACACTAACCCTAATTCGTACCCTAAACCTAACCCTAACCCTGAACCTAACCCTATCCCTAAACCATACCCTAAACCTAACCCATACCTTAACCCTAAACCTAACCCTAACCCATACACTAAACCTAACCCTAACTCATACCCTAACCCTAACCCTGACCCTGAACCTAACCCTAAACCGTACCCTAAGCCTAACCCATACCGTAGCGCTAACCATTACCCTAAACCTAACCCGCACACTAAACCTAAACCTAACCCTAACACTAACCATAACCATTACCCGTACCCTAACCCTAACCCATACCCTAACCCTAACCCTAAACTGAACCGTAACCCTGACCCGTACCCTAAACCTAAAATTAACCCATACCCTAACCCCAACCCTATCCCTAACCCATAACCTTACCCCAACCCTAAACCTAACCCAAACCCTATCCGTACACTAAACCTAACCCTAACCTGTAACCTAACCCTAAACCTAAAACTAACCCTAACCCGTACATTAACCCTAACCCTAACACTAACACTAACCCTACCCCGTACTTTAACACTAACCCTAACTCTAACCCTAACCCGTACACTAACCCTAACCCTAACTCTAACCCTAACACTAACCCTACCCCGTACTCTAACCCTCACCCAAACCCTAATCCTAACCCGTACCCTAACCCTAATCCTAACCCTAACCCTTAACCTAACACTAACCCTACTTGGATTCTAAGCCTAACCCTAAACCAAACCCTAACCCTAACCGTACTCTAAACCTAACCCTAACCCTCACCCTAACCCTAACCCGTGCTGTAACCCTAACCCGTACCATAACCCTAACTCTAACCCTAAACTTAACCATAAAACTGACCGTACCCTAACCCTAAAACTAACCCATACCCTAACCCCAACCCTAACCCTAACCCGTACCCTAACCCTCTCCCTAACGCTAACCCTGACCCTAAACCTAACCCTAAACCGTACCCTAACCTAACCCTAACCCTCACCTAAACCTAAACCTAACCTGTACCCTAACCCTAACCCGTAACCTAAACGTAACCCTAAACCTAAACTTAACCCGTATCCTACCCTATCCCGTAACCTAAACATAACCCTAACCTGTACCCTAACCCTAACCCTAACCCTATCTGTACTCTAACCCTAACCCTAACCATAACCCTAACACTAACCCTAACCCGTACTCTAACCCTAACCCTAAACCTAAACGTATCCCTAACCCGTACTCTAACCCTAATGGGTACCCTAACACTAACCCTAACCCTAACACTATCCCTAACCCGTACTCTAACCCTAAACCTAACCCTAACCCTAAACCTAACCCTAACCCGTACTCTAACCCTATACCATAGCATAACACTAACTCTAACCCTAACCCCTAACCCTAACCCTAACCCTAACCCTTACCCTAACCCATACACAAAAGGTAAACTTAACCCGTACCCTAACATTAAACCAAACCCGTACTCTAACCCTAACCCTAACACTAACCATAGCCCTAAAACACACCCTAAACTTAACCCTAACCCTAAACCAAACCATAACACTTAACCGTAACCGAACCCTAAACCTAACTCGTATCCTAACCCTAACACTGACCCTAAACCTAACCCGTACCCTAACCCTAACCCGTACCCTAACCCTAAACCTAACCCTAACCCTATCCGTACTCTAACCCTAACCCTAACCCTACCCCGTCCTCTAACCCTAAACCTAACTCTAACCCTAATCCGTACACTAACCCTAAACCTAACCCTAACCCTATCCGTAATCTAACCCTAACCCTAACCCTACCCCGTCCTCTCCCTAAACCTAACACTAACCCTAACCCGTACTCTAACACTAACACTAACCCTAAACGTAACTCTAACCCATACGCTAACCTTAACACGTACCCTAACACTAACCCTAACCCTAACACTATCCCTAACCCGTACTCTAACCCTAAACCTAACCCTATCTCTAACCCAAACCCGTATGATAACCCTAAACCTAGCCCTAACCGTAAGCCTTACCCTAACCCGTACTATAAATCTATCCCGTAGCCTAACACTAACTCTAACCATAACCCCTAACCCTAAACCTAACCCTTACCTAACCCGTACTCAAACGGTAAACATAACACGTACCCTAACACTAACCCAAACCCGAACTCTAACCCTAACCCTAACCCTAACCCTAAACCGCACCCTAAACTTAACATTAACCCTAATGCTAATCATAACCCTTAACCATACCTTAAACCTAACCCTAACTCGTAACCTAAACCTAACACTGACCCTAACACTAATCCGTACACTAACCGTACCCCGTACTCTAACCATAACCCTAAATCTAACCGTAACCCGTACCTTAACCCTAAACCTAACCCTAACACTAACCCTACCCCGTACTCTAACCCTATCCCTAACCCTAACCGTAAACGTAACCCGTACCCTAAACCTAACCCTAAACCTAACTCGTACCCTATCCCTAACCCTAACCCTGACCCTAACCCTAAAACTAACCCGTACCCTAAGCCTACCCTATACCCTAACCATAACCCTAAACCTACCCCTAACCCTATCCCGTACCCTAAACCTAACCCTAACCCGTAACCAAACCCTACGAGTAACCCTAACCCTTACACTAGCGCTAACCCTAACCCTAACCCTAAGCCTATCCCGCACCCTAAACCTAACCCTAACCCTAACCCTAACCATAAACCTTAACCATACCCTAACCCTAACCCATACCCTAACACTAACCCTAACTTAACCGTAACCGTAAACCGTACCTTAACCATAAAACTAACCCGTACCGTAACCCCAACCCTAACCCTAACCCGTACCATAAACCTATCCCTAATCCTAACCCTGACCCTAAACCTAACCCTAACCCGTACCCTAACACTAACACGCACCTAAACCTAACCCTAACCCGTACCCTAACCCTAACCGTAACCTAAACCTAAACCTAACCCTAAACTTATCCTGTACACTAACCCTATCCCGTACCCTAAACCTAAACCTAACCTGTACCCTAACCCTAACCCTAACCCTATCCCTATCCGTACACTAATCCTAACCCTAACCCTAACACAAACCCTAACCCATACTCTAACCCTAACCCTAAACCTAAAACTAACCCTACCCGTACTCTAACCCTAACCCGTACCCTAACACTAACCCTTACCCTAACCCTAAACCAAACCCGTACCCTAAACCTAAACGTAACCCTTGACCTAACCCGTACCCAACCCAAATTCGTAACCTAACCCTAACCCTAACCCGTACCCAAACCCTAACAATAACCCTAACCATACCCTAGCGTTAACCCTAACCCTAACCCTAACCCAAACCCTCGCCCTAAAACTAAGCCTAACCCTAACCATAACCATAACCCTTACCCGTACCCTAACCCTAACCCATACCCTAACCCTAACCCTAAACTTAACCGTAACCCTGACTTGTACCCTAACCCAAAAATTAACCCGTACCAAAACCCAACCCTAACCCTAACCCTTACCCTAACCCGAACCCTAACCCTAACTCTAACCCTAACCCGTAACCTAATCCTAAACCTAACCCTAACCCTAACACTAACCCTAACACATAACCTAAACCTAACCCTAACCCTAAACTTAACCCGTACGCTAACCCTATCCAGTACCTTAAACCTAAACCTAACCCGTAACCTAACACTAAACCTAAACCTAAGCCTAACCCGTACATTAAACCTAACCCTAACCCTAACACTAACCCTACCCCGTACTCTAACCCTAACCCTAAATCTAACCCTAACCCATACCCTAAACCTAACCCTAACCCTAACCCTAACCGTAACCCTAAACCTAACCCGTACTCTAACCCTAACCCTAACCCTAACCCTAATCCTAACCGTACTCTAACCCTAACCCTAACCCTCACCCTAACACTTTTATTTTTTTAATTTTTTTTTATTTTTTTATTTTTTATTGGTGTTCAATTTATCAACATACAGAATAACTCCCAGTGCTCATCCCATCAATTATCCCCATCAGTGCCCGCCACCCACTCAGGCCCACCCCCCAACCCCTCCCCTTCAACCATCCCCAGTTCGTCTCCCAGAGTTAGCACTTAACTGTACTGTAACACTAACCCATACCATAACCCTAAACCTAACCCTAACCTTAAGCATAACCCTGACGTATACCCTAACCCTAAATCTAACCTGGACCCAAACCCCATCCCTAACCCTAACCCTTACCCTAACCCTATCCCTAACGCTAAACCTGACCTCAAACCTCACCCTAAACCGTACCCTAACCCTAACCTTAACCCTAACCCTCACGTAAACGTAACCCTAACCTGTACCCTAACCCTAACCCAAACCCTAACTCTATCCGTACTCTAACCCTAACCCTAACCCTAACACTAAACCTAACTTGAACTCTAACCCTAACCCTAACCCTATACGTAACCCTAACCCGTACTCTAACCCTAACCCATACCCTAACACTAACCCTAACCCTAACACTATCCCTAACCCGTACTCTAAACCTAAACCTAACCAAAACCCTAAACCTAACCCTAACCTGTACTCTAACCCAACCCGTACCTAACACTAACTCTAACCCTAACCCCTAACCCTAACCCTAACCCTAACCCTTACCCTAACCTGTACACAAACGGTAAACCTAACCCGTACCCCAACACTAACCCAAACCCGTACTCTAACCCTAACCCTAACCCTAACCCTAAACCGTACCCTAAACTTAACCCTAACCCTAACCCTAACCATAACCCCTAACCATACCCTAACCCTAACCCTAACTCGTACCCTAAAACTAACACCTACCCTAACACTAACCCGTACCTTAAACCTAACCCGTACCAACCCTAACCCTAACCCTAACCCCAACCCGTACCTTAAACCTAACCCGTAACAACCCTAACCCTAACCCCAACCCCTACCCTAAACCTAACCGTAACCCTAACTCGTACCCTAACCCTAACGCCAATCCTGATCCTAACACTAACCCTAACCCGTACCCTAAACCTAACCCATACCCTAATCCAAAACCTAAACCTAACCTTAACCCTATCCCGTACCCTATACCTAACCCAAACCCTTGACCTAAACCGTACCCAACCTTATCCCGTATCCTAACCCTAACCCATACCCAATCCCTACGAGTAACCCTAACCCATACACTAGCGCTAACCCTAACCCTAAGCCTAACCCGCACCCTAAACCTAAACCTAACCGGAACCCTAACCATAACCCTTAACCGTACCCTAACCCTAACCCATACCCTAACACTAACCCTAACTTAACCGTAACCGTAAACGTACCATAACCCTAAAACTAACCCGTACCGTAACCCCAGCTCTAACCTTAACCCGTACCATACCCTATCCCTAATCCTAACCCTGACCCTAAACCTAACCCTAACCCTTACCCTAACCCTAACCCACACCTAAACCTAACCCTAACCCATACCCTAACCCTAAACGGTAACCTAAACCTAAACCTAACCCTAAACTTACTCTGTACACTAACCCTATCCCGTACCCTAAACCTAAACCTAACCTGTACCCTAACCCTAACCCTAACCCTAACCCTAACCCTATCCGTACACTAATCCTAACACTAACCCTAACCCTTACTCTTACCCTAACCCTAACCCTAAACCTAACCCTACCTGTACTCTAAACCTAACACGTACCCTAACACTAACCCTACCCCATACTCTAACCCAAACCCTAACCCTAACCCGTACCCTAACCCGAACCTTAACCCTAACCCTAACACTAACCCTACACCGTACTCTAACACTAACCCAAACCCTAACCCTAACCCGTACTCTAACCCTAACCCTAATCCTAACCCTAGCCGAAACTCTAACCCTAACCCTAACCCTAACCGTATTCTAAAACTAACCCTAACCCTCAACCCTAACCGTAACCCGTACTCTAACCCTAACCCGTACCATAAACCTAACCCTAATCCGTACCCTAACCCTAACCCAAATTCGTACCCTAACTCTAACCGTAACCCTGACCCTAAACCTAACCCTATCCCATACCCTAAACCTAACCTGTACCCTAACCCTAAACCTAACCATAACCCGTACCCTAACCCTAAACCTACCCTAATCCTGACCCTAACCCTAACCCTAACACGTACCCTTAGCCTAACCCATAACCTAACCCTAACACTAACACTAACACTAAACCTACCCCGTACTCTAACACTAACCCTAACCCTAACCCGTACCCGTACACTAAACCTAACCCTAACCCTAACCCTAAAACTAACCCTTAACCGTACTCTAACCCTAACCCTAACCCTAACACTAACCCTACCCCATACTCTAACACTAAACCTAACCCTAACTCTAACCCGTACTCTAACCCTGACCCTAAGACTAACCCTAACTCTAACCCTAACCCGTACTCTAACACTAACCTAACCCTAACCATATTCTAACCCTAACCCTAACCCTCAACCTAACCCTAACCTGTACTGTAACCCTAACCCGTACCATAAGTCTAACCCTAACCCGTACCCTAACCCTAACCCTAATTCGTACCCTAACCCTAATCCTGACCCTAACCCTAACACTAACCTGTACCCTAAACCTAACCTGTACCCTAACCCGAAACCTAACCCTAACCCATACCCTAAACCTAACCCTAACCCGTACCCTAATCCTAAACCTAACCCTAAACCTGACCCTAACCCTAACCCTAACACGTACCCTAAGTCTAACCCATACCCTAACCCTAACACAAACCCTAACACGAACACTAACCCTACCCCGTACCCTAAACCTAACCCTAACCCTAACCCTAACCCTAACCAATACTCTAACCCTAACCCTTACCCTAATCTTACTCTAACCCTAACCCTAACCCTCACCCTAACCCTAACCCGTACTGTAACCATAACCTATACCATCACCCTAACCCTAACCCGTACCCTAAACCTAATCCTAATTCTTACCGTAAACCTAACCCTAACCTGACCCTAAACCTAACCTAACCCGTACCCTAAACCTAACCCATACCCTAAACCCAAACCTAACCCTAACCTGTACCCTAAACCGAAACCTAACCCATACCCTAATCCTAATCCTAACCCGTACCCTAAGCATAACCCATACCCTAACACTAACCCTAATCCTAAACCTAACCCTAACCCGTACCTAAAACTAACCCTAACCCTTGACCTATTCCGTACCCAACCCTATCCTGTAACCTAACCCTAACCCAAACCCGCACCCTAAACCTAAACGTAACCTTAACACTAACCATAACCATTACCCGTACCATAACCCTAACCCATAACCTAACACTAACCCTAAACTTAACAGTAACCCTGACCAGTACCCTAAACCTAAAATTAACCTGTACTATCCCTATCCTAACCCGTAACATAAGCCTAACCATAAACCTAAACTTTACCCTTACGCTAACCCTATCCTGTACCCTAATCCCAACCCTAACTCGTAACCTAACCCTAAACCTAACCCTATCCCGTACCCTAAACCTAACCCTAACTTGTAACCTAACCCTAAACCTAACCCGTACATTATCCCTAACCCTAACACTAACAATAACCCTACCCCGTACTCTAACCCTAACCCTAACTCTAACCCTAACCCGTACCCTAACCCTAACCCTAACCCTAACCCTAACCCTAACACTATCCCTACCCCGTACTCTAACCCTAACCCAAGTCCTAACCCTAACCCGTACCTATACCTTAACCTTAACCCTAACCCTAACATAACCCTAACCCATACTCTAACCCTAACGCTTACCCTAGCTGTATTCTAAATCTAACCCTAACCCTCACCCAAACCCTATCCCGTACCCTAAACCTAACCAATACCCTAACCCTAAACCTAACCCTAACTTGTACCCTAAACCTAACCCTAACTCGTACCCTAACCCTAATCCTAACCTGTACCCTAAGCTTAACCCATACCTTAACCCTAACCCTAACCCTAAACCTAACCCGTACCTAAACCTAAACCCAACCCTATCCCTAACCCGTACTCTAACCCTAATTCAAACCCTAACCTAACCCGTACCCGTACCCGTACCCTAACACTAATCCTAACACTAACCCTAACTCGTACTCTAACCCTAACCCTAACCCTAACACTATCCCTATCCCGTACTCTAACCCTAACGCAAACCCTAACCCTAACCCGTACCATAACCCTAACCCGAACCATAACCCTTACCCTAAAACAAACCCTAACCCTAACACTAACCCTAACCCTAACCCTAACTGAACTCTAAACCTAAACCTAACCCTCACCCTAAACCAAACTCGTACTGTAACCCTAACCCCTACCATAACCCTAAACCTAACCCTAAACTTAAACGTAACCCTGACCCGTACCCTAACCCTAAAACTAACCCGTACCCTAACCCCAACCCTAACCCTAACGTGTACCCTAACCCTATCCCTAATGCTAAACCTGACCCTAAACCTAACCCTAACCCGTACCCTAACCCTAACCCTAACCCTCACCTAAACCTAACCTTAACCCGTACCTTAACCCTAACCCGTAACCTAACCTAAACCTAACGCTAAACTTATCCCGTACACTAACCCTATCCCGTAACCTAAACCTAAACCTAACCTGTACCCTAAACCTAACCTTAACCCTAACCCTATCCGTATAGTAACCCTAACCCTAACTCTAACACTAACCCTAACCCATACTCTAACCCTAAACCTAATCCTAAAGCTAACCCTAACCCGTACTCTAACCCTAACCCGTACCCTAACACTAACCCTTACCTTAACCCTAAACCTAACCCATACCCTAACCCTAAACGTATACCTAACCCGTACCCAAACCCTAAAACTAACACATGCCCTAACCCTAACCCTAACCCGCACACTAAAACTAACCCTAACCCTTGACCTAACACGTACACTAAACCTATCCCATACCGTAACCTTAACCCTAACCCGTACCATAACCCTAACACTAACCCTAACCATAAACCTAACCCTAACCCGTAGACAAACCCTGACCCGAACCCTAACCCTAATCCTAACCCTAAACCTAACCCTAACCCTAACACTAACCCTAACCCTAACACAAACCCTAACCTGTACTCTAACTTAACCCTAACCCTAAACCTAAACCTTCCCGTACTCTAACCCTAACCCTAACACTAACACTAACCATAACCCTAACACTAACCCTAACCCGTACTCTTACCCTAACCCTAACCCTAAAACTAACCCTAACCAGTACTCTAACCCTATCCCGTACCCTAACACTAACCTTTACCCTAACCCTAAAAATAACTCGTACCCTAACCCTAAACGTAACCCTAACCCATACCCACACCCTAACCCTAACATGTACGCTAACCCTAACCCTAACCCTAACCCTAAGCCGTACTCTAACCCTAAACCTAACACTAACACTAACCCTACATCGTACTCTAACACTAACCCAAACCCTAACCCTAACCCGTACCCTAACCCTAACCCTAACCCTAACCCTAACACTAACCCTACGCCGTACTCTAACCCTAAACCTAACACTAACACTAACCCTACCCCATACTCTAACACTAACCCTAACCCTAAACCTAACCCGCACCCTAACCCTAACCCTAACACTAACACTAACCCTAACGCGTACTCTAACACTAACCCTAACCCTAACCCTAACCCTAACCGTTTTCTAACCCCAACCCAAACCCTCACCCTAACCCTAACCCGTACTAAAACCCTAACCTGTACCATAACCCTAACCCTAAACCGTACCCTAATCCTAATCCTAATTCGTACCCTAACCCTTACCATAACCCTGACCCTAACTCTAACCCTATCCTGTACCCTAAACCTAACCTGGACCCTAACCCTAAACCTAACCCTAACCCATACCCTAAACCTAACCCTACCCCGTACCCTAAACCTAAACCTAACGCTAAAACTTACCCTAAACCTAACCCGAACACGTCCCCTAAGACTAACCATACCCCAACCCAACCCTAACCCTAACCCTAACACTAACCCTACCCCGTACTCTAACCCTAACACTAACTCTAACCCGGACCCAGACCCGTACCCTAACCCTAACCCTAGCCCTAACACTAACCCTAACACGTACTCTAACCCTAACCCTTACCCTAACCGTACTCTAACCCTAAACCTAACACTAACTCTAACCCTAACCCGTACTATAACCCTAAACCTAACCCTAACCCTAAACCTTACCCTAAACCGTATTCTAACCCTATACCGTAGCCTAACACTAACTGTAACCCTAACCCCTAACCCTAACCCTAACCCTAAACCTTACCCTAACCCGTACCCAAAAGGTAAACCTAACACATACCCTAACACTAAAACAAACCCGTACTCTAACCCTAACCCTAACCATATCCCTAAACCGCACCCTAAACTTAACCCTAACTCTAAACCTAACCATAACACATAACTGTACCCTAATCCTAACCCTAACTCGTATCCTAACCCTAACACTGACCCTAAACCTAACCCGTACCCTAACCCTAAACCGTACCCTAACCCTAACCCTAACCCTAACCCGTTCTCTAATCCTAACCCTAACTTTAACCCGTACCCTAACCCTAAAGATAACCCTAACACTAACCCTACCGGTACTCTAAACCTAACCATAACCCTAACACTAACCTGTACACTAAACCTAACCCTAACCCTAACTCGTACCCTAACCCTAACCCTAAACCTGACCCTAACCCAAACACTAACCCATACCGTAAACCTAACCCATAGCCTAACCCTAACCCTAAACCTAACCCTAATCCTATCCCGTACCCTAAACCTAACCCTAACCCTTGTCCTAACCCGTACCCAACCCTAACCCGTACCATAACCTTAACCCTAACCCATACCCAAAACCTAAGAGTAACCCTAACCCATACCCTAGCGCTAACCCTAAACATAACCCTAGCATAACCCGCACCCTAAACCTAAACCTAACCGTAAACCTAACCATAACCGTTACCCGTACCCTAACCTTAACCCATACCTAACACTAACCCTAACCTTAACCGTAACCCTAACCCGTACCCTAAACCTAAAACTAACCCGTACCGTAACCCCAACCCTAACACTAACCCGTACCATAACCCTATCCCTAATCCTAACCCTGACCCTAAACCTAACCCTAACCCGTACCCTAACCCTAACCCGCACCTAAACCTAACCCTAACCCGTACCCTAACGCTAAACCTAACCCTATCCGTACACTAACACTAACCCTAACCCTAACACTAACCCTCACCCATACTCTAACCCTAACCCTCACCCTAAACCTAACTCTAACCTGACTCTAATCCTAACCCGTACCCTAACACTAACCCATACCCTAACCCTAAACCTAACCCGTACCCTAACACTAAACGTACCCCTAACCCGAACCCAAAACCTAAACCTAACACGTTCCCTAACCCTATCACTAACCCGCACACTAAAACTAACCCTAACCCTAGACCTAACACGTAAACTAAACCTATCCTGTACCGTAACCTTAACCCTAACCCGTACCATAACCCTAACACTAACCCTAACCCTAACCCTAACACTAACCCTAACACGTACTCTAACTTAACCGTAAACCTAAACCTAACCCTAACCCGTACTCTAACCCTAACCCTAACCCTAACACTAACCATAATCCTAACACTAAACCTAACCCGTACTCTAACCCTAAAACTAACACTGACACTAACCCTAACCCCTTCTATAACCCTAACCCTAAACCTAACACTAACCCTGACCCTAACTCTAAACCTAATCCCGTAACCTAACCCTGACCCTAAACCGCATCTAAACCTAACCCAAACCCGAGACCTAACCTGTACCCTAACCCTAACCCATACCCTAACACTAACCCATACCCTAACACTAACCCGTACCATAAACCTAACACTAACCCTAACCCGTAACCTAACCCTAACCCGTACCCTAAACCTAACCCGATGCCTAACCCTAACCCACACCCTAAACCAAACCCTACCCCTAGATCTATGCCGTACCCTAAACCTATCCCGTACCCTAACCCTAATGCTAACCTGTCCCTAACCCTAGACATAACCCGTACACTAACCCTAACCCGTACCCTAACACTAACCCTAAACCTAACCCTAAACCGTACCCTAACACTAACCCTAAACCTAACACTAACCCTAATGCTAACCCTATCCCGTACACTAACCCTAACCCTAACCCGTACACATACCCTAACCCTAACCCAAAACAATATGCTAACACGTACCATAACCCTAACCCTAATCCTAACCCTAACCCTAAAACTAACCCATACCCTAGCCCTCTCCCTAACCCATACCCTAACCCTAACTCGTACCCTAAGCCTAACTCTTAACCTAACCCCTAACCTTAACACTAATCCGTACCCTAAACCTAACCCTAACCCTAACTCGTACACTAACCCTAACCCTAACCCTGACCCTAACCCGCACCCTAAACCTAACCTAACCCTAACCCTAACCATAAACCTTACCGTACCCTAACCCTAACCCATAACCTAAACCTAACCCTAAACTTAACCGTAACCCTGACCCATACCCTAACCCTAAAATTAACCCATACCCTAACCACAAACCTAACCCTAACCTGAACCCTAACCCTAACCCTAACCCTAAACCACACCTAAACCTAAACCTAACTTGTAACCTAAACCTAACCCTAACCCTAAACTTAACCTGTACGCTAACCCTATCCCGTACCCGACACCTAACCCTAACCCGTAACCAAACCCTAAACCTAACCCTAAGTCTAACCCGTATATTAACCCTAACGCTAACCCTAACACTAACCCTACACCGTACTCTAACCCTAACCCTAACTCTAACCCTAACCCGTACCCTAACCCTAACCCTAACACTAACCCTAACCCGTACTCTAACACTAACCCTCACCGTAACCCTAACCGTACTGTAACCCTAACCCGTAGAGTAACCCTAACCCTAACCCTAAACATAACCGTAACCTGACTGTACCCTAACCCTAAAACTAACCCATACACTAACCCCAACCCTAACCCTAACCCGTACCCTAACCCTATACCTAACGCTATACCTGACCCTGAACCTAACCCTCACCTGTACCCTAGCAGTAACCCTAACCCTAACCCTCACCTAAACCTAAACCTAACCCTTACCCTAACCCTAACCCGTAACCTAAACCTAACCCTAACCCTAAACTTAACCCGTACGCTAACCCTATCCTGTATCCTAAACTTAACCCTAACCCGTACCCTAACCCTAACCCTAACCCTAACCGTACACTAACCCTAACACTAACCCTCACCCTAACCCTAACCGTAGGGTAACCCTAAACCGTACCCTAACCCCAACCCTAACCGTAACTCGTACCATAACCCTAACCCTAACACTAACCCACACCTAAACCTAACCCTAACCCATAACCTAAGCCTAACGCTAACCCTAAACTTAACCCGTATGCTAACCCTATTCCGTACACTTAACCTAACCCTAACCAGTAATCTAACGCTAAACCTAACCCTAAGCCTAACCCGTACATTAACCCTAACCCTAACACTAACACTAACCCTACCCCGTACTCTAACCCTAACCCTACTCTAACCCTAACCAGTACCCTAAACCTAACCCTAACCCTAACCCTAAAACTAACCCTCCCCGTACTCTAACCCTAACACAAACCCTAACCCTAACCCGTACCCTAACACTAACCATAACCCTAACCTTAACAGTAACCCTTACCCGTACTCTAACTCTAACCCTAACCCTAACCCTAACCGTACTCTAACCCTAACACTAACCATCACCCTAACCCTAACCGTACTGTAACCCTAACCCGTACAATAAACCTAACCCTAACTCGTACCCTAAACCTAACCCGTAACCTAAACCTATGCCTAACCCTAAACTTAACCCGTACGCTAACCCTATCCTGTACCCTAAACCTAACCCTAAACCGTACCCTAACCCTAACCCTAACCCTAACCCAATCCGTACTCTAACCCTAACCCTAACCCTAACACTAACCCTAACCCGTACTCTAACACTAACCCTAAACCTAAACGTAACCCTAACCCTTACGTTAACCCTAACCCATAACCTAACACTGACCCTAACCCTAACACTAACCCAAACTCGTACTCTAACCCTAACCCTAACCCAAACCCGCACCGTTAACTTAACCCTAACCCTAACCCAAACCATAACCCTTAACCGTAACCTAACCCTAACCTATACCCTAACCCTAACCCTAACCTTAACCATAACCCTAACCCGTAACCTAACCCTAAAACTAACCTATACCCTAACCCCAACCCTAACCCTAACCCGTACCCTAACACTAACCATAACCCTAAACCTGACCCTAAACCTAACCCTAACACTTACACTAACCCTAACACTAACCCTAACCCGCACCCTAAACCTAACCCTAACCCGTACCATAACCCTAACCCGTAACCTAAATCTAACCCTAACCCTAAACTTAACCCGTACGCTAACCCTATCCCAGACCCTAAACGTAACCCTAACCCGTACCCAAACCCTAAACCTAACACATGCCCTAACCCTAACCGTAACCCGCACACTAAAACTAACCCTAACCCTTGACCTAACATGTACACTAAACCTATCCCATACCGTAACCTTAACGCTAACCCGTACCATAACCCTAACACTAAACCTAAACATAACCCTAACCCTAACCCATAGACTAACCCTAACCCGAACCCTAACCCTAATCCTAATCCTAAACCTATCCCTAACCCTAACACTAACCCTAACCCTAACACTAACCCTAACCCGTACTCTAACTTAACCCTAAACCTAAACCTAACCCTTCCCGTACTCTAACCCTAACCCTAACCCTTACGTTAACCCTAACCCATACGCTAACACTGACCCTAACCCTAACACTAACCCAAACTCGTACTCTAACCCTAACCCTAACCCAAACCCGCACCGTTAACTTAACCCTAACCCTAACCCAAACCATAACCCTTAACCGTAACCTAACCCTAACCTATACCCTAACCCTAACCCTAACCTTAACCATAACCCTAACCCGTAACCTAACCCTAAAACTAACCTATACCCTAACCCCAACCCTAACCCTAACCCGTACCCTAACACTAACCATAACCCTAAACCTGACCCTAAACCTAACCCTAACACTTACACTAACCCTAACACTAACCCTAACCCGCACCCTAAACCTAACCCTAACCCGTACCATAACCCTAACCCGTAACCTAAATCTAACCCTAACCCTAAACTTAACCCGTACGCTAACCCTATCCCAGACCCTAAACGTAACCCTAACCCGTACCCAAACCCTAAACCTAACACATGCCCTTACCCTAACCGTAACCCGCACACTAAAACTAACCCTAACCCTTGACCTAACATGTACACTAAACCTATCCCATACCGTAACCTTAACGCTAACCCGTACCATAACCCTAACACTAACCCTAACCATAACCCTAACCCTAACCCATAGACTAACCCTAACCCGAACCCTAACCCTAATCCTAATCCTAAACCTATCCCTAACCCTAACACTAACACTAACCCTAACACTAACCCTAACCCGTACTCTAACTTAACCCTAAACCTAAACCTAACCCTTCCCATACTCTAACCCTAACCCTAACCCTAACACTAACCATAACCCTAACACTAACCCTAACCCGTACTCTAACCCTAACCCTAACCCTAAACCTAACCCTAACCCATACTCTAACCCTATCCCATACCCTAACACTAACCCTTACCCTAACCCGAAACCTAACCCGTACCCTAACCCTAAACGTAACCCTGACTCGTACCCAAACCCTAACCCTAAAACGTACCCTAACCCTAAACCTAACCCTAACACTTACCCTAACCCCTACCCAAATGGTAAACCTAACCCGTACCCTAACACTAACCCAAACCCATACTCTAACCCTAAAACTAACCCTAACACTAACCCTACTCCGTACTCTAACACTAACGCTAACCCTAACCCTAACCCTTACCCTAACACTAACCCTAACCCTAACACTAACCCTAACCCGTACTCTAACCCTAACCCAAACACTAACACTAACCCTACCCCGAACTCTAACACTAACCCTAACCCTAACCCTAACCCGTACCCTAACCCTAACCCTAACACTACCACTAACCCTAACCCGTACTCTAACGCTAACCCTAACCCTAACCGTATTCTAACCCCAACCCTAACCCTCACCCTAACCCTAACCCGTACTGTAACCCTAACCCGTACCATAACCCTAACCCTAACTCGTACCCTAACCCTAACCCTAATTAGTACCCTAACCCTAACCGTAAACCTGACCCTAACTCTAAACATATCACGTACCCTAAACCTAACCTGGATCCTAACCCTAAACCTAACCCTAACCCGTACCCTAAACCTAACCCTAAACTGTACCCTAACCCTAAACTTAACCCTAAACCTGACCCTAACCCTAACAGTAACACACACCCTAAGCCTAACCCATACCCTAACCCTAAACTTAACCCTAACACAAACAATAAACCTACCCCGTACTCTAACACTAACTCTAACCCTAACCCTAACCCGTACCCTAACCCTAAACGTAACCCGAAACCTGACCCTAACCCTAACCCTAACACGTACCCTACGTCTAACCCACACCCTAAACCTAAACCTAACCTTAACCCTAATCATAACCCTTACCCGTACCCTAAACCTAACCCATAACCTAACACTAACCCTAACATTAACCGTAACCCTAACCCGTAAAATAACCCTAAAAATAACCCGTACCATAACCCTATCCCTAATCCTAACCCGTACCCAAACCCTAACCATAACACGTACCCTAACCCTAATCCTAACCCTAACCCTTACCCTAACCCATACCCAAACGGTAAACCTAACCCGTACCCTAACACTAACCCAAACCTGTACTCTAACCCTAACCCTAACCATAACCATACCCACACCCTAAACTTAACACTAACGCTAACCCAAACCATAACCCTTAACCGTAACCTAACCCTAACGCATACCCTAACCCTAACCCTAAACTTAACCGTAACCCTAACCCATACCCTAACCCCAAAACTAACCCGTACCCTAACCCCAACCCTAACACTAACCCGTACCCTAACACTAACCCTAAATCTAACCCTGACCCTAAACCTAACCCTAACCCTTACACTAATCCTAACACTAACCCTACCCGCACCCAAAGTCTAACACTAACCCAAACCCTAACCCTAACCCGTGACCTAAACCTAACCATAACCCTAAACTTAACCTGTACGCTATCCCTATCCTGTACCCGAAACCTAACCCTAACCCGTATCCTAACCCTAAACCTAACCCTAAGACTAAACCGTACATTAAACCCAAAACTAACCCTAACACTAACCCTACCCCGTACCCTAACCCTAACCCTAACCCTAACCCGTACAGTAACTCTAACCCTAACACTAACCCTAACCCAAACACTAATCCTACCCGTACTCTAAACCTAAACCTAACCCTAACCCTAAACCATACCCTAACCCTAACACTAAACATAACCCGTACTCTAAACCTAACCCTAACCCAAACACTAACACTAACCCTACCCCGTACTCTAACTCTAACCCTAACTCTAACCCGTACCCGTACCCTAACCCTAACACTAACACTGAACCTAACACGGACTCTAACCCTAACCCTTACCCTAACCGTACTCTAACACTAACCCTAAACCTCACCCTAACCCTAACCCGAACTGTAACCATAACCCATACCATAACCCTAAACCTAACCCTAACCCGTACCCTAACCCTACCCTAATTCGTACCCTAACCCTAAACCTAACCATGACCCTAACCCTAAACTAAACCGTAACCTAAACCTAACCCATACACTAACCCTAAACCGAATCCTAACCTGTTCTCTAAACCTAACCCTAACCCGTACCCTAACCCTAATCCTAACCTGTACCCTAAGCCTAACCCATACCCTAACCCTAACACTACTCTTAACCCTAACCCTAACCCGGACTTAAACCTTACCGTAACACTTGACCTAACCCATACACAACCCTATCCTGTAACCTAACCCTAACCCTAACCTGTACCCAAACCCTAACAGTAACCCTAACCCATAACGTAGTGCTAACCCTAACCCTAACCCTCACCCTAACCCGCACCCTAAAACTAAACCTGACCCTAACACTAACCATAACCATTACCCGTACCCTAACCCTAACCCATACCCTAACCCTAACCCTAAACTTAACCGTAACCCTGACCCGTACCCTAAACCTAAAATTAAACCATACCCTAACCCCAACCCTATCCCTAACACGTACCCTAACCCTAAACCTAACCCTAACCCTAGCACACACCTAAACTTAACCCTAACCCGTAACCTAAGCCTAACCCTAACCCTAAACTTAACCACTACGCTAACCCTATCCCATACCCTAAACCTAATCCTAACCCGTATCCTAAGCCTAAACCTAAACCTAAGCCTAAACCGTATTTTAAACCTAACCCTAACACTAACACTAACCCTACCACGTACTCTAACCCTAACCCTAACTCTAACCCTAATCCGTACCCTAACCCTAACCCTAACCCTAAACCTAACACTAACCCTACCCCGTACTCTAATCCTTACCCAAACCCTAACCCTAACCCGTACCATAACCCTAACCCGAAACCTAACCCTTAAGCTAACCCTAACCCTAACCCTAACCCTAATCTAAACCTAACCCTCACCCTAACCCTAACCCGTACTGTAACCCTAACCCGTACCATAACCCTAACCCTAACCCTAAACTTAACCATAACCCTGACCTGTACCCTAACCCTAAAACTAACCCGTAACCTAACCCCAACCTTAACCCTAACCTGTACCCTATCCCTTTCCCTAACGCTAACCCTGACCCTAAAACTAACCCTAACCCGTACCCTACCCCTAACCCTAACCCTCACCTAAACTTAACCCTAAACCATACCCTAACCCTAACCCTAACCCGTAACCTAAACCTAACCCTAACCCTAAACATAACCCGTAAGCTAACCCTATCCCGTAACCTAAACCTAACCCTAACCCGTACCCTAAACATAACACTAAAACTAACCCTATCCGTACTCTAACCCTAAACCTAACACTATCCCTAACCCTTACCCTAAACATAACCCTAAAACTAACCCTATCCGTACTCTAACCCTAAACCTAACACTAACCCTAACCCGTAGTCTAACTCTAACCCTAACCCTAAACGTAACCCTAACCCGTAATCTAACCCTAACCCGTACCCTAACACTAACCCTAAACTTAACACTATCCCTAACCCGTACTCTAACCCTAAACCTAACCCTAACCCGTACTATAACACTAAACCTAACCCTAACCCTAAACCTAACACTAACCCATACTCTAACCCTATCCCGTAGCCTAACACTAACTCTAACCCTAACCCCTAACCCTAAACCTAACCCTTACCCTAACCCGTACCCAAACCGTAAAAGTAACCCGTACCCTAACACTAACCCAAACCCGGACTTTAAACCTAACCCTAAGCCTAATCCTAACCCTAAACCGCACCCTAAACTTAACCCTAACCGTAACCCTAACCATAACCCTTAACCGTACCTAACCCTAACCCTAACTCGTACCCTAACCCTAACATTGAACCTAACCCTAACAATAACCCTAACCCTATCCGTACTCTAACGCTAACCCTAACCCGACCCCGTACTCTAACCCTAACCCTAACTCTAACCCTAACCCGTAACCTAACCCTAAACCTAACCCTAACACTAACCCTACCCCGTACTCTAACCCTAACCCTAAACCTAACCATAACCCTAACCCGTACCCTAAACCTAACCCATACCCTAACCCTAACCCTAAACCTAACCCTAACCCTATCCCGAACCCTAAACCTAACCCTAACCCTTGTCCTAACCCATACCCAACCCTATCCTGTACCCTAACTCTAACTCTAACCCGTACCCAAACCCTAAGAGTAACCCTAACCCATGCTCTAGCGCTAACTCTAACCCTAACCCAAAGCCTAATCCGCATCCTAAACTTAAACCTAACCGTATCCCTACCCATAATCCTTACCCATACCCTAACCCCAACCCGTAACCTAACACTAACCCTAACCTTAACCGTAACCCTAACCCGTACCCTAACCCTAAAACTAACCCGTACCATAACCCCAAACCTAACCCTAACCCATACAATAACCCTATCCCTAACCCTAACCCTGACCCTAAACCTAACCCTAACCCGTACCCTAAGCCTAACCCGCACCTAAACCTAACCCTAACCCATACCCTAACCCTAACCCGTAACCTAACCTAAACCTAACCCTAAACTTATCCTGTACACTAACCCTATCCCGTACCCTAAACCTAACCCTAACCTGTACTCTAAACCTAACCCTAAACCTAACCTTATCCGTACACTAACCCTAACCCTAAAACTAACACTAACCCTAACCCATACTCTAAACCTAAAACTAACCCTAAAGCTAACCCTAATTCGTACTCTAACCCTAACCCGTACCCTAACACTGACCCTTACCCTAACCCTAAACCTAGCCCGTACCCTAACCCTAATGTAAACCTAACACGTACCCAAACCGTAACCGTAACACGTACCTGAACCCGAACCCTAAACTGCAAAATAAACTAACCCTTACCCTAGACCTAACACGTACACTAAACCTATGCCGTACCGTAACCTTAACCCTAACCCCTACCGTAACCCTAATACTAACCCTAAGCCTAACCCTAACCCTAACCCGTAGACAAACCTAAGCCGAACCCTACCTTAACCCTAACCCTCATGTACCATAACCCTAGCCCTAACCCTAACCTTAAAATAACACTAACCCTAACCCGTACTCCAACTTAACCCTAACCCTCAACCCAACCCTTCCTGTACTCTAACCGTAACCCTAACTCTAACACTAACCATAACCCTAACACTATACCTAACCCGTACCCTAACCCTACCCTAACCCTTAACCTAACCCTAACCCGTACTCTAACCCTATCCCGTACCCTAACACTAACCCTTACCCTAACCCTAAACCTAACCCATACCCTAACCCTACACGTAACCCTAACCCGTACCCAAAACCTAACACTAACACATAACCTAACCCTAACCCTGACCCTAAACCAAACCCTAACCCGTATCCTAACCCTAAACCACACCTAAACCTAACCCTAACGCGTACCCTAACTCTAACCCATAACCTAAACCTAACCCTAACTCTAAACTTAACCCCGTACCCTAACCCTATCCCGTACGCTAAACCTAACCCTAAACCGTACCCTAACACTAACCCTACCCCTAAACCTATCTGTACACTAACCCTAACCCTAACACTAACACTAACCTTAACACATACTCTAACCCTAACCCTAACCCTAAACCTAACCCTAACCCGTACTCTAACCCTATCACGTACCCCAACACTAACTCTTACCCTAACCCTAAACCTAACCTGTACACTAACCCTAAATTTAACACTAACGCGTTCCCAAACTCTAACCCTTACCCGTACCCTAACCCTAACCCTAACCCTAACAATTACCCTAACCCGTACCCAAACGGTAAACCTAACCCGTACCCTAACACTAACCCAAACCCGTACTCTAACCCTAAACCTAACCCTAACACTAACCCTAACCCGTACTCTAACACTAAACTTAACCCTAACCATAACCCGTACCCTAGCCCTAACCCTAACACTAACCCTAACCCGTACTCTAACCTAACCCTAACCCTAACACTAACCCTACCCCGTACTCTAACCCTAACCCTAACCCTAACCCGTACCCATACCCTAACCCTAACACTAACCCTAACCCTAACACTAACCCTAACCCGTACTCTAACCCTAACCCTTACCCTAAACGTACTCTAACCCTAACCCTAACCCTCACCCTAATCCTAACCCGTACTGTAACCCTAACCCAAACATAACCCTAACCCTAACCAGTACCCTAACCCTAACCCTTATTCGTAACCTAACCCTAACCCTAACCCGTACCCAGCCCTTAACAGTAACCCTAAACCATACCCTAGCGCTAACACTAACCCTAACCCTAACTCTAACCATTACCCATACCCTAACCCTAACCCATAACCTAACCCTAAACCTAAACTTAACCGTAACCCTGACCAGTACCCTAAACCTAAAATTAACCCGGACCCTAACGCCAACCCTAACCCTAACCCGTACCCTAACCCTAACCCTAACCCTAACCCACACCTAAACCTAAGCCTAACCCTAAACCTAAACTTAACACGTACGCTAACCCTATCCCGTACACTTTACCAAACCCTAACCCGTAAACTAACCCTAAACCTAACCCCAACCCTAACCCCAACCCTTACCCTAACCCTATCCCTAACGCGAACCCTGAACCTAAACCTAACCCTAAACCGTACCCAAACACTAACCCTAACACTAACCCTCACCTAAACCTAACCCTATCCCGTACCCTATACCTAATCCGAACCCTTGACCTAACCTGTACCCAACCTTATCCCGTAACCTAACCCTAACCCTAACCCGTACCCAAAACCTAAGAGTAACCATAACCCATACCCTAGCGCTAAACCTAACCCTAAACCTAAGCCTAACCCGAACCCTAAACCTAAACCTAACCCTAACACTAACCATAACCCTTACCCATACCCTAACCCTAACCCATAAACTAACCCTAACCTGCACCTAAACCGTACCCTAACCCGTACCCTAACCCTAACACATAACCTAAACCTAAACCTAACCCTAAACTTATCCTGTACACTAACCCAATCCCATACCCTAAACCTAAACCTAAACTGTACCCTAAAACTAACCCTAACCCTAACCCTATCCGTACACTAACCCTAACCCTAACCCTAACCCTAACCCTAACCCTTACACTAACCCTATGGCATACTCTAACCCTAACCCTAACCCTAAACCTAACACTAACCCAAAGATGAACTCTAACCCTAACCCTAACCCTAAACGTAACCCTAACCCGTAATCTAACCCTAACCCGTACACTAACACTAACCCCAACCCTAACACTATCCCTAACCCGTACCCAAACCCTAACCCTAACACGTACCCTAACCCTAACCCTAACCCACACACTAAAACTAACCCTAAACCTAGACCTTACACGTACACTAACCCTAACCCTAACCCGCACCCTAAACCTAACCATAACCCGTACCCTAAACCTAACCCGTAACCTAAACCTAAACCTAACCCTAAACTTAACCCGTACGCTAACCCTATCCCGTACCATAAACCTATCCCTAACCCGTATCCTAACCCTAAACCTAACCCTAAGCCTAACCCGTACATTAACCCTAACCCTAAACCTAACCCTAACACTAACCCTAAACCGTACTCTATCCCTAACCCTAACCGTATTCTAACCCTAACCCTAAACCTCACCCTAAGCCTAACCCGTACTGTAACCCTAAACCACACCATAACCCTAAACCTAACCCGTACCCTAACCCTAACCCTAATTCATACCCTAACCCTAAACCTGACCCTAACCCACACCTAAACCTAACCCTAACCCATAACCTAAGTCTAACCCTGACACTAAACTTAACCCGTACGCTAACCCTATCCCGTACCATTAACCTAACCCTAGCCCGTAAACTAACCCTAAACCTAACCCTACGCCTAACCCGTACATTAACCCTAATCCTAACACTAACACTAACCCTACCCCGTACTCTAACCCTAACCCTAACTCTAACCCTAACCCGTACCCTAACCCTAAACCTAAGCCTAACACTAACCCTACCCAGTACTCTAACCCTAACAAAAACCCTAAACCTAACCCTAAACCTAACCCTAACCCTAACACTAACCCTAACCCGTACTCTAACCCTAACCCTAACCCTAACACTAACACTAACTCTTACCCTAAACCTAACCCTAACCCTAACCCTAAAACTAACCCTAAACCATACTCTAATCCTAAACCTAACCCTACACTAACCCTACCCCGTACTCTAACACTAACCCTAAACCTAACCCTAACTCGTTCCCTAAACCTAACCCTAACCCTAAAACTAACCCTAACCCATACTCTATCCCTAAACCTAACCGTATTCTAACCCTAACCCTAACCCTCACCCTAACCCTAACATGTACTGTAACCCTAACCCATACAATAACCCTAAACCTAACCCGTACACTAACCCTAACCCTAATTCATACCCTAACCCTAACAGTGACCCTAACCCTAAACCGTATCCTAAACCTAACTCATACCCTAACCCTAAACCTAACCCTAACCCGTGCTCTAACCCTATCCCGTACACTAACACTAACCCTAATCCCAATCCTTGACCTAACCCGTAAACTAAACCTAACCCTAACCCGTACCAAAACCCTAACAGTAACCGTAAACCATACCCTAGCGCTAACACTAACCCTAAACCTAACTCTAACCATTACCCGTACCCTAGCCCTAACCCACAGCCTAACCCTAACCCTAAACTTAACCGTAACCCTGACCAGTACCCTAAACCTAAAATTAACCCGGACCCTAATGCCAACCCTAACCCTAACCCGTACTCTAACCGTAACCCTAAACCTACCCACACCTAAACCTAACACTAACCCGTAACCTAAGCCTAACCCTAAACCTAAACTTAACCCGTACGCTAACCCTATCCCGTACCCTTAACCAAACCATAACCCGTAACCTAACACTAACCCTAACCTTAACCCTAACCCTAACCCTATCCCTAACGCTAACCCTGACCCTAAACCTAACCCTAACCCATACCCTAACCCTAACCCTAACCCTGACCCTAACCCTAACCCGTACCCTAAGCCTAACCCATACCCTAATCCTAAACCTAATCCTAACCCTAACCCTAAGCCGTACCCTAAACCTAACCCTAACCCTTAAACTACCCGTAACCTAACCCTAAACCTAACCTGTACCCAAACCCTAACAGTAACCCTAAATCATACCCTAGCGCTAACACTAACCCTAACCATTACCTGTACACTAACCCTAACCCGTACCCTAACCCTAACCCTAAACCCTACCCTAACCCTAACCCTAACACTAACTTTAACCCGTACTCTAACCCTAACCCTAACCCTAACCCTAACTGTACTCTAACCGTAACACTAACCCTCACCGTAACCCTAACCGTACTGTAAATCTAACCCATACCATAACCCTAACCCTAACCCTAAATTTAATGGTAACACTGACCCGTACCCTAACTCTAAAACTAACCCGTACCCTAACCACAAACCTAAACCTTACCCGTACTCTAACCCTATCCCTAACGCTAACCCTGACCATAAACCTAAACTAACCCGTACCCTATCCCTAACCCTAACTCTAACCCTCACCTAAACCTAACCCTAACACTTACCCTAAACCTAAGCCGTAACCTAAACCTAACCCTAAACTTAAACTTAACCCCTACGCTAACCCTATCCCGTACCTTAAACCTAACTCTAACCCGTACACTAACACTAACCCTAACCCTAAACCTGACCCTAAACCTAACCCTAACCCGTACCCTAACCCTATCCCTAACCCTAACACTAGCCCTAGCCCGTACTCTAACACTAACCCTAACCCTAAACGTAACCCTAACACATACGCTAACCCTAACCCGTACCCTAAAACTAACCCTAACCCTAACACTATCCCTAACCCATACTCTAAACCTAAACCTAACCCTATCTCTAACCCAACCCATACTATAACCCTAACCTAACCCTAACCTTAAACCTAACCCTAACCTGTACTCTAACCCTATCCCGTAGCCTAAAACTAACTCTAAACCTAAACCCTAACCCTAACCCTAACCCTTACCTAACCTGTACCCAAACGGTAAACCTAACCCGTACCCTAACACTAACCCAAACCCGTACTCTGCCCTAACCCTAACCCTAACCCTAACTGTACTCTAACCGTAACACTAACCCTCACCGTAACCCTAACCGTACTGTAAATCTAACCCATACCATAACCCTAACCCTAACCCTAAACTTAATGGTAACCCTGACCCGTACCCTAACTCTAAAACTAACCCATACCCTAACCACAACCCTAAACCTTACCCGTACTCTAACCCTATCCCTAACGCTAACCCTGACCATAAACCTAAACTAACCCGTACCCTATCCCTAACCCTAACTCTAACCCTCACCTAAACCTAACCCTAACCCTTACCCTAAACCTAAGCTGTAACCTAAACCTAACCCTAACCTTAAAATTAACCCCTACGCTAACCTTATCCCGTACCTTAAACCTAACTCTAACCCGTACACTAACACTAACCCTAACCCTAAACCTGACCCTAAACCTAACCCTAACCCGTACCCTAACCCTAACCCTAACCCAAACCCTAACACTAGCCCTAGCCCGTACTCTAACACTAACCATAACCCTAAACGTAACCCTAACACATACGCTAACCCTAACCCGTACCCTAACACTAACCCTAACCCTAACACTATCCCTAACCCATACTCTAAACCTAAACCTAACCCTATCTCTAACCCAACCCATACTATAACCCTAACCTAACCCTAACCTTAAACCTAACCCTAACCCGTACTCTAACCCTATCCCGTAGCCTAAAACTAACTCTAAACCTAAACCCTAACCCTAACCCTAACCCTTACCTAACCCGTACCCAAACGGTAAACCTAACCCGTACCCTAACACTAACCCAAACCCGTATTCTAACCCTAACCCTAACCCTAACCCTAACCCTAACCCTAAACCGCACCCTAAACTTAACCCTAACCCTAACGCTAAACATAACCCTTAACCATAACCTAAACGTAACCCTAACTCGTACCCTAACCCTAACACTGACCCTAAACCTAACCCGTACACTAACCCTAATCCGTACCCTAACCCTAACCCTATCCGTAACCCTAACCCGTACCCTAAACATAACCCTAACCCTTGTCCTAACCCGTACCCAAACATATCCTGTACCCTAAAACTAACCCTAAATCGTACCTAAACCCTCCGAGTAACCCTAACCCATACACTAGCGCTAACCCTAACACCAACCCTAAGCTTAACCCGCACCCTAAACCTAAACCTAACCGTAACCCTAACCATAACCCTTAACCGTACCCTAACCCTAACCCATAACCGAACACTAACCCTAACCTTAACCGTAAACCTAAACCGTACCCTAACCCTAAAACTAACCCGTACCGTAACCCAAACCCTAACCCTAACCCGTACCATAACCCTATCCCTAATCCTAACCCTGACCCTAAACCTAACCCTAACCCGTACCCTCACCCTAAACCGTACCTAAACCTAACCCTAACCTGTAACCTAACCCTAAACCGTAACCTAAATGTAAACCTAACCCTAAGCTTATCCCGTACACTAACCCTATACCGTACCGTAAACCTAACCCCAAACTGTACCCTAACCCTAACCCTAACCCTATCCGTACACTAACCCTAAACCTAACCTTAACACTAACCCTAACCCATACTCTAACCCTAACCCTAAACCTAACCCTAACCCGTACACTAACCCTAACCTGTACCCTAACACTAACCCTTACCCTAACCCTAAACCTAACCTGTAACCTAAACCTAAACGTAACCCTTGACCTAACCCGTACCCAACCTTAATTCGTAACCTAACCCTAACCCTAACCCATACCCAAACCCTAACAGTAACCAAACCATACCCTAGCGCTAACACTAACCCTGACCCTAAGCCTAACCCGCACCCTAACCTAAACCTAACCGTAAACCTAACCATAACCCTTTCCCATACCCTAAACCTAACCCATAACTTAACACTAACCCTAACATTAACCATAACCCTAACCCGTAACATAACCCTAAAAATAACCCGTACGGTAACCCATACCCTAACCCTAACCCGTACCATAACCCTAACCCTAACCCTAACCCTAATCGTACACTAACCCTTACCCTAACACTAACCCTAACACTAACCCTAACCCGTACTCTAACCCTAAACCTAACCCTAACTCTAACCCTAACCCGTACTATAACCCTACCCCGTACCCTAACACTAACCCTAACCCTAACAATAACCCTACCCCGTACTCTAAATCTAAACCTAACCCTAACACTAACCCTAACCCGTAATGTAACCCTAACCCTACCCTAACCCTAACCCTAACCCGTACAGTAACCCTAATGCGTACCCTAACCCTAACCCTGACCCTAAACCTAACCCTAACTGTACACTAACCCTAACACTAACACTAAACCTATTCCGTACTCTAACCCTAACCCTAACCCTAATCCTTACCCTAACCCGTACTCTAACCTTAACCTTAACCCTAACACTAACCATAACCCTAACACTAACCTTAACCAGTACTCTAACCCTAACCGTAACCCTAACACTAACCCTAACCCCCTACTATATACCTAACCCTAAACCTAACCCTTACCCTGAGCCTAACTTGTACCGTAACCCTAAACCGTACCCAACCCTAAACTTAACCCTAAACATAACCCTATTCCTGAACCTAACCCTAACCCTAATCCTGTTCCCTAAACTTAACACTAAACCGCATTCTAAACCTAACCCTAAGCCTAGACTTAACCCTTAGCCTAACCCTAACCCGTACCCTAACACTATCCCTAACCCTAACCGTGACCCTAAACCTAACCGTAACATGTACCCTAACCCTAACCCTAAATCTAACCCTAACCAATACCCTAAACCTAACCCGTAACCTAAACCTAACCCTAACCCTAATCCTGTACCCTAACCTTAACCCTAACCCGCATCCTAAACCTAACCCTAAGCCTAGACTTAACCCTTAGCCTAACCCTAACTCGTACCATAACCCTATTCCTAACCCTAACCCTGACCCTAAACCTAACACTAACCCGTACCCTAACCCTAACCCTAAACCTAACCCTAAACAATACCCTAAACCTAATCCGTAACCTAAACCTAACCCTAACCCTAAACTTAACCCGTACGCTGACCCTATCCCGTACCCTAAACCTAACCCTAACCCGTATCCTAACCCTAAACCTAACGTTAAGCCTAACCCGTACATTAACCCTAACCCTAACCCTAACACTAACCCTACCCCGTACTCTAACCTAAACCTAACCCTAACCCTAACCCTAACCCGTACCCTAACCCTAACCCGTACCCTAACCCTAACCCTAACCGTACTCTAAACCTAACCCTTACCCTCACCCTAACCTTAAGCCGTACTGTAACCCTAACCTGTACCAATACCCTAACCCTAACCCGTACCCTAACCCTTACCCTAACTCGTACCCAAACAATACCCTAACCCTGACCCTAAACCTAACACTAACCAATACCCTAAACCTAAACCTAACCCTAAACCTAAACTTAACCTGTACGCTAACCCTATCCCGTACCCTAAACCTAACCCTAACCCGTACCCTAACCCTAACCCTAACACTAACCCTAACCCGTACTCTAACCCTAACCCTAACCCTAACCCTAACCGTACTCTAAACCTAACCCTAACCCTCACCCTAACCTTAAGCCGTACTGTAACCCTAACCTGTACCAATACCCTAATCCTAACCCGTACCCTAACCCTTACCCTAACTCGTACCCAAACACTTACCCTAACCCTGACCCTAAACCTAACCCTAACCAATACCATAAACCTAACCCATAACCTAAACCGAACCCTAATCCTAAACTTTACCCGTACGCTAACCCTATCCCGCACCCTAAAACTAACCCTAACCCGTTCAGTAACCATAACCCGTAACCTAACCCTAACGCTGACCCTAATCTTAACCCTATCCCGTGCCCTAACCCTAAACCGAACCCTAACCCGAACCCTAAACCTAACCCGTACCGTACACCTAAACGTAACCCTAAACCATACCCAAACCCTAACCCTAACACGTACCCTAATCATAACCCGTATCCTAACCCTAACCCGCACCTAAACCTAACCCAAACCCGTACCCTAACCCTAACCCGTAACCTAAACCTAACACTAACCCTAAACTTAACCCGTACACTAACCCTATCCCGTACCCTAACCCTAACCCAAACCCGTACCCTAACGTTAACCCTAACCCTAACCCTATCCTTACACTAACCCTAACCCTAACACTAACACTAACCCTAACCCGTACTCTACCCTAACCCTAACCCTAAACCTAACCCTAACCCGTACTCTAACCCTAACCCGCAACCTAACACTAACACTTACCCTAACCCTAAACCTAACCCGTACCGTAACCATAAACATAAGCCTAACACGTACCCAAACCCTAACCCTAACACGTACCCTATCGCTAACCCTAACCCTAACGCGCAAACTAAACCTAACCCTAACCCTAGACCTAACACGTACACTAAACCTATCCCGTAACCTAACCTTAACCCTAATCCATACTGTAACCCTAACACTAATCCTAACCCTAACCCTAACCCTTAGCCGTACACTAACCCTAAGGCGAACCCTAACCCTAACCCTAACCCGTACCCTAACCCTACCCGTAGCCTAACCGTAACTCTAACCCTAACCCTTCACCTTAACCCTAACCCTTACCCTAAGCCGTACCCAAACGGTAAACCTAACCCATAGCCTAACAATAACCCAAAACCGTACTCTAACCCTAACCCTACCCTAACCCTAAACAGGACCCTAAACTTAACCCTAACCCTAACCCAAACCATAACCCTTAACCGTAACCTAACCCTAACCCATAACTTAACCCTAACTCTAAACTTAACCATAACGCTAACCCGTATCCTAACCCTAAAACTAACCCGTACCTTAACACCAACCCTAACCCTAACCAGTACCCTAACACTAACCCGTACCCTAACACTAACTAACCCTTACCCTAACCCGAAACCTAACCCGTACCATATCCCTAAACGTAACCCTAACCCGTACCCAAACCCTAACACTAACACGTACCCTAACCCTAACCCTAACACTATCCGTACACTAACCCTAACCCTAAACCTAACACAAACCCTAACCGTACTCTAACCCTAACCCTAACCCTAAACCTAACCCTGAGCCTAACCCTAACCCTAACCCGTACCTTAAACCTAACCCGTACACTAACCCTAACCCTAACCCTAATCCGTACCCCAAACCTAACCCTAACCGTAACTCGTACCCTAACCCTAACCCTAACCCTGACCCTAATCCTAATCCTAACCCTAAACCTAACCCTAACCCTAACCCGTACACTAAACCTAACCCTAACCCTTGACCTAACCCGTACCCAACCCTATCCCGAACCCTTACCCTAACACTAACCCATACCCTAGCTCAAACTCTAACCCTAACCCGCAGCCTAAACCTAAACCTAACCCTAACCCTAACCATAACACTTAACCGTACCGTAACCCTAACCCATACCCTACCCCTAAACCTAACCTTAACCGAAACCCTGACCTGTACCCTAACCCTAAAACTAGCCCGTACCCTAACCCCAACCCTAACCCTAACCGGTACCATAACCCTATCCCAAACGCTAACCCTGACCCTAAACCTAAACCTAACACGTACCCTAATCCTAACCCTACCCCTAACCCTAACGCTAACCCTCACCTAAACCTAACCCTAACCCGTACCCTAACACTAACCCGTAACCTAAACCTAACCTAACACTAAACTTAACCCATACACTAACCCTATCCTGTACCCTAAACCTAACCCTAACCCGTAACCTAACCCTAACTCTAACCCTAACCCTATCCGTACACTAACCCTAACCCTAACCCTAACCCTAACAATAAACCTAACCCGTACCCTAACCCTAACCTGAACCCTAGCCCTAACCCTAACCCGTACCCTAACCCTACCCGTAGCCTAACCCTAACCCTAAATATAACCACTAACCCTAACACTAACCCTAACCCTTACCCTAACCGGTATCCTGGCGGTAAACCTAACCCGTACCTTAACACTAACCCAAAACCGTACTCTAACCCTAACCCTAACCCTAACCCGCACACTAAACTTAACCCTAACCCTAACCCAAACCATAAACCTTAACCGTAACCTAACCCTAACCCATACCCTAACCATAACCCTAACCTCAACCATAACCCTAAACTATAACGTAACTCTAAAACTAACCCGTACCCTAACCCCAACCCTAACATTAATACGTACCCTAACACTAACCCTAACCCTAACCCTGACACTAAACCTAACCCTAACCCTTACCCTAACCCTAAACCTAACCCAACCCGCACCCTAAACCTAACCCTAACCCGTACCCTAAAGCTAAACCGTAACCTAAACCGAACCCTAACCCTAAAGTTAACCCCTACCCAACCCTAAGAGTAATCCTAACCCATACCCTAGTGCTAACCCTAACCCTAACCCTAAGCCTAACCCATACCCTAAACCTAAAACTAACCGTAAGCCTGACCATAACCCTTACCCGTAACCTAACCCTAACCCATAACTTAACAATAACCCTAACCTTAACCGTAACCCTAACCCATTACCCTAACCCTAGAACTAACCTGTACCGTAACCCCAACCCTAACCCTAACCCGTACCATAACCCTATCGCTAATCCTAACCCTGACCCTAAACCTAACCCTAACCCGTACCCTAACCCTAACCCGCACCAAACCCTAACCCTAATTCGTACCCTAACCCTAATCCTAACCCTTACCCTAACCCTAACCCTAACCCTAACACGTACCCTAAACCTAACCTGTACCCTAACCCTAACCTAACCCTAACCCGTACCCTAAACCTAACCCTAACCCGTACCATAACCATAACCCTAACCCTAACCCTGACCCTAACCCTAACCCGTACCCTAAACCTAACCCATACCCTAACCCCAAACTAACCCTAACCTGTACCCTAAACCTAACCCTAACCCGTACCCTATCCCTAATCCTAACCCGTACCCTAAGCCTATCCCATACCGTATCCCTAACCCTAATCCTAACCCTAAACCTAACCCTAACCCGTACCTAAACCTAACCCTAACCCTTGACCTAACCCATACCCAACCCTATCCCGTAACCTAACCTTAACCCTAACCTGTACCCAAACCGTAACAGTAACCCTAACCCATACCGTAGCGCTAAACCTAACCCTAACCCTAAACCTGAACCTAACCCTAACTCTAAACCGTACCCTAAGCCTAACCCATACCCTAACCCTAACCCTAACCCTTACCCAAGCACCAAACCTACCCCATACTCTAACCCTATCCCTAACCCGTACCCGTACCCGTACCTTAACCCTAACCCTAACCCTAACCCTAACACCAAACCTATCCCGTACTCTAACCCTAACCCTAACCCTAACTGTACTCTAACCCTAACCCTAAACCTCACCCTAACCCTAACCCGTACTGTAACCCAAACCCGTACCATAACCCTAAACCCAACCCTTAACTTAACCGTAACCCTAATTCGTACCCTAACCCTAACCCTAACCCTGACCCTAACCCTAACCAGTACCCTATAACTAACCTGTACCCTAACCCTAAACCTAACCCGAACTGTACCCTAAACCTAACCCTAACCCGTACCCTAACCCTAACCCAAAATCTAACCCTAACCCGTACCCTAAGCCTAACCCATACCCTAACCCTAACCCTAATCCTAACCCTAACCCTAACCCGTACCCTAAACCTAACCCTAACCCTTGACCTAACACATACCCAACCCTATCCCGTAACCTAACCCTAAACCTAACCCGTACCCAAAACCTAACAGTAACCCTAACCCATACCCAAGCGCTAACGCTAACACTAACCCTAACCCTAACCCGCCCCTAACCCTAACCCTAACCCTAACCCTAACCATAACACTTACCCGTACCCTAACCCTAACCCATACCCTAAACCAAACCCCAAACTTAACCGTAACCCTGACCCATACCCTAACCCTAAAATTAACCCATACCCTAACCCCAACCCTAACCCTAACCCGTAACCTAAACCTAACCCTAACCCTAAACCTAACCCACACCTAAACCTAACCCTAATCCATAACCTAAACCTAACCCTAACCCTAAACTTAATCCGTACACTAACCCTATCCCGTACCCTAAACCTAACCCTAAACAGTAACCTAACCCTAAACCTAACGCTAAGCCTAACCTGTACATTAACCCTAACCCAAACCCTAACACTAACCCTACCCCATACTCTAACCCTAACCCTAACTCTAACCCTAACCCGTAGCCTAATCCTAACCCTAACCCTATCCCTAACACTAAACCTAACCCGTACTCTAACCCTAACCCTAACCCATACCCTAAACCACACCCAAACCCTAACTCGTACCCTAACACTAACCCTAACCCTTACCCTAACCCTAACCCTAACCAGTACCCTAAACCTAACCCATACCCTAAACCTATCCCCAAAAACTAACCCTAACCCTATCCCATACCCTAAATCTAACCCTAACCCTTGTCCTAACCCGTACCCAACCCTATCCCGTAACCTAACCCTAACCCTAACCCGTACCCAAACCCTAAGAGTAACCCTTACCCATACCCTAGCGTTAACCCTAACCCTAACCCTAAGCCTAACCCGCACCCTAAACCTAAACCTAACCGTAACCCTAACCATAACCTTTACCCGTAGCCTAAACCTAACCCATACCTAACACTAACCCTAACATTAACCGTAACCCTAACCCGTACCATAACCCTAAAAATAACCCATACCATAAACCCAACCCTAACCCTAACCCGTACCATAACCCTATCCCTAAACCTAACCCGTACCCAAAACCTAACCATAACACGTACCCTAACCCTAACCCTAACCCTAACCCTTACCCTAACCCATACACAAACGGTAAACCTAACCCATACCCTAACACTAACCCAAACCCGTACCCTAGCCCTAACCCTAACCATAACCATAACCCGCACACTAAACTTAACCCTAACCCGAACCCAAACCATAACCCTTAACCGTAACCTAACCCTAACCTGTACCCTAAACCTAACCCTAACCCTAACTCGTACCCTAAACCTACCCTAACCCTGACCCTAATCCTAACACTAACCCATACCCTAAGCCTAACCCATACACTAACCCTAACCCTAAACTGAACCCTAACCCTAAACCGTACCCTAAACCTAACCCATAACCTAAACCTATCCAAAAACCTAACCCTAACCCTAACCCGTACCCTAAACCTAACCCTAACCCTTGACCTAACCCGTACCCAACCTTATCCCATACACTAACCCTAACCCGTACCCGTACCCAAACCCTAACAGTAACACTAACCCATACCCTAGCGCTAACCCTAACCTTAGGCCTAAGCCTAACCCGCACCCTAAACCTAAAACTAACCGTAACCCTAACCATAACCCTTACCCGTACCCTAACCCTAACCCATATCCTAACACTAACCCTAACCTTAACCGTAACCCTAACCCGTAACCTAACCCTAAAACTAACCCGTACCCTAACACCAACACTAACCCTAACACGTACCATAACCCTATCCCTAACCCTAACCCTGACCCTAAGCCTAACCCTAACCCGTACCCTAACCCTAACCCGCACCTAAACCTAACCCTACCCCGTACCCTAACTCTAACCCATAACCTAAACCTAACCGTAACCGTAAACTTTACCCGTACACTAACCCTATCCCGTACCCTAAACCTAAACCTAACCCATACCCAAACCCTAACAGTAACCCTAAACCATACCCTAGCGCTAACACTAACCCTAACCCTAACCCAAACCATTACCTGTAGCCTAACCCTAAACCATACCCTAACACTAACCCTAAACTTAACCGTAACCATGACCCGTACACTAAACCTAAAATTAACCCGTACCCTAACCCCACCCTAACCCGAACCTGTACCCTAACCCTAACCCTAACCCTAACCCACACCAAACCTAACCCTGACCAGTAACCTAAGCCTAACCCTAACCCTAAACTTAACCCGTATGCTAACACTATCCCGTACCCTAAACCTAACCCTAAACCGTAACCTAACCCTAAACCTAACCCTAAGCCTAACCCGTACATTAACCCTAACCCTAACACTAACACTAACCCTACCCCGTACTCTAACCCTAACCCTAATTCTAACCCTAACCCGTACCCTAAACCTAACCCTAACCCTAATCCTAAACCGTACTCTATCCCTGACCCTAACCCTAACCCTAACCCTATCCGCACTCTAACCCTAACCCTAACCCTAACACTAACACTAAACCTAACCCGTACTCTAGCACTAAACCTAAACCTAAACGTAACCCTAACCCATACGCTAATCCTAACACGTACCCTAACACTAACCCTAAACCTAACAATATCCTTAACCCGTACTCTAACCCTAATCCTAACCCTATCTCTAACCCAAACCCATACTATAACCCTAAACCTAACCCTAACCCTAAACCTAACCCTAACCCGTACTCTAACCCTATCCCATAGCCTAACACAAACTCTAACACTAACCCCTAACTCTAACCCTATCCCTAACCCTTACCTAACCCGTACCCAAAAGGTAAACCTAACCCGTTTCCTAACACTAACCCAAACCCGTACTCTAACCCTAACCCTAACCCTAACCCTAAACCGCACCCTAAACTTAACCCTAACCCTAACGCTAACCATAACCCTTAACCGTACCCTAACCGTAACCCTAACTCGTACCCTAACCCTAACACTGACCCTAACCCTAACCCCTACACTAACCCTAACCCCTACCCTAATCCTAGCCCTAAACCTAACCCAATCCGTACTCCAACCCTAACCCTAACCCTAGCCTGTACTCTAACCCTAAGCCTAACTCTAACCCTAACCCGTACCTTAACCCTTAACCTAACCCTAACACTAACCCTACCCCGTACTCTAACCCTAACCCTAAACCTAACCGTAGCCCTAAACCGTACCCCAACCCTAACCCTAACCCTAACTCGTACCCTATCCTTAACCCTAACCCTGACCCTAACCCTTACCCTAACCCATACCCTAAGCCTAACCCATAGCCTAACCCTAACCCTAACACTAACCCTACCCCGTACTCTAACCCTAACACTAATTCTAACCCTAACCCGTACCCTAACCCTAACCCTAACCCTAACCCTAACACTAAACCTAACCCGTACTCTAACCCTAACCCTATCCCGTACCCTAAACCACACCCTAACCCTAGCTCGTACCCTAACACTAACCCTAACCCTGACCCTAACCCTAACCCTAACCCGTACCCTAAACCTAACCCATACCCTAACCCTAACCATGACCATAACCCTACCCTATCCGGTAACCTAAACCGAACCCGTACTTTTAACCTAAATCTAACCCTAACCCGTACTCTAAACCTAACCCTAACCCTAACTCGTACCCTAAACCTACCCTAACCCTGACCCTAACCCTAACCCTAAACCATACACTAAGCCTAACCCATACCCTAACCCTAACCATAAACCTAACCCTAAACCTAACCCGATATCTAAACTTACCCCTAACCCTCTACCTAAACCGTACCCAAACCTATCCCGTACCCTAACCCTAACCCTAACCCATACGCAAACCCTAAAAGTAACCCTAGCCCATACCCTAGCGCTAACCCTAACCCTAATCCTAACCCGGACCCTAAACCTAACCCTAACCCTGACCCTAACACTAACCCTATACCGTACCCTAACCGTAAACCGTACACGAACCCTAACCCTAAACCTGACCCATACCCTAACGCTAAACGTAACCCTAGCCCGTACCCAAACCCTAACCCGAAACTTAACCCTAACCCTAACCCGTACCCTAACCCCACCCATAGCCTAATCCTAACACTAACCCTAATCCTAACCCTAAACCCTACCCTAAACCTTACCTGAACCCGTACCCAAACGGTAAACCTAACCCATACCCTAACACTCACCCAAACCCGTACTCTAACCCAAACCATAACCCAAACCCTAACCCTAACCCATACCCTAAATTTAAACCTAACCCTAACCGAAATCATATCCCTTAATCGTAACCTAACCCTAACCCATAAACTAACCCTAACCCTAAATTTAACCATAACCCTATTCCGTACCCAAACCCTAAAACTAACCCATACCATAACCCCTAACCTAACGCTAACCCGTACCCTAACACTAACCCTAACCCTAACACTGACACTAAACCTAACCCTAACCCTTACACTAACCCTAACCCTAACCTAACCCACACCGAAACCTAAACCAAACCCATAACCTAAGCTTAAACCTAACCCTAAACTTAACCCGTACGCTAACACTATGCCATACAATTAACCTAACCCTAACCCGTAAACTAACCGTAAATCTAACCCTAAGCCTAACCCGTACATTAACCCTAACCCTGACACTAACACTAACCCTACCCCGTACTCTAACCCTAACCCTAAATCTAACCCTAACCTGTACCCTAACCCTAACCCTAACCCTAACACTAACCCTACCCCATACTCTAACCCTAACAAAAACCCTAACCCTAACCCATACCCTAACCCTAACCCTAACACTAACCCTAACCTGAACTCTAACCCTAACCCTAACCCTAACCCTAAACCTAAACCATACCCTAACCCTAACCCTAACCCTAACACTAATCCGTACCATAAACCTAACCCTAACACTAACTTGTACCCTAACCCCAACCCTAACCCTGGCCCTAAACCAAACCTTAACCCATACCCTAAACCTAACCCATAGCCTAACCCTAACCCTAAACCTAACCCTAACCCTAACCCGTATTCTAAACCTAACCCTAACCCTTGTCCTAACCTGTACGCAACCCTATCCCGTACCCTAACCCTAACCCTAACCCGTACCCAACCCTAAGAGTAATCCTAACCCATACCCTTGTGCTAACCCTAACCTTAAACCTAAGCCTAACCCACACCCTAAACCTAAACCTAACCGTAACCCTGACCATAACCCTTCCTGTACCCTAATCCTAACCCATAACCTAACAATAACCCTAACCTTAACCGTAACCCTAACCCATACCCTAACCCTAGAACTAACCTGTACCGTAACCCCAACCCTAACCCTAACCCGTATCATAACCCTATCCCTATTCCTAACCCTGACCCTAAACCTAACCCTAACCCGAACCCTAACCCTAACCCGTACCTAACTCTAACACTAATTCGTACCCTAACCCTAATCCTAACCTTTACCCTAACCCTAACCCGTACCCGTACCCTAAACCTAACCTGTACCCTAACCCTAAACCTAACCCTAACCCGTACCCTAAACCTAACCCTAACCCGTACCATAACCTTACCCTAACCCTAACCCTGACCCTAACCCTAACCCATACCCTAAGCCCAAACTAACCCTAACCTGTACCCTAAACCTAACCCTAACCCGTACCCTATCCCTAATCCTAACCCGTACCCTAAGCCTATCCCATACCTTAACCCTAACCCTAACCCTAACCCTAACCCTAACCCAAACACCAACCATACCCTGTACACTAAACCTAACCCTAACACTAACCCTAACCCTAACCTGTACCCGTACCCTAACCCTAACCCTAAACCTAACCCTAACACCAACCTATCCCGTACTCTAACCCTAACCCTAACACTAACCCTAACTGTACTCTAACCCTAACCCTAAACCTCACCCTAACCCTAACCCGTACTGTAACCCAAACCCGTACCATAACCCTAAACCTAACCCTTACGCTAACCCTAACCCTAATTCGTACCCTAACCCGTACCCTAACCCTAACCCTAACTCTAACCCTAACCCGTACCCTAAGCCTGACCCATACCCTAACCCTAATCCTAATCCTAACCCTAACCCTAACCCGTACCCTAAACCTAACCCTAACCCTTGACCTAACACGTACCGAACCCTATCCCATAACCTATCCCTAACCCTAACCCGTACCCAAAACCTAACAGTAACCCTAACCCATTCCCAGGCGCTAACCCTAACCCTAAACCTAACCCTAAACCCCCCCTAAACCTAAACCTAACCCTAACCCTAACCATAACACTTACCCGTACCCTAACCCTAACCCATACCCTAAACCAAACCCTAAACTTAACCGTAACCCTGACCCATAACCTAACCCTAAAATTAACCAATACCCTAACCCCAACCCTAACCCTAACCCGTAACCTAAACCTAACCCTAACTCTAAACCTAACCCACACCTAAACCCAACCCTAAACCGTAACCTAAACCTAACCGTAACCCTAAACTTAACCCGTATGCTAACCCTATCCTGTACCCTAAACCTAACCCTAACCCGTAACCTAACCCTAAAACTAACCCTAAGCCTAACCTGTACATTAACCCTAACCCTAACCCTAACACTAACCCTACCCCGTACTCTAATCCTAACCCTAACTCTAACCCTAACCCTAACCCGTACCCGTACCCTAACCCTAACCCAAAACCTAACCCTAACACCAACCTATCCCGTACTCTAACACTAAACCTAAACATAACCCTAACGGTACTCTAACCCTAACCCTAAACCTCACCCTAACCCTAAACCGTACTGTAACCCAAACCCGTACCATAACCCTAAACCTAACCCTTAAGCTAACCCTAAACCTAATTTGTACCCTAACCCTAACCCTAACCCTGACCCTAACCCTAACCCTAACCGATACCCTAACCCTAACCCTAACTCTAACCCTAACCCGTAACCTAAGCCTGACCCATACCCTAACCCTAACCCTAATCCTAACCCTAACCCTAACCCGTACCCTAAACCTAACCCTAACCCTTGACCTAACACGTACCCAACCCTATCCCGTAACCTATCCCTAACCCTAACCCGTACCCAAAACCTAACAGTAACCCTAACCCATACCCAGGCGCTAACCCTAACCTTAACCCTAACCCTAAACCGCCCCCTAAACCTAAACCTAACCCTAACCCTAACCATAAAACTTACCCGTACCCTAACCCTAACCCATACCCTAAACCAAACCATAAATTTAACCGTAACCCTGAACCATACCCTAACCCTAAAATTAACCCGTACCCTAACCCCAACCCTAACCCTAACCTGTAACCTAAACCTAACCCTAACCCTAAACCTAACCCACACCTAAACCTAACCCTAACCCGTAACCTAAACCTAACCTTAACCCTAAACTTAACCCGTACGCTAACCATATCCCGTACCCTAAACCTAACCCTAACCCGTAACCTAACCCTAAACCTAACCCTAAGCCTAACCTGAACATTAACCCTAACCCTAACCCTAACACTAACCCTACCCCGTACTCTAATCCTAACCCTAACTCTAACCCTAACCCGTACCCTAACCCTAACCCTAACCCTAACACTAAACCTAACCCGTAATCTAACCCTAACCCTAACCCGTACCCTAAACCACACCCTAACCCTAACTCGTACCCTAACACTAACGCTAACCCTGACCCTAAACCTAACCCTAACCCCTACCCTAAACCTAACCCATACGCTAAACCTAACCCTAAACCTAACCCTAAACCTAACCCTAAACCTATCCCGTACCCTAAATCTAACCCTAACCCAAACCCTAACCCTAACCCTAACCCTAACCCAAACCGGTACTCTAAAACTAACCATAACGCTAACCCTAACCCTAACATGCACCCTAAACTTAACCCTAACCCAAACCCAAACCATAAACCTTAACCGTAACCTAACCCTAACCCATAACCTATCCATCACCCTAAACTTAACCATAACCCTAATCCATACCCAAACCCTAAAACTAACCCATACCCTAACGCCAACCCTAATGCTAACCCGTACCCTATCACTAACCCTAACCCTGACCCTAAACCTAACCCTAAACCTACCCTAACCCTAACCCAACCCGCACCCTAAACCTAACCCTAACCCGTACCCTAAAACTAACCCATACCCTAAACCTAACCATAAACCTAACCCTAACCCTAACCCGCACCCTAAACATAACCCTAAACCTTGACCTAACCCGTACCCAACCTTATCCCGTACCCTAACCCTAACCCTAAGCCGTACCCAAACCCTAACAGTAACACTAACCCATACCCTAGCGCTAACCCTAACCCTAACCCTAAGCCTAACCAGCACCCTACACCTAATCCTAACCGTAACCCTAACCATAACCCTTACCCGTACCCTAACCCTAACCCATACCCTAACACTAACCTTAACCTTAACCGTAACCCTAACCCGTACGCTAACCCTAAAACTAACCCGTACCCTAACCCCAACCCAACCATAACTCGTAAAATAATCTTATCCCTAACCATAACCCTGACCCTAAACCTAACCCTAACCCGTACCCTAACCCTAACCCGCACCTAAACCTAACCCTACCCCGTACCCTAACTCTAACCCATAACGTAAACCTAACCCTAACCGTAAACTTAACCTGTACACTAACCCTATCCCGTAACCTAAACATAAACCTAACCCGTACCCAAACCCTAACAGTAACCCTAAACCATACCCTAGGGCTAACACTAACCCTAACACTAACCCTAATATTACCCGTACCCTAACCCTAAACCATACCCTAACACAAACCCTAAACTTAACCGTAACCATGTCTCGTACAATAAACCTAAAATTAACCCGTACCCTAACCCCACCCTAACCCTAACCTGTACCCTAACCCTAACCCTAACCCTAACCCACACCAAACCAAACCCTGACCAGTAACCTAAGCCTAACCTTAACCCTAACTTAACCCGTACGCTAACCCTATCACGTACCCTAAACCTAACCCTAAACCGTAACCTAACCCTAAACCTAACCCTAAGCCTAACACGTACATTAACCCTAACCCTAACACTAACACTAACCCTACCCCGTACTCTAACCCTAACCCTAACTCTAACCCTAACCCGGACCCTAAACCTAACCCTAACCCTAACCCTAACACTAACCCTACCCAATACTCTAACCCTAACACAAACCCTAACCCTAAACCATACTCTATCCCTGACTCTAACCCTAACCCTAACCCTAACCTATCCGCACTCTAACCCTAACCCTAACCCTAACACTAACACTAAACCTAATCCGTACTCTAGCACTATCCCTAAACCTAAACGTGACCCTAATCCATACGCTAACCCTAACCCGTACCCTAACACTAACCCTAAACCTAACACTATCCCTAACCCGTACTCTAACCCTAAACCTAACCCTATCTCTAACCCAAACCCGTACTATAACCCTAATCCTAACCCTATCCCTAAACCTAATGCTAACCCGTACTCTAAACCTATCCCATAGCCTAACACAAACTCTAACACTAACCCCAACTCTAACCCTATCCCTAACCCTTACCTTACCCGTACCCAAACGGTAAACCTAACCCGTTTCCTAACACTAACCCAAACCCGTACTCTAAACCTAACCCTAACCCTAAATCGCACCCTAAACTTAACCCTAACCCTAACGCTAACCTTAACCATAACCCTAACCCGTACCCTAACCCTAAAACTAACCCCTAACCTAACCCCAACCCTAACCCTAACCCGTACCCTAACACTAACCCGTACCCTAACACTAAACCTTACCCTAACCCTAAACCTAAACCGTACCCTAACCCTTAATGTAACCCTAACCGGTACCCAAACCCTAACCCTAACACGTACCCTAACCCTAATCCTAACCTTAACCATAACGCTAAACCGTTTCCTAACCCTAAAACTAACCAGTACCCTGAACCCAACCCTAGCCCTAACCCGTACACTAACACTAACCCTAACCCTAACATAGACCCTAAACCTAACCTTATCACTTACACTAAACCAAACACTAAACATAACCCGCGCCTTAAACCTAACCCTAACCCGTACCCTAACCCTAACCCGTAACCTAAACCTAATCCTAACCCAAACTTAACGCGTATGATAACCCTATCCCGTACCCTAAACCTATCCCTAACCCGTACCCTAACCCTAAACCTAACCCTAAGCCTAACCCGTACATTAACCCTAACCCTAACCCTAACAATAACCCTACCCCGTACTCTAATCCTAACCCTAACCCTAACCCTAACTCGTACCCTAACCCTAAACCTAACCCTAACCCTAACCCTAACACTAACCCTAACCCGTAATCTAACACTAACCCTAACTCTAACCGTACTCTAAACCTAACCCTAACCCTCACCCTAACCTTAACCCGTACTGTAACCCTAACCCATACCAATACCCTAAACCTAACCCGTACCCAAACCCTAACCCTTACTCGTACCCTAACCCTAACCCTGACCCTAAACCTAACCCTAACCCGTACCCTAAACTTGACCCGTACTCTAACCGTAACCCTAACCTTAACCCATGCCCTAAACCTAACCCTAAACCATACACTAACGGTAACCCTAACCCTAACTCTGACGTTAACCCTAACCCTAACTCGTACCCTAAGCCTAACCCATACCCCAAACCTAACCTTAATCCAAACCCTAACCCTAAACCTTACCCTAAACCTAACCCTAACCCTTGACCTAACCCGTCCCAACCTTATCCCATAAACTAACCATCACCCTAACCCGTACCCAAACCCTAACAGTTACCCTAAACCATTCCCTAGCACTAACCCTAACACTAACCCTAACCCTAACCCTAACCCTAACCCGCACCTTAAACCTAAAGCTAACCCTAACCCTAACCATAACCCTTACCCGTACCCTAACCCTAACCCATACCCTAACCCTAACCCTAAAATTAACCGTAACCCTAACCCGTACCTTAACCCCAACCTTAACCCTAACCCCGACCTTAACCCTATCACTAACCCTAACACTGACCCTAAACCTAACCCTAACCCGTATCCTAAACCTAACCCTAACCCGCACCTAAACCTAACCCTAACCCGGAACTTAAACCTAACCCTAACCCTAAACTTAACCCGTACGCTAACCCTATCCCGTAACCTAAACCTAAACCTAACCCGTACCCTAACCCTAACCCTAACACTATCCGTACACTAACACTAACACTAACCCTAACACTAACACTAACGCTAACCCATACTCTAACCCTAACCCTAACCCTAAACCTAACCCTAACCCATACTCTAACCCTAACCCATACCCTAACACTAACCCTAACCCTAACACTAACCCTAACCCGTAATCTAACCCTAAACCTAACCCTAACTCTAAAGCTAACCCGTACTATAACCCTAACCCTAACCCTAACCCTAACCGGTACAGTAACCCTAACCCGTACCCTAAACCTAACCCTAACCCGTAACCTAACCCTAAACCGTACCCTAACCCTAACCCTAAACCTAAACCGTACCCTAACCCTAAACGTAACGCTAACCCGTACCCAAACCTTAACCCTAACAAGTACCCTAACCTAACCCTAAACCTAACCCGCACACTAAACCTAACCCTAACCCTAAACCTAACACGTACACTACCCCGATACCGTACCCTAACCTGAACCCTCACCGGGTCCGTAACCCTAACACTAACCCTAACCCTAACCCTAATCCTAACCCTAACCCTAACCCGTACACTAACCCTAACCCTAACTCTAACCCGTACCCTAAACCTACCCGTATCCTACCAATAACTCTAACACTAAACCCTAACCCTAACCCTAACCCTAACCATCACCCTAACCCGTACCCAAACAGTACACCTAACCCGTACCCTAACACTAACCCAAACCCGAACTCTAACCCTAACCCTAACCCTAACCCTAACCCTAAACGGTACAGTAACCCTAACGCATACCCTAACCCTAATCTTGAACCTAAACCTAACCATAACCCGTACCCTAACGCTAAACCGTACCCTAACACTAACCCTAAACCTAACCCGTACCCTAACCCTAAATGTAAACCTAACCCGTACCCAAAATCTAACCCTAACACGTATCCTAACCCTAACCCTAATCCTAACCCTAATTCATACACTAACCCTAAACCGAACCCTAACCCTAACCGTAACCCATACCCTAACCCTACCCGTAGCCTAACCCTAACTCTAACCCTAAACCCTAACCCTAACCCTAATCCTAAACCGCACCTAACCCTAACCCTAACCCTAACCCTAACCCGCACCTAAACCTAACCCTAACCCGTACCCGAAACCTAACCCGTAACCTAATCCTAAACCTAACCCTAACACTATCCCTAAATCGTACTCTAAACCTAAATTGACCCTAAATCTAACCCTAAACTGTAGTATAACCATAAACCTAACCCTAACCCTAAACCTAAACCTAACACGTACTCTAACCCTATCCCATTGCCTAACACTAAGTCTAACCCTAACCCCTAACCCTAAACCAAACACTCACCCTAACACTTACCCTAACATGTACCCAAACGGTAAACCTAACCCGTACCCTAACACTAACCCAAACCCGTACTCTAACCCTAACCCTAACCCTAACACTAACCCTACCCCGTACTCTAACCCTAACCCTAAGCCTAACCCGCACCCTAACCATAACCCTAACCCTAACCCTAACACTATCCCTAACCCGTACTCTAAACATAAACCTAACCCGAAATCTAACCCTAAACCGTACTATAACCATAAACCTAACCCTAACCCTAACCCTAAACCTAACCCGTACTCTAACCCTATCCTGTAGCCTAACACTAAGTCTAACCCTAACCCCTAACCCTAAACCTAACCCTAACCCTAACCCTTACCCTAACACGTACCCAAACGGTATACCTAACCCGTACCCTAACACTAACCCAAACCCATACTCTAACCCTAACCTTAACCCTAACCCTAACCCTAACACTAATCCTAACCCGTACTCTAACCCTATCCCTAACCGTAACCCTAACCGGTTCTCTAACCCTAAACCTAACCCTAACACTAACCCTAACTCCCTACTATAAACCTAACCCTAAACCTAACGCTAACCCTAAACCTAACTCGTACGGTAACCCAAACTCGTACCCTAACCCTAAACCTAACCCTAACCCGGACCCTAACCCTAAACCTAATCCTGTACACTAACCCTAACCCTAACCCGCATACTAAACCTAACCCTAAACCTAGACTAAACCGTAACCTAACACTAACCCGTACCCTAACACGTTCCCTAACCCTATTCCGTACCATAACCCTAACACTAACCCTAACCCATACCCTAACCCTAACCCGTACCCTATCCTTAACCCGATGCCTAACCCTAACCCACACCCTAAACCTAACCCTAACCCTAGACCTAAACCGTACCCTAAACCTATCCCGTAACCTAACCCTAGCGCTAACCTGTACCCTAACCCTAACACTAACACTAACCCTAATGCTAACCCTATCCCGTACACTAATCCTAACCCTAAACCTAACCCGTACTCTAACCCTAACCCTAACCCTAAATCTAACCCTAACCCTGACCCTAAAACTAAACCTAATCCCGTACCCTAACCGTAACCCTAACCCGCATCCTAAACCTAACCCTAACCCTAACCCTAACCCGTACCATAAACCTAACACTAACCCTAATCTGTACCAAAACCCTAACATGTACACTAACCCTAACCCGATGCCTAACCCTAATTAAAACACTAAAACTAACCCTAAACCTAGACCTAACCCGTACCCTAAACCTATCTCGTACCCTAACACTAACGCTAACCTGTACCCTAACCCTAACACTAACACTAACCCTAATTCTAACCCTATTCCCATACACTATCCCTAACCCTAACCCTAACCTGTACCCTAACCCTAACCCGTACCGTTACACGTACCTTAACCCTAACCCTAACCCGGACCCTAAACCATAACCTAACCATAACTCTAACCTGTACGCTAACACGTACCATAACCCTAACCCTAATTTTAACCCTAAACCTAATCCTAAACCATACCCTACCCCTCACCGTAACCCATACCCTAACCCTAACACTTACCGTAACCCCTAAACCTAACTCTAACCCGTACCCTAAACCTAACCCTAACCCTAACCCCGACCATAACCCTAAACCTAACCCGTATCCTAACCCTAATCCGTACCCGAACCCTAACCCTAAAACTAAACCTGACCCTAACCCGTACAGTAACCCTAACCCGTACCCTAACCCTAACCCTAAAACTAAACCTAACCCTAACCCTGACTCTAAACCGAACCCTAACCCGTACCCTAACCCTAAACCGTACCCTAACCCTAACCCTAAACCTAACTCGTACCCTAACCCTAAACGTAACGCTAACCCGTAGCCAAACCCTATTCCTAACACGTACCCTAACCCTAACCCTAACCTGCACACTAAACCTAACCCTAACCCTAGACCTAACACGTACACTAACCCTATCCCGTACCCAGCCTTAATCCAAACCCGTAACGTAACCTTAACACTAACCCTAAACCTAACCCTAACCCGTACACTAACCCTAACCCTAACCCTAACCTGCAACCTAAACTTAACCCTAACCAGTACCCTAACCCTAACCCGTAACCTAAACCTAAACCAAACCCTAAACTTAAGCCATATGCTAACCATATCCCGTACCCTAACCCGTAACCTAACCCTAAACCTAACCCTAAGCCTAACCCGTACATTAACCCTTACCCTAACCCTAACACTAACCCTACCCCGTACTCTAACCCTAACCCTAAACCTAACACTAACCATAACCCTAACACTAAACCTAACCCATTCTCTAACACTAAACCTAACCCTAACACTAACCCTAACCCCTACTATAACCCTAACCCTAAACCTAACCCTAAACCTAACCCTAACTCGTACCATAACCCAAACCCGTACCCTAACACTAACCCTAACCCTAAACCTAAACCAAATCTGACCGTAACACTAAACCTAATCCCGTACCCTAACCCTAACTCTAACCCGCATCCTAAACCTAACCCTAACCCTAGACCTAACCCGTACCCTAACCCTAACCCGTACCCTAACACTAACCCCAACCCTAACCCTAACCCATACCATAACCCTAACGCTAACCCTAACCTGTATCCTAAACCTAAACCGTACCCTATCCCTAACCCAAGCCTAACCCTAACCCACACCCTAAAACTTACCTTAAACCTAGACCTAAACCATACCCTAAACCTAACCCACACCTAAACCTAACCCTTACTTTAAAAGTAACCCTAACCCGTACCCTAAACCTAAAACTAACCCGTACTCTAACCCCAACCTTAACCCTCACCCATACCCTAACACTAACCCTAACCCTTACCCTGACCCAAAACCTAACCCTAACCCGTACACTAACCCTAACCCTAACCCTAACCTGCAACCTAAACTTAACCCTAAACAGTACCCTAACCCTAACCCGTAACCTAAACCTAACCCAAACCCTAAACTTAAGCCATATGCTAACCATATCCCGTACCCTAAACCTAACACTAACCCGTAACCTAACCCGTAACCTAACCCTAAGCCTAACCCGTACATTAACCCTAACCCTAACCCTAACACTAACCTTACCCCGTATTCTAACCCTAACAGTAACACTAACCCTAAACCGATCCCGTACCCTAACCCTAACCCTAAACCTTTCCCTAACCCTAACACTAACCCTAACCCGTACTCTATCCCTAACCCTAACCCTAACCCTAACCCTAACCCTAACCCTAACCCGTAGTGTAACCCTAACCCGTACTATAACCCTAAAACTAACCAGTACACTAACACTAACCCCAACCCTAACCCTAACCCATAACACAACCCTAACGCTAACCCTAAACCGTACCCTAACCCTAACCCGTACCCTAACCCTAAAACTAACCCGTACCCTAACCCGAACGCTAAACCTAACCCGTATCATAAACCTATCCCTAACCTTAACCCTGACCCTAAGCCTAACCAAAACCCGTACCCTAACCGTAACCCGCACCTAAACCTAACCCTAACGGGTACCCTAACCCTAATCCTAACCCGTTGCCTAAACCTAACCCCAACCCTAACCCTATCCGTACACTAACCCTAACCCTAACCCTAACACAAACTCTTACCGTACTCTAACCCTAACCCTAACCCTAAAACTAACCCTGACCCTAACCCTAACCCTAACCCGTACCTTAAACCTAACCAGTACACTAACCCTAACCCTAACCCTAATCCGTACCCCAAACCTAAACCTAACCATAACTCGTACCCTAACCCTAACCCTAACCCTGACTCTAATCCTAATCCTAACCCATACCCTAAGCCTAACCCATACTCTAATCCTAACCCTAAACCTAACCCTAACCCTAAACCGTACACTAAACCTAACCCTAACCCTTGACCTAACCCGTACCCAACCCTATCCCGAACCCTTACCCTAACCCTAAACCATACCCTAGCTTTAACCCTAACCCTAACCTGCACCCTAAACTTAAACCTAACCCTAACCATAACCATAACCCTTAACCGTACCGTGACCTTAACCCATACCCTAACCCTAACCCTAACCTTAACTGTAACCCTGACCTGTACCCTAACCCTAAAACTAACCCGTAACCAAACCCCAACCCCAACCCTAACCCGTACCATAACCCTATCCCAAACGCTAACCCTGACCCTAAACCTAACCCTAACCCGTACTCATATCCTAACCCTATGCCTAACCCTAACCCTAACCCTCACCTAAACCTAACCCTAAACCGTACCCTAACACTAACCTGTAACCTAAACCTAACCTAACACTAAACTTAACCCATACGCTAAACCAATCCTGTACCTTAAACCTAACCCTAACCCGTAACCTAACCCTAACCTTAACCCTAACCCTAACCCTATCCGTACACTAACCCTAACCCTAACCCTAACACAAACCCTAACCGTACTCTAATCCTAACCCTAACCCTAAACCTAAACCTGACCTTAACCCTAACCCTAAACCGTACCTTAAACCTAACCCGTACACTAACCCTAACCCTCACCCTAACCCTAACACGTATTGTAACCCTAACCCGTACCAAAACCCTAACCTTAACCTGTACCCTAACCCTAAACCTAACTCGTACTCTAACCCTAAGGCTGACCCTAACCCTAACCCGTACTGTAACCCTATACCGTACCATAACCCTAAAACTAACCCGTACCCTAAACCTAACCCGTACCCTAAACCTAACCCGTAATTTAACCCTAACCCTAACCCTAACCCTAACACTAACCCTAACCCTAACCCTGACCCTAAACCTAACCCTAACCCTAACTCTAACCCTAACCCGTACTCTAACCCTAACCCTAAACCTAAACCTAACCCTAACCCGTACTCTAACGCTATCCTGTCCCCTAACACTAACCGTTAACCTAACCCTAAACCTAACTCGTACCCTAACCCTAAACGTAACCCTAACCTGTACCCAAACACTAAACCTAACACATACCCTAACCCTAACCCTAACCAGAACCCTTACCCTAACCCGTACCCAAACGGTAAACCTAACCAGTACCCTAACACTAACCCAAACCCGTACTCTAACCCTAACCACAACCCTAACACTAAACCTACCCGGCACTCTAACACTAACCCTAACCCTAACCCTAACCCATACCCTAAACCTAACCCTAACCCTAACACTAAACCTATCCCGTACTCTAACCATAACTCTAACCCTAACACTAACCCTCCCCGTACTCTAAAACTAACCCTAACCCTAACCCTAACCCTAACCCGTACCCGTACCCTAACCCTAACCCTAAACCTAAACCTAACACTAACCCTAAACCGTACTCTATCTCAAAGCCTAACCCTAAGCCTAAACGTATTCTAACACTAACCCTAACCCTCACCCTAACCCTAACCCGTACAGGAACCCTAACCCATACCATAACCCTAAACCTAACCCGTACCCTAACCCTAAACCTAATTCGTATCCTAACCCTAACCCTAACCCTGACACTAACCCTAACCCTATACCGTATCGTAAACCTAACCCACACCCTAACTCTAAAACTAACCCTAACCCGTACGCTAAACCTAACCATAACCCGTACCCTAACCCTAACCCTAAACCTAACGCTGACCCTAACCCTAAACCAAACCCGTACCCTAAGCCTAACCCATACGCTAACCCTAAACCTAATCCGAACCCTTACACTAAACGTACCCTAAACCTAACCCTAACACTTAACCTAACCCGTAACCTAACCCTAACCCTAACCCGTACCCAAACCCTAACAGTAACCCTTAACCATACCCTAGCGCTAACACTAACCCTAACCCTAACCCTAACCATTACCCTTATGCTAACCCTATACCATACCCTAACACTAAACCTAAACTTAACCGTAACCATAACCCGTACATTAAACCTAAAATTAACCCGTACCCTAACCCCACACTAACCCTAACCTGTACCCTAACCCTAAACCTAACCCTAACCCACACCAAACCTAACCCTGACCAGTAACCTAAGCCTAACCCTAACCCTAAACTTAACCCATACGCTAACCCTATCAAGTACCCTAAACCTAACCCTAAAAGATAACCTAACCCTAAACCTAACCCTAAGCCTAACCCGTACATTAACCCTAACCCTAACACTAACACTAATCCTACCCCGTACTCTAACCCTAAACCTAACCCTAACCCTAACCCTAACCCTAACCCTAATCCTTACCCTAACCCTAACCTAAACCCTAACCCTAAAACTAACTGTATTCTAAACCTAACCCTAACCCTCACCCTAACCCTAACCCGTACTGTAACCCTAACCCATACCATAACCCTAAACCTAACCCGTACCCTAACCCTAACCCTAACTCGTACCCTACCCGTACCCTAACCCTAAACCTAACCCTAACACTAACCCTACCCGTACTCTAACCCTAACAAAAACCATAACCCTAACCCTAACCCTAACACTAACCCTAACACTAACTCTAACCCGTACTCTAACCCTAACCCTAACCCTAACCCTAACCCTAACCCTAACACTAACTCTTACCCTAAACCTAACCCTAACCCTAACCCTAACCCTAACACTAACCCTAAACCATACTCTAACCCTAAACCTAACCCTAACACTAACCCTACCGCGTACTCTAACACTAACCCTAATCCTAACCCTAACTCGTACCCTAAACCTAACCCTAACCCTAACCCTAAAACTAACCCTAACCCATACTCTATCCCTAAACCTAACCGTATTCTAACCCTAACCCTAACCCTCACCCTAACCCTAACACGTACTGTAACCCTAACCCATACAATAACCCTAAACCTAACCCGTACCCTAACCCTAACCCTAAATCATACCCTAACCCTAACCCTAACAGTGACCCTAACCCTAACCCGTATCCTAAACCTAACTCATACCCTAACCCTAAACCTAACCCCAACCCGTGCTCTAACCCTATCCCACACTAACACTAACCCTAATCCTAATCCTTGACCTAACCCTTAAACTAACCCTAACCCTAACCCGTACCCAAACCATAACAGTAACCATAAACCGTACCCTAGCGCTAACACTAACCCTAAACCTAACTCTAACCATTACCCGTACCCTAACCCTCACCCATACCCTAACCCTAACCCTAAACTTAACCGTAACCCTGACCAGTACCCTAAACCTAAAATTAACCCGGACCCTAATGCCAACCCTAACCTTAACCCGTACTCTAACCCTAACCCTAAACCTACCCACACCTAAACCTAACACTAACCTGTAACCTAAGCCTAACCCTAAACCTAAACTTAACCCGTATGCTAACCCTATCCCATACCCTTAACCAAACCCTAACCCGTAACCTAACCCTAAACCTAACCCCAACCCTAACCGTAACCCTTACCCTAACCCTATCCCTAACGCTAACCCTGACCCTAAACCTAACCCTCAACCGTACCCTAACCCTAACCCTAACCCTGACCCTAACCCTAACCCTAACCCGTACCCTAAGCCTAACCCATACCCTAACCCTAAACCTAATCCTAACCCTAACCCTAACCCGTAACCTAAACTTAACCCTAACCCTTAACCTAACCCGTAACCTAACCCTAAACTTAACCTGTACCCAAACCCTAACAGTAACCATAAATCATACCCTAGCGCTAAAACTAACCCTAACCCTAAACATTAGCCGTACACTAACCCTAACCCATACCCTAACAATAACCCTAAACTTAACCGTAACCCTGACCCGTACACTAAACCTAAAATTAACCCGTAACCTAACCCCAACCCTAACCCTAACCTGTACCCTAACCCTAACCCTAAACTTAACTAACAACAAACCTAACCCTAACCCGTAACCTAAGACTAACCCTAACCCTAAACTTAACCCGTACGCTAACACTATCCCGTACCCTTAACCTAACCCTAAACCGTAACCTAACCCTAAACCTAACCCTAAGCCTAACTCGTACATTAACCCTAACCCTAACACTAACACTAACCCTACCCCGTACTCTAACCCTAACCCTAACTCTAACCCTAAACGTACCCTAACCATAACCCTAACCCTAACACTAACCCTACCCCGTACTCTAACCCTAACACAAACCCTAACCCTAAACCCTACCCTAACCCTAACCCTAACCCTAACTCTAACACTAACCCGTACCCGTACCCTAACCCTAACCCTAAACCTAAACCTAACACTAACCCTAAACTGTACTCTATCTCAAAGCCTAACCCTAAGCCTAAACGTATTCTAACACTAACCCTAACCCTCACCCTAACCCTAACCCGTACAGGAACCCTAACCCATACCATAACCCTAAACCTAACCCGTACCCTAACCCTAAACCTAATTCGTACCCTAACCCTAACCCTAACCCTGACACTAACCCTAACCCTATACCGTATCGTAAACCTAACCCACACCCTAACTCTAAAACTAACCCTAACCCGTACGCTAAACCTAACCATAACCCGTACCCTAACCCTAACCCTAAACCTAACGCTGACCCTAACCCTAAACCAAACCCGTACCCTAAGCCTAACCCATACGCTAACCCTAAACCTAATCCGAACCCTTACGCTAAACGTACCCTAAACCTAACCCTAACACTTAACCTAACCCGTAACCTAACCCTAACCCTAACCCGTACCCAAACCCTAACAGTAACCCTTAACCATACCCTAGCGCTAACACTAACCCTAACCCTAACCCTAACCATTACCCTTATGCTAACCCTATACCATACCCTAACACTAAACCTAAACTTAACCGTAACCATAACCCGTACATTAAACCTAAAATTAACCCGTACCCTAACCCCACACTAACCCTAACCTGTACCCTAACCCTAAACCTAACCCTAACCCACACCAAACCTAACCCTGACCAGTAACCTAAGCCTAACCCTAACCCTAAACTTAACCCATACGCTAACCCTATCAAGTACCCTAAACCTAACCCTAAAAGATAACCTAACCCTAAACCTAACCCTAAGCCTAACCCGTACATTAACCCTAACCCTAACACTAACACTAATCCTACCCCGTACTCTAACCCTAAACCTAACCCTAACCCTAACCCTAACCCTAACCCTAATCCTTACCCTAACCCTAACCTAAACCCTAACCCTAAAACTAACTGTATTCTAAACCTAACCCTAACCCTCACCCTAACCCTAACCCGTACTGTAACCCTAACCCATACCATAACCCTAAACCTAACCCGTACCCTAACCCTAACCCTAACTCGTACCCTACCCGTACCCTAACCCTAAACCTAACCCTAACACTAACCCTACCCGTACTCTAACCCTAACAAAAACCATAACCCTAACCCTAACCCTAACACTAACCCTAACACTAACTCTAACCCGTACTCTAACCCTAACCCTAACCCTAACCCTAACCCTAACCCTAACACTAACTCTTACCCTAAACCTAACCCTAACCCTAACCCTAACCCTAACACTAACCCTAAACCATACTCTAACCCTAAACCTAACCCTAACACTAACCCTACCGCGTACTCTAACACTAACCCTAATCCTAACCCTAACTCGTACCCTAAACCTAACCCTAACCCTAACCCTAAAACTAACCCTAACCCATACTCTATCCCTAAACCTAACCGTATTCTAACCCTAACCCTAACCCTCACCCTAACCCTAACACGTACTGTAACCCTAACCCATACAATAACCCTAAACCTAACCCGTACCCTAACCCTAACCCTAAATCATACCCTAACCCTAACCCTAACAGTGACCCTAACCCTAACCCGTATCCTAAACCTAACTCATACCCTAACCCTAAACCTAACCCCAACCCGTGCTCTAACCCTATCCCACACTAACACTAACCCTAATCCTAATCCTTGACCTAACCCTTAAACTAACCCTAACCCTAACCCGTACCCAAACCATAACAGTAACCATAAACCGTACCCTAGCGCTAACACTAACCCTAAACCTAACTCTAACCATTACCCGTACCCTAACCCTCACCCATACCCTAACCCTAACCCTAAACTTAACCGTAACCCTGACCAGTACCCTAAACCTAAAATTAACCCGGACCCTAATGCCAACCCTAACCTTAACCCGTACTCTAACCCTAACCCTAAACCTACCCACACCTAAACCTAACACTAACCTGTAACCTAAGCCTAACCCTAAACCTAAACTTAACCCGTATGCTAACCCTATCCCATACCCTTAACCAAACCCTAACCCGTAACCTAACCCTAAACCTAACCCCAACCCTAACCGTAACCCTTACCCTAACCCTATCCCTAACGCTAACCCTGACCCTAAACCTAACCCTCAACCGTACCCTAACCCTAACCCTAACCCTGACCCTAACCCTAACCCTAACCCGTACCCTAAGCCTAACCCATACCCTAACCCTAAACCTAATCCTAACCCTAACCCTAACCCGTAACCTAAACTTAACCCTAACCCTTAACCTAACCCGTAACCTAACCCTAAACTTAACCTGTACCCAAACCCTAACAGTAACCATAAATCATACCCTAGCGCTAAAACTAACCCTAACCCTAAACATTAGCCGTACACTAACCCTAACCCATACCCTAACAATAACCCTAAACTTAACCGTAACCCTGACCCGTACACTAAACCTAAAATTAACCCGTAACCTAACCCCAACCCTAACCCTAACCTGTACCCTAACCCTAACCCTAAACTTAACTAACAACAAACCTAACCCTAACCCGTAACCTAAGACTAACCCTAACCCTAAACTTAACCCGTACGCTAACACTATCCCGTACCCTTAACCTAACCCTAAACCGTAACCTAACCCTAAACCTAACCCTAAGCCTAACTCGTACATTAACCCTAACCCTAACACTAACACTAACCCTACCCTGTACTCTAACCCTAACCCTAACTCTAACCCTAAACGTACCCTAACCATAACCCTAACCCTAACACTAACCCTACCCCGTACTCTAACCCTAACACAAACCCTAACCCTAAACCCTACCCTAACCCTAACCCTAACCCTAACTCTAACACTAACCTTAACCCGTACTCTAACCCTAACCCTAAACCTAACCCTAACTGTACTCTAACCGTAACACTAACCCTCACCCTAACCCTAACCGTACTGTAATCCTAACCCGTACCATAACCCTAACCCTAACCCTAAAATTAATCGTAACCCTGACCCGTACCCTAACTCTAAAACTAACCCGTACCCTAAGCACAACCCTAAACCTATACCGTACTCTAACCCTATCCCTAACGCTAACCCTGACCCTAAACCTAACCTAACCCATACCCTATCCCTAACCCTAACCCTAACCCTCATCTAAACCTAACCCTAACCCGTACCCTAAACCTAAGCCGTAACCTAACCCTAACCCTAACCCTAAACTTAACCCCTACGCTAACCCTATCCCGTACCTTAAACCTAACTCTAACCCGTACACTGACACTAACCCTAACCCTAACCCTGACCCTAAACCTAACCCTAACCCGAATCCTAACCCTAACCCTAACCCTAACACTAGCCCTAGCCCGTACTCTAACACTAACCCTAACCCTAAACATAACCCTAACACATATGCTAACCCTAACACGTACCCTAACACTAACCCTAACCCTAACACTATCCCTAACCCATACTCTAAACCTAAACCTAACCCTATCTCTAACCCAAACCCGTACTATAACTCTAAACCTAACCCTAACCTTAAACCTAACCCTAACCCGTACTCTAACCCTATCCCGTAGCCTAACACTAACTCTAACCCTAACCCCTAAACCTAATCCTAACCCTAACCTAACCCGTACCCAATAGGTAAACCTAACCAGTACCATAACACTAACCCAAACCCGTACTCTAACCCTAACCCTAACCCTAACCCTAAACCTCACCCTAAACTTAACCCTAACCCTAACACTAACCATAACCCTTAACCGTACCCTAAACCTAACCCTAACTCGTACCCTAACCCTAACACTGACCCTAAAGCTAACCCGTACACTAACCCTAACCCGTACCCTAACCCTAACCCTAACCCTATCCGTAACCCTAACCCGTACCCTAAACCTAACCCTAACCCTTGTCCTAACCCGTACCCAAACCTATCCCGTACCCTAAACCTAACCCTAAATCGTACCTAAAGCCTCCGAGTACCCTAACCCATACACTAGCGCTAACCCTAACCCCAACCCTAAGCATAACCCGCACCCTAAACCTAAACCTAACCGTAACCCTAACCATAACCCTTAACCGTACCCTAACCCTAACCCATAACCTAAAACTAACCCTAACCTTAACCGTAAACCTAAACCGTGCCCTAACCCTAAAACTAACCCGTACCGTAACCCAAACCCTAACCCTAAACCATAACATAAGCCTATCCCTAATCCTAACCCTGACCCTAAACCTAACCCTAACTCGTACCCTCACCCTAAACCGCACCTAATCCTAACCCTAACCTGTACCCTAACTCTAAACCGTAACCTAATTGTAAACCTAACCCTAAACTTATCCCGTACACTAACCCTATACCGTACCCTAAACCTAACCCCAACCTGTACCCTAACCCTAACCCTAACCCTATCTGTACACTAACCCTAACCCTAACCCCAACACTAACCCTAACCCATACTCTAACCCTAACCCTAACCCTAAACCTAACCCTAACCCGTACTCTAACCCTAACCCGTACCCTAACACTAACCCTTACCCTAACCCTAAACCTAACCCGTACCCTAACCCTAAATGTAAGCCTAACCCAAACCCAAACCCTAAACCTATCCAGTACCCTACCCCTAATGCTAACCTGTCCCTAACCCTAGACCTAACCCGTACTCTAACCCTAACCCGTACCCTAACACTAACCCTAAACCTAAACCTAAACCGTACCCTAACCCTACCCCTAACCCTAACACTAACCCTAATCCTAACACTATCCCGTACACTAACCCTAACCCTAACCCGTACCCGTACCCTAACCCTAACCCTAACTCTAACCCTAACACTAACCCTATCCCGTACTCTAACCCTAACCAAAACCGTAACCCTAACCCGTTCCCTAACCCGTAACCTAACCCTAAACCTAACCTGTACGCTAACACGTACCATAACCCTAACCCTAATCCTAACCCTAACCCTAAACCTAAACCATACCCTACCCCTCACCCTAACCCATACCCTAACCCTAACTCGTACCCTAACCCTAACCCTTACCCTAACCCCTAACCCTAACCCTAACCTGTACCCTAAACCTAACCCTAACCCTAACTCGTACCCTAACCCTAACCCTAACCCTGTCCCTAACCCATACCATAACCCTATCCCGTACCCTAAACCTAACCCTAACGCGTAACCTAACCCTAACCCTAACCCTAACACTATCCATACACTATCCCTAACCCTAACCCTAAACCTAACACTAACCCAAACCCGTACTCTAACCCTAAACCTAAACCTAACTCTAAACCTAACCCGTAATATAACCCTAACACTAATCCTAACCCTAAGCCTAACCCTCACCCTAACCCTAACCCGTACTGTAACACTATACCGTAACATAACCCTAAACCTAACCCGTACCCTAACCCTAAACCTAACTCGTACACTAACCCTAACCCTAACCCTGATCCTAACACTAACCCCAACCTATACCCTAAACCTAACCCGTACCCTAAACCTAAACCTAACCCTAACCCTTACCCTCACCCGTACACAAACGGTAAACCTAACCCATACCCTAACACTAACCCAAACCCGTACTCTAACCCTAACCCTAACCGTAAATCTAACACGCACCCTGAACTTAACACTAACCCTAACACAAACCATAACCCTTAACCGTAACCTAACCCTAACACATACCAAAACCCTAAACCTAACCTTAACCGTAAACCTAACCCATACACTAACCCTAAAACTAACCCGTACCCTAACCCCAACCCTAACCCTAACCCATACCCTAACACTAACCCTAACCCTAACCCTGACCCTAAACCTAACCCTAACCCTTACACTAATCCTAACCCTAACCCTAACCCGTAACCTAAACCTAACCCTAAGGCTGAACCGTACATTAACCCCAACCCTAACCCTAACACTAACACTACCCCGTACTCTAACCCTAACCCTAACCCTGACTCTAACCCATACAATAACCCTAACCATAACCCTAACACAAATCCTACCCCATATTCTAACCCTAAACTTAACCCTAACCCTAACACTAATCCTAACCCATACTCTAACACTAACCCTAACTCTAAACGTAACCCTAACCCTTAAGCTAACCCTAACCCGTACCCTAACACTAACCCTAACCCTAACACTATCCCTAACCGTACTCTAACCCTAAACCCTAACCCTAACCCTAACCCTATTCCTTACCCTATGCCGTACCCAAACGGAACACCTAACCCGTACCGTAAAACTAACCCAAACCCATACTCTAACCCTAACCATAACCCTAACCCTATCCCTAAACCGCACCCTAAACTTAACCCTAACCCTAACACTAACCATAACCCTTAACCGTACCCTAAACCTAACCCACACCCTAACCCTAACCCTAACTTTAACCATAACCCTAACCCATAACCTAACCCTAAAACTAACCCGTACCCTAACCCCAACCCTAACCCTAACCCATACCCTAACACTAACCTTAACACTAACCCTGACCCTAAACCTAACCCTAACCCGTACACTAACCCTAACCCTAACCCTAACCCGCACCCTAAACCTAAGCATAACCCGTACCCTAACCCTATCCCATAACCTAATCCTAACCCTAAAGCTAAACTTATCCCGTACGCTAACCCTATCCCATACCCTAAACCTAACCCTAACCCGTAACCTAAACCTAAACCTAAACCTAAGCCTCACCCGTACATTAACCCTAAACCTAACCCTAAAACTAACCCTACCCCGTAATCTAACCCTAACCATAACCCTAACCCTAACCCTAACCCATACCCTAACCCTAACCCTAAACCTTTCCCTAACCCTAACCCTAACCCTTACCCTAAATGTACTCTAACCCTAACCCTAAACCTCACACTAACCCTAACCTGTACTGTAGCCCTAACACGTAACATAACCCTAACTCTAACCCGTACCCTAACCCCAACCCTAACTCATAGCCTAACACTAACCCTGACCCTAACCCTAACCCGCACCCTAAACCTAACCCGTACCCTATCCCTAAACCTAACCCTAAGCGGTACCCTAAACCTAACCCTAACCCTAACTCATACCCTAACCCTAACCCTAACCCTGACCCTAACTCTAACCCGTACGCTAAACCTAACGCATACCCTAACCCTAATCCTAAACCTAACGCTAAACCTAACTCTTACCCTAAACCTAATCCTTACCCTTGACCTAACCCGTACCCAATCCTATCTCGTACCCTAACCCTAACCCTAACCCGTACCCAAACCTAACAATAACCCTAACCCATTCCCTAGCGCTAAGCCTAACCCTAAACCTAATCCTAACCCGCACCCTAAACCTAAACCTAACGCTAACCCTAACCATAACCCTTACCCTTACCCTGACCCTAAGCATACCCTAACACTAACCCCAACCTGAACAGTAACCCTAACCCGTACCTTAACCCTAAAACTAACCCGTACCCTAACCCCAACCTTAACCCTCACGCGCACCTAAACCTAACCCTAACCCGTAACCTAACCCTTACCCGTAACCTAAACCTAACCTTAACCCTAAACTTAACCTGAACACTAAACCTATCCCGTACCCTAATCCTAACCCTAAACTATACACTAACCCTAACCCTAACCCTAACACTATCCATACACTAACCCTAACCCTAACCCTAACACTAACCCTAACCCGTACTCTAACACTAAACCTAACCCTAAACCTAACCCTAACCCGTACTCTAACCATAACCCTTACCCTAACACTAACCGTTACACAAACCCTAAACCTAACCCGTACCCTAACCCTAAATGTAACCCTAACCCGTACCCAAACTTTAACCCTAATACGTACCATAACCCTAACCCTAACCCACACACTAAACCTAACCCTAACCCTAAACCTAACACGTACACTAACCCTATCCCGTACCCTAACCTTAACCCTAACCCGTACTGTAACCCTAACACTAACCCTAACACTAACCCGTATCCTAACCCTACCCGTAGCCTAACCCTAACTCTAACCCTAACCCCCTACCCTAAACCTAACACTTACCCTAACCCGTACCCAAACGGTAAACGTATCCCGTACCCTAACACTAACCCAAACCTGTACTCTAATCCTAACCCTAACCCTAACACTAAACCTAACCCGTACCCTAACCCTTCCCGTAGCCTAACCCTAACTCTAACCCTAACCCCTAACCCTATCCCTAACCCTGACCCTTACCCTAACACGTACCCAAACGGTAAACCTAACACGTACCCTAACACTAACCCAAACCCATACTCTAAACCTAACTCTAACCCTAACCCTAACCCTAACCCGCACCCTAAACTTAACCCTAACGCTAACGCAAACCATAACCCTTAACCGTAACCTAACCCTAAACCATACCCTAACCCTAAACCTAACCTTAACCATAACCCTAACTCCTACCCTAACCCTAAAACTAACCCGTACCCTAACCCCAACCCTAACCTTAACGCGTACACTAACACTAACCCTAAACCTAACCCTGACCCTAAACCTAACCCTCACCTAAACCTAACCCTAACCTATACCCTAACCCTAACCCGTACCCAAACCTAACAGTAACCCTAACCCATTCCCTAGCGCTAAGCCTAACCCTAAACCTAATCCTAACCCGCACCCTAAACCTAAACCTAACGCTAACCCTAACCATAACCCTTACCCTTACCCTGACCCTAAGCATACCCTAACACTAACCCCAACCTGAACAGTAACCCTAACCCGTACCTTAACCCTAAAACTAACCCGTACCCTAACCCCAACCTTAACCCTCATGCGCACCTAAACCTAACCTAACCCGTAACCTAACCCTTACCCGTAACCTAAACCTAACCTTAACCCTAAACTTAACCTGAACACTAAACCTATCCCGTACCCTAATCCTAACCCTAAACTATACACTAACCCTAACCCTAACCCTAACACTATCCATACACTAACCCTAACCCTAACCCTAACACTAACCCTAACCCGTACTCTAACACTAAACCTAACCCTAAACCTAACCCTAACCCGTACTCTAACCAAAACCCTTACCCTAACACTAACCGTTACACAAACCCTAAACCTAACCCGTACCCTAACCCTAAATGTAACCCTAACCCGTACCCAAACTTTAACCCTAATACGTACCATAACCCTAACCCTAACCTGCACACTAAACCTAACCCTAACCCTAAACCTAACACGTACACTAACCCTATCCCGTACCCTAACCTTAACCCTAACCCGTACTGTAACCCTAACACTAAACCTAACACTAACCCGTATCCTAACCCTACCCGTAGCCTAACCCTAACTCTAACCCTAACCCCCTACCCTAAACCTAACACTTACCCTAACCCGTACCCAAACGGTAAATGTATCCCGTACCCTAACACTAACCCAAACCTGTACTCTAATCCTAACCCTAACCCTAACACTAAACCTAACCCGTACCCTAACCCTTCCCGTAGCCTAACCCTAACTCTAACCCTAACCCCTAACCCTATCCCTAACCCTGACCCTTACCCTAACACGTACCCAAACGGTAAACCTAACACGTACCCTAACACTAACCCAAACCCATACTCTAAACCTAACTCTAACCCTAACCCTAACCCTAACCCGCACCCTAAACTTAACCCTAACGCTAACGCAAACCATAACCCTTAACCGTAACCTAACCCTAAACCATACCCTAACCCTAAACCTAACCTTAACCATAACCCTAACTCCTACCCTAACCCTAAAACTAACCCGTACCCTAACCCCAACCCTAACCTTAACGCGTACACTAACACTAACCCTAAACCTAACCCTGACCCTAAACCTAACCCTCACCTAAACCTAACCCTAACCCATACCCTAACCCTAACCCGTACCCAAACCTAACAGTAACCCTAACCCATTCCCTAGCGCTAAGCCTAACCCTAAACCTAATCCTAACCCGCACCCTAAACCTAAACCTAACGCTAACCCTAAACATAACCCTTACCCTTACCCTGACCCTAAGCATACCCTAACACTAACCCCAACCTGAACAGTAACCCTAACCCGTACCTTAACCCTAAAACTAACCCGTACCCTAACCCCAACCTTAACCCTCACGCGCACCTAAACCTAACCCTAACCCGTAACCTAACCCTTACCCGTAACCTAAACCTAACCTTAACCCTAAACTTAACCTGAACACTAAACCTATCCCGTACCCTAATCCTAACCCTAAACTATACACTAACCCTAACCCTAACCCTAACACTATCCATACACTAACCCTAACCCTAACCCTAACACTAACCCTAACCCGTACTCTAACACTAAACCTAACCCTAAACCTAACCCTAACCCGTACTCTAACCATAACCCTTACCCTAACACTAACCGTTACACAAACCCTAAACCTAACCCGTACCCTAACCCTAAATGTAACCCTAACCCGTACCCAAACTTTAACCCTAATACGTACCATAACCCTAACCCTAACCCGCACACTAAACCTAACCCTAACCCTAAACCTAACACGTACACTAACCCTATCCCGTACCCTAACCTTAACCCTAACCCGTACCGTAACCCTAACACTAACCCTAACACTAACCCGTATCCTAACCCTACCCGTAGCCTAACCCTAACTCTAACCCTAACCCCCTACCCTAAACCTAACACTTACCTTAACCCATACCCAAACGGTAAACGTATCCCGTACCCTAACACTAACCCAAACCTGTACTCTAATCCTAACCCTAACCCTAACACTAAACCTAACCCGTACCCTAACCCTTCCCGTAGCCTAACCCTAACTCTAACCCTAACCCCTAACCCTATCCCTAACCCTGACCCTTACCCTAACACGTACCCAAACGGTAAACCTAACACGTACCCTAACACTAACCCAAACCCATACTCTAAACCTAACTCTAACCCTAACCCTAACCCTAACCCGCACCCTAAACTTAACCCTAACGCTAACGCAAACCATAACCCTTAACCGTAACCTAACCCTAAACCATACCCTAACCCTAAACCTAACCTTAACCATAACCCTAACTCCTACCCTAACCCTAAAACTAACCCGTATCCTAACCCCAACCCTAACCTTAACGCGTACACTAACACTAACCCTAAACCTAAACCTGACCCTAAACCTAACCCAGCCGCACACTAACCCTAACCCTAACCCTAACCTTAACACTAACCCCATCCCGTACTCTAAACCTAACCCTAACCCTAACCCTAACCCTAACCCGTACTCTAAACTTAACCCTAACCCTAACACTAACCATAAACCTAACACTAACCCTAACCAGTACTCTAACCCTAAACGTAACCCTAACACTAACCCTAACCCCCTACTATAATCCTAACCCTAAACCTGACCCTTACCCTAACCCTAACTCGTACCGTAACCCAAACCCGTACCCAAACCTAACGCTAAACCTAAACCTAACCCTAAACTTGACCCTAACCCTAACCCTAATCCCGTACCGTAACCCTAACCCTAACCCGCATCCTAAAACTAACCCTAACGCTAGACCTAACCCGTAGCCTAACCCTAACCCGTACCCTAACACTACCCCGAACCCTAACCTTAACACTAACCCTAACCCTAACCCTAACCCGTACACTAACCATAACCCTAACCCATACCCTAACCCTAACCCATACCCTAACCCTAACCCAGGGCTTAACTCTAACCCGCACTGTAAACCTAACCCTAACCCTAGACATAATCCGTACCCTAACCCTATCACGTACCCTAACCCTAGTCTTAACCCGTATCCTAACCCTAACACTAACCCTAACCCTAACACTAACCCCAACCCGTACACTAACCTTAACCCTAACACTAACCCGTACCCTAACCCTAACCCACACCGAAACCTAACCCTAACCCGTACCCTAACCCTAACCCGTAACCTAAACCCTACCCTAACCCTAAACTTATCCCGTACATGAACCCTATCCCATACCCTAAACCTAACCCTAACCCGTACCCTCACCCTAAATCTAACCCTAACACTATCCGTACACTAACCCTAACCCTAACACTAACCTTAACACGTACTCTAACACTAACCCTAACACTAAACCTAACACTAAACTGTAATCTAACCCTAACCCGTAACATAACCCTAACCCAGGGCCTAACTCTAACCCGCACCGTAAAACTAACCCTAACCCTAGACCTAACACTTACACTAAACCTATCCCGTACCGGAACCTTAACCCTAACCCGTACCGGTACCCTAATATTAACCGTAACCCTAACCCTAACCCTAAACCTAACCCATACACTAAACCTAACCCGAACCCTAACCCTAACCATAACCCGTACCCTAACCCTACCCGTAGCCTAACCCTAACTCTAACCCTAACCCCTAACCCTAACCTTAACCCTAACCCGCACCTAAACCTAGCCCTAACCCGTACCCGAACCCTAATCCTAACCCTAACCCTAACCCATACTCTTGCGCTAACCCTAACCCTAACCCTAACCCGGACCATAAACCTAACTCTTACCCTGACCCTAACACTAACCCTATCCAGTACCCTAACCCTAAACCATACACGAACACTAACCCTAAACCTAACCCATACCCTAACAGTAAACGTAACACTAGCCCGTACCCAAACCCTAACCCGAAACTTAACCCTAACCCTAACCCGTACCCTAACCCTACCCGTAGCCTAATCCTAACTCTAAACCTAACTCCTTAACCTAAGCCTAACCAAAACCCTTACCCGAACCTGTACCCAAACGGTAAACCTAACCCATACCCTAACACTAACCCCAACCCGTACTCTAACCCTAACCATAACCATAACCCTGACCCTAACTCGCACCCTAAACTTAACCCTAACCCTAACCCGAACCATAACCCTTAACCGTAACCTAACCCTAACCCATAACCTAACCCTTACCCTAACCTTAACCATAACCCTAATCCATATCCAAACCCTAAAAATAACCCATACCCTAACCCCAACCCTAATGATAACCCATACCCTAACACTAAACCTAACCCTAACCCTGACCCTAAACCTAACCCTAACCCTTACCCTAACCCTAAACCTAACCCAACCCGCACCCTAAACCTAACCCTAACCCATACCCTAAAGCTAAAACGTAACCTAAACCGAAGCCTAACCCTAAACTTAACCCGTTCGCTAACCCTACCCGTACCCTAAACCTAACACTAAACCGTACCCTAAAGCTACACCGTAACCTAAACCGAACCCTAAACCTAAACTTAACCCGTTCGCTAACCCTATCCCGTACCCTAAACCTAACCCTAACCCATATCAAACCCTAACCTAACCCTAAGCCTAACCCGTATATTAACCCTTACCCTAACCCTAACACTAACGCTACCCCGTACTCTAACCCTAACCCTAACCCTAACCCGTACCCTTAACCTATCCCTAACCCTAACTCGTACCCTAACCCTAACCCTAAAACTGACCCTAACCCTAACCCTAACCCGTACCCTAAAACTAACTCATACCCTAACCCTAACCATAAACCTAACCCTAACCCTAACCTGTACCCTAAACCTAACCCTAACTCTTGACCTAACCCGTACCCAAACTTATCCTGTACCCTAACCCTAACAGTAACCCGTACCCAAACCCTAACAGTAACACTAACCCATACCCTAGCGCTAACCCTAAACCTAACCCTAAGCCTAAACCGCACCCTAAACCTAAACCTAACCATAACCCTAACCATAACACTTACCCGTACCCTAACCCTAACCCATAACCTAACACTAACCCTAACCTTAACCATAACCCTAAACCGTACCCTAACCCAAAAACTAACCAGTACCCTAACCCTAACCCTAACCCTAACACGTACCATAACCCTATCCCTAACCCTAACGCTGACCCTAAACCTAACCCTAACCCGTACCCTAACCCTAACCCGCACCTAAACTTAACCCTACCCCGTACCCTACCTCTAACCCATAACCTAAACCTAACCCTAACTGTAAACTTAACCCGTACACTAACCCTATCCCGTACCCTAAACCTAAACCTAACCTGTGACCAAACCCTAACAGTAACCCTAAACCATACCCTAGCGCTAACACTAACCCTAACCCTAACCCTAACCCTAACCCGTACCCAAACCCTAACAGTAACACTAACCCATACCCTAGCGCTAACCCTAAACCTAACCCTAAGCCTAACCCGCACCCTAAACCTAAACCTAACCGTAACCCTAACCATAACCCTTACCCGTACCCTAACTCTAAATCATACCCTAACACTAACCCTAAACTTAACCGTAACCATGACCCGTACACTAAACATAAAATTAACCCGTACCCTAACCCCACATAACCCTAACCTGTACCCTAACCCTAACCCTAACCCTAACCCACACCAAACCTATCCCTGACCAGTAACCTAAGCCTAACCCTAACCCTCAACTTAACCAGTACACTAACCATATCCTGTACCCTAAACCTAACCCTAAACCGTAACCTAAGCCTAAACCTAACCCTAAGCCTAACCCATACATTAACCCTAACCCTAACACTAACCCTACCCCGTACTCTAACCCTAACCCTAACTCTAACCCTAACCTGTACCCTAAACCTTACCCTAACCCTAACACTAACCCTACCCCATACTCTAACCCTAACACAAACTCTAACCCTAAACCATACCCTATCCCTGACCTTAACCTTAACCCTAACCCTATCGGCACTCTAACCCTAACCCTAACCCTAACCCTAACACTAAACCTAACCCGTACTCTAAACTTAACCCTATCCCGTACACTAAACCACACCCTAACCCTAACTCGTACCCTAACACTAACCCTAACCCTGACCCTAACCCTAACCCTAACCCGTGCCCGAAAACTAACCCATACCCTAAACCTAATCCTAACCCTATCCCGTACCCTAAATTTAACCCTAACCCTTGTCGTAACCCGTACCCAACCCTATCCCGTAACCTAACCCTAAATCTAACCCGTACGCAAACCCTAAGAGTAACCTTAACCCATAACCTAGCGCTAACCCTAAACCTAACCCTAAGCCTAACCCGCACCCTAAACCTAAACCTAACCGTAACCCTAAACATAACCCTTACCCGTAGCCTAAACCTAACCCATACCTAACACTAACCCTAACCTTAACCGTAACCCTAACCCGTAGCATAACCCTAAAAATAACCCGTACCGTAACCCCAACCCTAACCCTAACCCGTACCATATCCCTATCCCTAATCCTAAACCGTACCCAAAACCTAACCATAACACATACCCTAAACCTAACCCTAACCCTAACCCTTAACCTAACCCATACCCAAACGGTAAACCTAACCCGTACCATAACACTAACCCAAACCAGTACTCTAACCCTAATCCTAACTATAACCATAACCTGCACCCTAAACTTATCCCTAACCCTAACCCAAACCATAACCCTTAACCATAACCTAACCCTAACCCATAACCTAAACCTAACCCTAACCTTAAACGTAACCCTAACCCATACCCTAACCATAAAACTAACCCGTACCCTAAACCCAACCCTAACCCTAACCCGTACCCTAACACTAACCCTAACCCTAAACCTGACCCTAAACCTAACCCTAACCCTTACACTAATCCTAACCCTAACCCGAACCCGCACCAAAACCTAACCATAACCCGTACCCTAACCCTAACCTGTAACCTAAACCTAACCATAACCCTAAATTTAACCCATATGCTAACCCTATCCCGTACCCTACACCTAACCCTAAACGGTATCCTAACCCTAAAGCTAACCCTAAGCCTAAACTGTACATTAATCCCAAACCTAAACCTAACACTAACCCTACACCGTACTCTAACCCTAAACCTAACCCTAACCCTAATCCGTACACTAACCCTAACCCTAACACTAACCCTAACACTAATCCTACCCCGTACTCTAACCCTAAACCTAACCCTAGCCCTAACCCTAGCCCTAACCCGTACCCTAACACTAACCCTAACCCTACCCATAACACTAACTGTATTTTAAACCTAACCCTAACCCTCACCCTAACCCTATCCGTACTGTAATCCTAACCCATACCATAACCATAAACCTAACCCGTACCCTAACCCTAACCCTAACTCGTACCCTAACCCTAACCCTAACCCTGACCCTAACCCTAACCCTAATCCCTACCCTAAACCTAACCCTAACCCTAACTCGTACCCTAAACCTACCCTAACACTGACCCTAACCCTAACCCTAACCCATACCCTAAGCCTAACCCATACCCACCCTAACCATAAACCTAACCCTAACCCTAAACCGTACCCTAAACCTAACCCTAACCCTTTACCTAACCCGTACCCAAACCTATCCCGTAACCTAAACCTAACCCTAACCCATACCCAAACTCTAACAGTAACATTAACCTATACCCTAGCACTAACCCTAACACTAACCCTAAACCGGACCCTAAACCTAACCCTTACCCTGACCCTAACACTAACCCTATCGCGTACTGTAACCCTAAACCGTACACGAACACTAACCCTAAACCTAACCCATACCCTAACCCTAAACATAACCCTAGCTTGTACCCAAACCCTAACCCGAACCTTAACCCTAACCCTAACCCGTACCCTAACCCTACCTGTAGCGTAATCCTAACTCTAACCCTAACACCTAAACCTAAGCCTAGCCCTAACTATTACCCGAACCCGTACCTAAACGGTAAACCTAACCTGTACCCTAACACTAACCCAAACCCGTACTCTAACCCTAACCATAACCCTAACCCTAACCCACACCCTAAACTTAACCCTAACCCTAACCCAAACCATAACCCTTAACCGTAACCTAACCCTAAACCATAACCTAAACCTAACCCTAACTTTAACCATAACCCTAATCCGTACCCAAAACCTAAAACTAACCCATACCCTAACCCCAACCTTAACGCTAACCCGTACCCTAACTCTAACCCTAACCCTAACCCTGACCCTAAACCTAACCCTAACCCTGACCCTAACACTAACCCTAACCGAACCCGCACCCTAAACCTAACCCTAACCCGTACCCTAAAGCTAAACCGTAACCTATACCGAAGCCTAACCCTAAACTTAACCCATACGCTAACCCTATCCCGTACCCTAAACCTAACCCTAAACCGTATCCAAACCCTAACCTAACCATAAGCCTAACCCGTATATTAACCCTTACTCTAACCCTAACATTAACCCTACCCCGTACTCTAACCCTAACCCTAACCCTAACCCGTACCCTTAACCTATCCCTAACCCTAACTCGTACCCTAACCCTAAACCTTAACCTGACCCTAACCCTAACCCTAACCCGTACCCTAAAACTAACCCATACCCTAACCCTAAACATAAACCTAACCCTAACCCGTACCCTAAACCTAACCCTAACCTTTGACCTAACCCGTACCCAACCTTATCCCGTACCCTACCCCTAACCCTAACCCGTACCCAAACCTTAATAGTAACACTAACCCATACCCTAGCGCTAACACTAACCCTAACCCTAAGCCTAACCCGCACACTAAACCTAAACCTAACCGTAACACTAACCACAACCCTTACCCGTAACCTAACCCTAACCCATACCCTAACACTAACCCTAACCTTAACCGTAACCCTAACCCGTACCCTAACCCTAAAACTAACCCGTACCCTAACCCCAACCCTTACCCTAACACGTACCATGACCCTATCCCTAACCCTAACCCTGATCCTAAACCTAACCCTAACCCGTACCCTAACCCTAACCCGCACCTAAACCTAACCTTACACCGTACCCTAACTCTAACCCATAACCTAAACCTAACCATAACTGTAAACTTAACCCATACACTAACCCTATCCCGTACCCTAAACCTAAACCTAACCCGTGCCCAAACCCTAACAGTAACCCTAAACCATACCCTAGCGCTAACACTAACCCTAACCCTAACCATTACCCGTACCCTAACCCTAAAACATACCCTAACACTAACCCTAAACTTAACCGTAACCATGACCCGTACACTAAACCTAAAATTAACCCGTACCCTAACCCCACCCTAACCCTAACCTGTACCCTAACCCTAACCCTAACCTTAACCCACACCAAACCTAACCCTGACCAGTAACCTAAGCCTAACCCTAACCCTAAACTTAACCCGTGCGCTAACCCTATCCCGTACCCTAAACCTAACCCTAAACCGTAACCTAACACTAAACCTAACCCTAAGCCTAACCCGCACATTAACCCTAACCCTAACACTAACACTAACCCTACCCAGTACTCTAACACTAACCCTAAATCTAACACTAACCCGTACCCTAAACCTAACCCTAACCCTAAACCTAACACTAACCCTACACCATACTCTAACCCTAACACAAACCCTAACCCTAAACCGTACTCTATCCCTGACCCTAACCCTAACCCTAACCCTAACCCTAACCCTATCCGCATTCTAACCCTAACCCTAACCCTAACCCTAACACTAAACCTAACCCGTACTCTAGCACTAACCCTAAACCTAAACGTAACCCTAACCCATACGCTAACCCTAACCCGTACCCTAACACTAACCCTAAACCTAACACTATCCCTAACCCGTACTCTAACCCTGAACGTAACCCTATCTCTAACCCAAACCAGTACTATAACCCTAAACCTAACCCTAACCGTAAAGCTAACCCTAACCCGTACTCTAACCCTATCCCATAGCCTAACACAAACTCTAAACTTAACCCCTAACTGTAACCCTATCCCTAACCCTTACCTAACCCGTACCCAAACGGTAAAGCTAACCCGTTTCCTAACACTAAACCAAACCCGTACTCTAACCCTAAACCTAAACCTAAACCGCACCCTAAACTTAACCCTAACCCTAACGCTAACCATAACCCTTAACCGTACCCTAACCGTAACCCTAACTCGTACCCTAACCCTAACACTGACCCTAAACCTAACCCGTACAATAATCCTAACCCGTACCCTAATCCTAACCCTAACCCTAACCCTATCCGTACTCCAACCCTAACCCTAAACCTACCCCGTACTCTAACCCTAAGCCTAACTCTAACCCTAACCTGTAACTTAACCCTTAACCAAACCCTAACACTAACTCTACCCCATACTCTAACCCTAACCCTAAACCTAACCATAACCCTAAACCGTACCCTAAACCTAACCCTAACCCTAACTCATACCCTATCCCTAACCCTAACCCTGAACCTAACCCTAACCCTAACCCGTACCCTAAGCCTAACCCATACCCTAACCCTACCGTAACACTAACCCTACCCTGTACTCTAACCCTAACCCTAACTCTAACCCTAACCCGTACTCTAACCCTAAACCGTACACTAACAATAACCCTAACCCTAACACTAACCCTAACCCGTACTCTAACCTTAAACCTAACCCTACTCTAACCCTAAACCGTAATGTAACCCTAACACTAAACCTAACCCTAACCCTAACCCGTACAGTAACCCTAATGCGTACCCTAACCCTAACCCTAAACCTAACCCTAAACTTGACCCTAAAACCTAACAAAACCAATACCCTAACCCTAAACTGTAACCTAACCCTAACCCTAAACCTAACCTGTACCCTAACCCTAAATGTAACCCTAACCCTTACCCAAACCCTACCCTAACACGTACCCTAACCCTAACCCTAACCCTAACATGCACACTAAACCTAACCCTAACCCTAGACCTAACACCTACACTAACCCTATCCCATACCCTAACCTTAACCCTAACCCGTAACGTAACCCTAACACAAACCCTAACCCTAAACCTAACCCGTACCATAACCCTACCTGTAGCCTAACACTAACTCTAAACCTAACCCCTAACCCTAACCCTAACCCTTACCCTAACCCATACACTAACCCTAACCATAAACCTAACACTAATCCTACCCCGTACTCTAACCCTAAACCTAACCCTAACACTAACACTAACACTAACACTAACCCGTACTCTAACACTAACCCTAACCCTAAACGTAACCCTAACCCTAACGCTAACCCTAACCCGTACCCTAACACTAACCCTAACCCTAACACTATCCCTAACCCTAACTCTATCCCTACTCTAACCCTAAACCTAAAACTAACTCTAACCCTAACCCGTACTATAACCTTAAAACTAACCATAACCATAACCTAAACTTAACCTGTAATCTAACCCTATCCCGTAGCCTAACCCTAACTCTAACCCTAAACCCTAACCCTAACCCTAACCCTATTCCTTACCCTATGCCGTACCCAAACGGAACACCTAACCCATACCCTAACACTAACCCAAACCCGTACTCTAACCCTAACCATAACCCAAACCCTATCCCTAAACTGCACCCTAAACTTAACCTTAACCCTAACACTAACCTTAACCCTTAACAGTACCCTAACCCTAACCCACACCCTAAACCTAACCCTAACTTTAACTGTAACCCTAACCCGTAACCTAACCCTAAAACTCACCCGTCCCATAACCCCAACCCTAACCCTAACCCATACCCTAACACTACCCTAACACTAACCCTGACCCTAAACCTAACCCTAACCCGTACACTAACCCTAAACCTAACCCTAACCCACACCCTAAACCTAACCCATACCCTAACCCTAATCCTAAACCTAACGCTAACCCTAACTCTTACCATATACCTAATCCTAACCCTTGACCTAACCCGTACCCTAACCCTATCCTGTAACCTAATCCTAACCCTAACCCTAAACTTATCCCATACGCTAACCCTATCCCATACCCTAAGCCTAACCTTAACCCGTAACCTAACCCTAACCAAACCCTAAGCCTAACCCGTACATTAACCCTAACCCTAACACTAACACTAACCTTACACTGTAATCTAAACCTAACCCTAACCCTAAACCTAACCCTAACCCATAACCTAACCCTAACCGTAACCTTTCCCTAACACTAACACTAACCCTAACCCTTACTCTAACCCTAACCCTAACCCTTACCCTAACTGTACTCTAACCCTAACCCTAAACCTCACCATAACCCTAACCCGTAGTGTAACCCTAACATGTAACATAACCCTAACTCTAACCCGTACCCTAACCCTAACCCTAACTCATCGCCTAACACTAACCCTGACCCTAACCCTAACCCGTACCCTAAACCTAACCTGTACCCTAACCCTAAACCTAACCCTAAGCCGTACCCTAAACCTAACCCTAACCCTAACTCATACCCTAACCCTAACCCAAACCCTCACCCTAACCCTAACCCGTACCCTAAACCTAACCCATACCCTAACCCTAAACCTAAACCTAACGCTAACCCTAACTCTTACAATATACCTAATCCGAACCCTTGACCTAACCCGTACCCTAACCCTATCCCGTACCCTAACCCTAACCCTAACCCTAAACTTATCCCGTATGCTAACCCTATTCCATACCCTAAGCCTAACCTTAACCCGTAACCTAACCCTAACCTAACCCTAAGCCTAACCCGTACATTAACCCTAACCCTAACCCTAACACTAAACCTACACCGTAATCTAAACCTAACCCTAAACCTAAACCTAACCCTAACCCATACCCTAACCCTAACCCTAAACCTTTCCCTAACACTAACACTAACCCTAACCCTTACTCTAACCCTAAACCTAACCCTTACCCTAACTGTACTCTAACCCTAACCCTAAACCTCACCATAACCCTAACCCGTAGTGTAACCCTAACATGTAACATAACCCTAACTCTAACCCGTACCCTAACCCTAACCCTAACTCATCGCTTAACACTAACCCTGACCCTAACCCTAACCCGTACCCTAAACCTAACCTGTACCCTAACCCTAAACCTAACCCTAAGCCGTACCCTAAACCTAACCCTAACCCTAACTCATACCCTAACCCTAACCCAAACCCTCACCCTAACCCTAACCCGTACCCTAAACCTAACCCATACCCTAACCCTAATCCTAAACCTAACGCTAACCCTAACTCTTACAATATACCTAATCCTAACCCTTGACCTAACCCGTACCCAACCCTATCTCGTACCCTAACCCTAACCCTACCCGTACCCTAAACCTAAATCTAACCCTAACACTATCCGTACACTAACCCTAACCCTAACACTAACCCTAACACGTACTCTAACAACAACCCTAACCCTAAACCTAACACTAACCCGTAATCTAACCCTAACCCGTAACCTAACCCTAACCCAGGGCCTAACTCTAACCCGCACCTTAAAACTAAGCCTAAACCTAGACCTAACATTTACACTAACCCTATCCCATACCGGAACCTTAACCCTAACCCGTACCGGTACCCTAACCTTAACTGTAACCCTAACCCTAACCTTAACCCTAAACCTAACCCGTAAACTAACCCTAACCCGAACCCTAACCCTAACCGTAACCCGTACCCTAACCCTACCCGTAGCCTAACCCTAACTCTAACACTAACCCCTAACCCTAACCCTAACCCTAACCCGCACCTAAACCTAACCCTAATCCTAACCCTAACCCGCACCTAAACCTAAACCTAACCCATACCCGAACCCTAACCCTAACCCTAACCCTAACCCTATCGGTACACTGACCCTAACCCAAACCCTAAACCTAACCATAACCCGTACTCTAACCCTAACCCATACACTAACCCTAACCCTAACCCGTACCCTAACCCTAAGCCTAACCATGACCATAACCCTAACCCTAACCGGTAACCTAAACCTAAACCGTACTTTTAACCTAACCCTAACCATAACCCGTACCCTAAACCTAACCCTAACCCTAACTCGTACCCTAAATCTACCCTAACCCTGACCCTAACCCTAATCCTAACCCATACACTAAGCCTAACCCATACCCTAACCCTAAACCTAAACCTAACCCTAACCCTAACCCGAAACCTAAACATACCCCTAACCCTCTACCTAACCCGTACCCAAACCTATCCTGTACCCTAACCCTAACTCTAACCCGTACGCAAAACCTAACAGTAACCCTAGCCCATACCCTAGCGCTAACCCTAACCCTAACTTTAACCCGGACCCTAAACCTAACCCTAACCCTGACCCTAACACTAACCCTATCCTGTACCCTAACCCTAAACCGTACACGAACACTAACCCTAAACCTAACCCATACCCTAACGCTAAACGTAAACCTAGACCGTACCCAAACCTTAAACCGAACCTTAACCCTAAACCTAACCCGTACCGTAACCCCACCCGTAGCCTAATCCTAACTCTAACCCTAACTCCTAACCCTAAGCCTAACCCTAACCCTTAATCAAACCCGTACCCAAACGGTAAACCTAACACATACCCTAACACTAACCCAAACCTGTACTCTAACCATAACCATAACCCTAACCCTAACCCTAACATGCACCCTAAACTTAACCCTAACCAAAACCCAAACCATAACCCTTAACCGTGACCTAACCCTAACCCATAACCTAACCCTAACCCTAACTTAACCATAACCCTAATCCGTACCCAAACCCTAAAACTAACCCATACCCTAACCCCTAACCTAACGCTAACCCTTACCCTAACACTAACCCTAACCCTGACACTAAACCTAACCCTAACCCTTACACTAACCCTAACTCTAACCCAACCCGCACCCTAAACCTAACGCTAACCCGTACCCTAACCCTAAACCGCAACCTAAACTGAACCCTAACCATAAACTTAACCCGTTCGCTAACCGTATCCCGTACCCTAAAGCTAACCCTAACCCGTATCCTAACCCTAACCTAACCCTAAGCCTAACCCGTACATTAACCCTTACCCTAACCCTAACAGTAACCCTACCACGTACTCTAAACCTAAACCTAACCCTAACCCTAACCCGTACACTTAACCTATTCCTAACCCTAACTCGTACCCTAACCTTAACCCTAAACCTGACCCTAACCCTAACACTAACCAGTACCCTAAAACTAACCCATACCCTAACCCTAACCATAAACCTAACCCTAACCCTAACCCGTACCCTAACCTAAACCTAACACTTGACCTAACCCGTACCCAAACGGTAAAACTAACCCGTACCCTAACACTAAACCAAACCCGTACTCTAACCCTAACCCTTACCCTAACACTAACCCTACCCGTACGCTAACCCTAACCCTAACTCTAACCCTAACCCGTACCCTAACCCTAACCCTAAACCTAACACTATCCCAACCCCGTACTCTAACCCTAACCCAAACCCTAACCCTAACCCGTACCCATACCCTAACCGTAACCCTAAACCTAACACTAACCCTAACCCCTACTCTAACCCTACACTTACCCTAACCGTACTCTAACCCTAACACTAACCCTCAACCTAACCCTATCCCATACCCTAAACCTAACCCATACCCTAACCCTAAACCTAACCCTAACCTGTACCCTAAACCTAACCCTAACCGGTACCCTAACCCTAATCCTAACCCGTACCCTAAGCCTAACCCATACCCTAACCCTAAACCTAATCCTATCCCTAACCCTAACCGGTACCTAAACCTAAACCCAACCCTATCCCTAACCCGTAACCTAACCCTAACCCAAACCCTAACCCTAACCCGTACATGTAACCTAACCGTAACCCTAACCCTAACACTTATCCTAACCCGTACTCTAACCCTAACCCTAACCCTAACACTATCCCTACCCAGTACTCTAAACCTAAACCAAACCCTAACCCAACCCGAACCATAACCCTAACCCGAACCCTAACCCTTACCCTAACACTAACCCTAACCCTACCCTAACCCTAACCGTACTCTAAACCTAAACCTAACCCTCACGCTAACCCTAACGCGTACTGTAACCCTAACCCGTACCATAACCCTAACCCTAACCCTAAACTTAACCATAACCCTGACCCGTATCCTAACCCTAAAACTAACCCGTACCCTAACCCCAACCCTAACCCTAACCCGTACCCTAACCCTATCCCTGACGCTAAATCTGACCCAAAACCTAACCCTAACCCGTACACGAACCCTAACCCTAACCCTCAACTAAACCTAACCCTAACCCGTACCCTAAGCCTAACCCGTAACCTAAACCTAACCCTAACCCTAAACTTAACCCGTACGCTAACCCTATCGCGTACCCTAAACCTAACCCTAAACCGTACCCTAACCCTAACCCTAACCCTAACCCTATCCGTACTCTAACCCTAACCCTAAACCTAACACTAACCCTAACCCGTACCCTAACTCTAATCCGTACCCTAACACTAACCCTAACCCTAACACTATCCCTAACCCGTACTCTAACACAAAACCTAACCCTAACTCTAACCCTAACCCGTACTATAACCCTAAACCTAACCCTAACCCTAAACCTAACACTAACCCATACTCTAACCCTAACCCGTAGCCTAACACTAACTCTTACTCTAACCCCTTACCCTAACACTCACCCTAACCCTTACCCTAACCCGTACCCAAATGGTAAACCTAACCCGTACCCTAACACTAACCCAAATCCGTATTCTAACCCTAACCCTAACCCTAAACCGCACCCTAAACTTAACCATAACACTCACCCTAACCATAACCCTTAACCGTACCTAACCCTAACTCTAACTCGTACCCTAACCCTAACACTGACCCTAACCGTAACCCTAACCATAACCCTTACCCGTACCCTAACTCTAACCCATAACCTAACACTAACCCTAACCTTAACCGTAACCTTAACCCGTACCCTAACCCTAAAACTAACCCGTACTGTAACCCCAAACCTAACCCTAACCCGTACCATAACCCTATCCCTAATCCTAATCCTGACCCTAAACCTAACCCTAACCCGTACTTGAACCCTAACCCGCACCTAAACCTAACACTAACCCGTACCCTAACCCTAAACAGTAACCTAACCTAAACCTAACTCTAAAATTATCCCGTACACTAACCCTATCCCGTACCCTAAACCTAACCCTAACCCTAACTCGTTCCCTAACCCTAACCCTAACCCTAACACTGGCCCTAACTCTAACCCAAACCCGTACCCTAAACCTAACCCATACCCTAACCCTAACCCTAAACCTAACCCTAACCCTATCCCGTACCCTAAACCTAACCCTAACCCTTGTCCTGCCCGTACCCAAACCTATCCCGTACCCTAACTCAAACCCTAACACGTACCCAAACACTAACAGTAACCCTAACCCATGCCTTAGCACTAACCCTAACCCTAACCCTAACCCTAACCATACTCTAACACTAAACCTTACTCTCACCCTAACCCTACCCCGTACTGTATCCCTAGCCCGTACCATAACCCTAAACCTAACACGTACCCTAACCCTAACCCTAACTCGTACCCTAACCCTAACCCTACCCTGACCATAAACCTAACCCTAACCCGTACCCTAAATCTAACCCATAATTTAAACCTAACCCTAAACCTAACCCGTACCCTAAACCTAACCGTAACGCTAACTCGTACCCTAAAACTATCCCTAACCCTGACCTTAACCTAACCCTAACCCGTACACTAAGCATAACCCATACCTAACCCTAACCCTAAACCTAACGCTAACCCTAACCCGTACCCTAAACCTAACCCTAACCCTTGACCTAACCCGTACCCAAACCTATCACGTACCCTAACCCTAACCCTAAACCGTACTCAAACCCTAACAATAACCCTAACCCATAGCCTAGCGCTAACCCTAACCCTAACCCTAACACTAACCCGGACCCAAAACCTAACCCTAACCCTAACCCTAACATTAACCCTATCCCGTACCCTAACCCTAAACCGTACCCGAACACTAACCCTAAACCTAACCCATACCCTAACCCTAAACGTAACCCTAGCCCGAACCCAAACCCTAACCCTAACGCTAACTCGCACATGAAACCTAACCCTAACCCTAGACCTAACACATACACTAACCCTATCCCGTACCCTAAACTTAACCCTAACCCGTACCGTGTCCCTAACACTAACCCTAAACCTAACCCTAACCCGTACACTAACCCTAACCAAACCTTAACCCTAACCCTAAACCGTACCCTAACACTACCCGTAGCCTATTCCTAACTCTAACACTTACCCCTAACCCTAAGCCTAACCGTAACCCGTACCCGAACCCGTACCCAAACGGTAATCCTAACCCGTAACGGAACACTAACCCAAATCCGTACACTAACCCTAACCGTAACCCTAACCCTAAACCTAACCCGCACCCTAAACTTAACCATAACCCTAACCCAAACCATAACCCTTAACCGTAACCTAACCCTAACACATAACCTAACCCTAACCCTAACCTTAACCATAACCGTAATCCGTAAGCTAACCCTAAAAATAACCAGGACACTAACCCCAACCCTAACTCTAACAAGTACCCTAACACTAACCCTATCCCTAACCCTGACCCTAAACCTAACCCTAACCCGTACCCAAACCCTAACCCGCACCTAAACCTAACCCTAACCGGTACCCTAACTCTAACCCATAACTTAAACCTAACCCTAACCCTAAACTTAACCCGTACACTAACCCTATCCTGTACCCTAAACCTAACCCTAACCCGTACCCTAACCCTAACCCTAACCCTATCTGTACACTAACCCTAACACTAACCCTAACCCGTACTCTAACCCAAACCATAACCCTAACCTAACACTAACCCGTGCTCTACCCTTATCCCGTACCCTAACACTAACCCTTACCCTAACCATAAACCTAACCCGTACCCTAACCCTAAACGTAACCCTAACCCCTACCCAAACCCTAACACTAACACGTACCCTAACCCTTACCCTAAACCAAACGGTAAACCTAACCTGTACCCTAAAACTAACTCAAACCCATACTCTAACCCTAAAGCTAACCCTAACACTAAACCTACCCCGTACTCTTACACTAACCCTAAACCTAACCCTAACCCGTACCTTAACCCTAACCCTAACCCTAACCCTAACCCTAACCCTAACCCGTACCCTAACCCTAACCCTAACCCTAACACTAACCCTACCCCGTACTCTAAGACTAAACCTAATCCTAACCATAACTCGTACCCTAAATCTAACCCTAACCCTAACCCTAGCACTAACCCTAACCCGTACTCTATCCCTAACCCTAACCGTATTCTAACCCTAACCCTAACCCTCACCCTAACCCAAACCCGTACTGTAAACCTAACCCATACCATAACCCTAAACCTAACCCTACCCTAACCCTAACCCTAATTCGTACCCTAACCCTAACCCTAACCCTGACCCAAACCCTAACACTAACCCGTATCCTAAACCTAACCCATAACCTAACCCTAAACCTAACCCTAACCCATGCTCTAACCCTATCCCGTACACTAACACTAACCCTAATCCTAACCCTTGACCTAACCCGTAACCTAACCCTAAACCTAATCCGTACCCAAACCCTAACAGTAACCCTAAACCGTACCCACACCCTAACACTAACCCTAACCCTAACTCTAACCATTACCCGTACCCTAACCCTAACCCATACCCTAACCCTAACCCTAAACTTAACCGTAACCCTGAGCAGTACCCTAAACCTAAAATTAACCCGTACCCTAACCACAACCCTAACCCTAACCCGTACCCTAACCCTAACCCTAACCCGAAACCCACACCTAAACATAACCCTAACCCGTAACCTAAGCCTAAACCTATCCCTAAACTTAACCCGTACGCTAACCCTATCCCGTACAATTAACCTAACACTAATCCGTAAACTAACCCTAAACCTAACCCTAAGCCTAACCCGTACATTAACCCTAACCCTGACATTAACACTAACCCTACCCCATAATCTAACCCTAACCCTAACTCTAACCCTAACCAGTACCCTAACCCTAACACTAACCCTAACACTAACCCTACCCCGTACTCTAACCCTTACAAAAACCCTAACCCTAACCCATACCCTAACCCTAACTCTAACCCTAACCCTAACACTAACCCTAACCCGTACTCTAACCCTAACCCTAACCCTAACCCTAAACCGTACCCTAACCCTAACCCTAACCCTAACACTAAACCTCACCCATACTCTAACCCTAACCCTAACCTTAACACTAACCCTACCCCGTACTCTAAAACTAACCCTAATCCAAACCCTAACTCGTACCCTCACCGTAAACCTAACCCTAACCCTAACACTAACCCTAACCCGGACTCTATCCCTAACCCTAACCATATTCTAACCCTACCCTAACCCTCACCCTAACCCTAACACGTACTGTAACCCTAACCCATACCATAACCCTAAACCTAACCCATACCCTAACTCAAACCCTAATTCGTACCCTAACCCTAACCCTCACCCTGACCCTAACCCTAACCCGTATCCTAAACCTAACCCATTACCTAACCCTAAACCTAACTCTAACCCGTGCGCTAACCCTACCCCGTACCCTAACACTAACCCTAATACTAACCCTTGACCTAACCCGTAAAATACCCCTAAACCTAACACGTACCCAAACCTTAACAGTAACCCTAAACCATACCCTAGCGCTAACACTAACCCTAACCCTAACTCTAACCATTAACCGTACCCTAACCCTAACCCATACCCTAACCCTAACCCTAAACTTAACAGTAAACCTGACCAGTACCCTAAACCTAAAATTAACCCGGACCCTAACGCCAACCCTAACCCTAACCCGTACCCTAAACCTAACCCTAACCCTAACCCACACCTAAACCTAACCCTAACCCGTAACCTAAGCCTAACCCTAAACCTAAACTTAACCCGTACACTAACCCTATCCCGTACCCTTTACCAAACCTTAACCCATAACCTAACGCTAAATCTATCCCCAACCCTAACACTAAACCTTACCCTAACCCTATCCCTAATGCTAACCCTGACCCTAAACCTAACCCTAACCCTTACCCGTACTCTAACCTAACCCTAACCCTACACCTAAAGCTAACTCGTACTCTAACCCTAACCCTTACCCTAACACTAACCATAACCCTAACACTACAAATAACACGTACTCTAACCCTAAACCTAACCCTAACACTAACCCTAACCCCCTACTATAACCCTAACCCTAAACCTAACCCTAACCTTAACCCTAACTCGTACTGTAACCCGAAATCGTACCCTAACCCTAACCCTAACCTTAACCTAACCCTAACCCTGACCCTAACCCTAAACCTAATCCTGTACTCTAACCCTAACCCTAAGCCGCATGCTAAACCTAACCCTAAACCCAGACCTAACCCTTACCCTAACCCTAACCCTAACCCTAACCCACACCTAAACCTAACCCTAACCCGTAACCTAAGCCTAACCCTATACCTAAACTTAACCTGTACACTAACCATATCCCGTACCCTTTACCAAACCCTAACACGTAATCTAACCCTAAGCTAACCCGTACATTAACCCTAACCCTAACACTAACCCTACCCCGTACTCTCACCTTAACCCTAACCCTAACCCTAACACTAACCCTACCCCGTACTCTAACCCTAACCCTAAACCTAACCCTAACCAGTAACCTAAACCTAACCCTAACTCGCACCGTTAACTTTACCCATACCCTAACCGTAACACTAAACCTAAACTTAACCGTAACCCTAAACCTAACCCTAACCTGAATCCCGTACCCTAACCCTAACCCTAACCCTAACCCGCATCCTAAACCTAACCCTCACCCTAGACCTAACCCGTACCCTAACCCTAACCCGTACCCTAACACTCACCCTAACACTAACCCTAACACGTACCCTAACCCTAACCAGTACCCTAATCCTAACCCTAACCCTATCCCGTACGCTAACCCTAAACTGTACCCAAACCCTTACCCTAACACGTACCCTAACCCTATCCCTAACCCTAACCCGCACATTAAACCTAACCCTAACCCTAGACCTAACACATACACTAACCCTATCCCGTACCCTAACCTTAACCCTAACCTGTACCGTAACCCTAACACTAACCCTAAACCTAACCCTAACACTAACGCGTACACTAACCCTCACCCGAAAGCTAACCCTCACCCTAACCCGTACCCTAAGCCTACCCATAGCCTAACCCTAACTCTAACCCTAACGCCTAACCATAACCCTAACCCTATCCCTAAACCTTACCCTAACCCATATCCAACCGGTAAACCTAACCCATACCATAACACTAACCCAAACCCGTACTCTAAACCTAACCCTAAACCTAACCCTAACCCTAAACCGCACCCTAAACTTAACCCTAAACCTAACCCAAACTATAACCCTTAACCGTAACCTAACCCTAACCCATACCCTCAACCTAAACCTAACCTTAACGATAACCCTAACCCATACCATAACCCTACAACTAACCCGTACCCTAACCCCAACCCTAACCATAATCTGTACCCTAACCCTAACACTAACCCTAACCCGTACCCTAAAACTAACCCTAAACCTTCACCTAACCAGTACCCTACCCTTTCCCATGCTCTAAACCTAACCCTAACGCTAACCCTAACCAGTACCCTAACCCTAACCCTAACCCTAACCCTAACGCTAACCCTAACCCGTACTCTAACCCTAACCCTAACACTAACCCTAACCGTACTGTAGACCTAACCCTAACCCTCACCCTTACACTAACCCGTACTGTAACACTAAACCGTACCAATACCCTAAACCTAACCCATACCCTAACCCTAACCCTAACTAGTACCCTAACCCTAAACCTAATCCTGACCCTAACCCTAACCCTAACCCGTACCCTAACCTAACCCTAACCCGTAACCTAACGCTAACCCTAACCCTAACCCTGACGCTAACCCTAAACCGTACCCTAAGCCTAACCCATACACTAAACCTAAGCCTAATCCTAACCCGAACCCTAACCTGTACCCTAAACCTAAACCTAACACTTGACCTAACCAGTACCCAACACTATCCCGTAACCTAACCCTAAAGTAACCCGTACCCAAACCATAACAGTAACACTAACCCATTCCCGAGCACTAACCCTAACACTAAACCTAACCCTAACCCTAACCCACACCCAAACCTATAGCTAACCCTAACCCTAACCATAACCCTTACCCTAACCCTAACCCTAACCCGTACTCTAATCCTAACCCTAACCCTAACCCTAACCGTACTCTAACCCTAACCCTAACCGATTCCCTAACCCCAACCCTAACCCTAACCTGTACCATACCCTATCACTAACCCTAAACCTTACGCTAAACCTAACCCTAAACCGTACCCTAACCCTAAACGTAACCCGCACCTAAACCTAACCCTAAGGTGTACCCTAAACCTAACCCGTACCCTACCCCTAACCCTAACCCTAACCCGTTCCCTAAACCTAAACCTAACCCTAACTCGTACCCTAACCCTAACCCTGACCCTAACCCTAACCCTTACCCGTACCCTAAGCCTAACACATACCCTAACCCTAACCCTAACCCTAACCCTAACCCTAACCCATACCCTAAACCTAACCCTAACCCTTGACCTAACCCGCACCCAAACCTATACCGTACCCAAACCCTAAACCTAACACGTACCCAAAACCTAACATTAACCCTAACCCATAACCTAGCGCTAACCCTAACCCTAACCCAAACCCATCCCCTAAACCTAAACCTTACCCTAACCCTAAACATAACCCTTACCCATACCCTAACCCTAACCCATACCCTAACCCTAACCCTAACCTTAACCATAACACTGACCCGTACCCTAACCCCAAAAACTAACCCGTACCCTAACCCCAAACCTAACCCTAACCCGTAACCTAACCCTATCCCTAACGCTATACCTGACACTAAACCTAATCCTAAACCTAACCCGTACCCTAACCGTATCCCGTACCCTAAACCTAACCCCAACCCGTAACCAAACCCTAACCCTAATTCGTACCCTAACCCTAACTCTAACCCGCACTCTAAACCTAACCCGAATCCTAGACCTAACATGTACACTAACCCCATCCCGTACCCTAACCTTAACCCTAACCCGCACCCTAAACCAGCATTAACCCTAACCCTAAAACTAACCCATACCCATACACATACACTAACCCCAACCCTAAACCGTACCCTAAACCGTACCCTAACCCTATCCCGTAGCCTAATATTAACCCTAACCACTAAGCCTAACCCTAACACTAACCCTACCGTAACCCGTACCCAAACAGTAAACCTACATGTACCCTGACACTAATCCAAACCCATACCCTAACCCGTACCAAAACACAAAACCGTACCATTACCCATACCTTAACCGTAACCCTAACGCGTACACTAACCCGTACAATAACCCTAAACCTAACCCTTGATCTAACCCGTACCCAACCCTATCCCGTAACCTAACCCTAAACTAACCCGTACCCAAACCCTAACAGTAACACTAACCCATTCCTGAGCACTAACCCTAACACTAACCCTACCCTAACCCTAACACGCACCCAAACCTAAAGCTAACCCTAACCCTAAACATAACCCTTACCCTAACCCTAACCCTAACCCTAACCCGTACTCTAATCCTAACCCTAACCCTAACCCTAACCGTACTCTAACCCTAACCCTAACCCATTCCCTAACCCCAACCCTAACCCTAACCCGTACCATACCCTATCACTAACCCTAACCCTGACCCTAAACCTAACCCTAAACCGTACCCTAACCCTAACCCTAACCCGCACCTAAACCTAACCCTAACGTGTACCCTAAACCTAACCCGTACCCTATCCCTAACCCTAACCCTACCCCGCACTCTAACCCTAACCCTAACCCTAACCCGTACCCGTACCCTAACCCTAACACTAACCCTAACCCGTACTCTATCCCTAAACCTAACCCTAACCCTAACCCGTACTGTAAGCCTAACCCGTACCAAAACCCTAACCCTAACCCGTACCCTAACACTAACCCCCAAACCTAACCCTAACCCATACCACAAACCTAACGCTAAACCTAACCCGTACCCTAACCCTAACCCGTACCCTAACCCTAAAAATAACCCGTACCCTAATCCCAACCCTAACCCTAACCCGTATCATAACCCTATCAGTAACCTTAACCCTGACCCTAAACCTAACCTAACCCGTACCCTAACCATAACCCGCACCTAAATCTAACCCTAACCCGTACCCTAACCCTAATCCTAACCCGTAGCCTAACCCTAACCCTAACCCTAACCCTATCCGTACACTAACCCTAACCCTAACCCTAACACAAACCCTAACCGTACGCTAAATCTATCCTGTACCCTAAACCTAACCCTGACCCGTAACCTAACCCTAACCCGTACCTTAAACCTAAACCGTACACTAACCCTAACCCAAGCCTAACCCTAACCCTAACCCGTACCCTAAACCTAACCCTGACCCTAACCCTAACCCGTACCCTAACCCTACCCGTAGCCTAACACTAAATATAACCCCTAACCCTGACACTAACGCTAACCCTTACCCTATCCCGTAACCCTGGCGGTAAACCTAACCCGTACCCTAACACTAACCCAAACCCGTACTCTAACCCTAACCCTAACCCTAACCCGTACACTATCCTAAACGTAACGCTAACCCGTACCCAAACCCTAGTCCTATCACGTACCCAAACCCTAACCAGCACCCTAAACTTAACCCTAACCCTAAACCAAACCATAACCCTTAACCGTAACCTAACCCTAACCCATACCTTAACCCTAACCCTAACCTTAACCATAACGCTAACCCGTATCCTAACCCTAAAACTAACCCGTACCCTAAACCGACCCTAACCCTAATACGTACCCTAACACTAACCCTAAACCTAACACAGACCCTAAACATAACCTTATCACTTACACTAAACCTAACCCTAAAACGAACCTGCGCCCTAAACCTAACCCTAACCCGTACACTAACCCTAACCCATAACCTAAACTAACCCTACCCAAACTTAACAGGTACACTAACTCTATCTCGTACCCTAAACCTAACCCTAACCCGTATCCTAAACCTAAACCTAACCCTAAGCCTAACCCGTACATTAACCCTAACCCTAACCCTAACACTAACCCTACCCCGTACTCTAACGCTAACCCTAACCCTAACCCGTACCCTAACCCTAACCATAACCCTAACCCTAACCCTAACACTAACCCTAACCCGTACTCTAACCCTAACCGTAACCCTAACCCTAACCGTACCCTAAACCTAACCCTAACCCTCACCCTAACCTTAACCCGTACTGTAACCCTAACCCGTACAAATACCCTAACCATAACCCGTACCCAAACCCTAACCCTAACTCGTACCCTAACCCTAACCCTAACTCTGACCCTAAACCTAACCCTAACCCGTACCCTAAAGCTAACCCGTACACTAACCGTAAACCTAACACTATACCGTACCCTAAAGCTAACCCTAAACCATACCCTAACGCTAACCCTAACCCTAACACTGACGTTAAACCTAACCCTAACTCATACCCTAAGCCTAACCCATACCCTAAACCTAAACTTAATCCAAAACCTAACCCTAACCCGTACCCTAAATCTAACCCTAACCATTGACCTAACCCCTCCCCAACCCTATCCCATAAACTAAACCTCACCCTAACCCGTACCCAAACCCTAACAGTTACCCTAAACCATTCCCTAGCACTAAACTTAACAATAACCCTAACCCTAACCCTAACCCGCACCCTAAACCTAAAGCTAACCCTAACCCTAAACATAACCCTTACCCGTACCCTAACCCTAACCCATACCCTAACCCTAACCCTAACATTAACCGTAACCCTAACCCGTACCCTAAACCTAAAACTAACCCGTACCCTAACCCCAACCTTAACCCTAACCTGTACCATAACCCTATCACTAACCCTAACCCTGACCCTAAACCTAACCCTATCCCGTACCCTAACCCTAACCCTAACCCGCACCTAAACCTAACCCTAACCCAGAACCTAAACCTAACCCTAACCCTAAACTTAACCCGTACGCTAACCCTTTCCTGTAACCTAAACCTAAACCTAATCCGTAACCTAACCCTAACCCTACCACTATCCGTACACTAACACTAACACTAACCCTAACCCTAACACTAACACTAACCCTAACCCGTACTCTATCCCTAACCCTAAACCTAAACCTAACCCTAACCCGTACTCTAAACCTAACCCATACCCTAACACTAACCCTAACACTAACACTAACCCTAACCTGTACTCTAACCCTAAACCTAACCTTAACTCTAAAGCTAACCCGTACTATAACCCTAACCCTAACCCTAAACCTAACCCTAACCGGTACAGTAACCCTAACCCGTACCCAAAACCTAACCCTAACCCGTAACCTAACCCTAACCCTACCCTAACCCTAACCCTAAAACTAAACCTAACCCTAACCCTGAGCCTCAACCAAACCCTAACCCGTACCCTAACCCTAAACCGTACCCTAACCCTAAACCTAAACCTAACCCGTACCCTAACCCTAAACGTAACGCTAACCCGTACCCAAACCCTATCCCTAACACATACCCTAACCCTAACCGTAACCCGCACACTAAACCTAACCCTAACCCTAGACCTAACACGTACACTAACCCTATTCCTTACCCCAGCCTTAATCCAAAACCATACCGTAACCTTAACACTAACCCTAAACCTAACCCTAACCCGTACACTAACCCTAACCCGAATCCTAACCCTAACCCTAACCTGTACTCTAACCCTACCTGTAGCCTAACCCTAAATCTAACCCTAACCCCTAACCCTAACCCTAAACCTAACCCTTACCCTAACCCGTACCCAAACGGTAAACCTAACCCGTACCCTAACACTAACCCAAACCCGTACTCTAACCCTAACCCTAACCCAACCCCCACCCTAAACTTAACACTAACCCTAACCCAAATCATAACCCTAACTGTTACCTAACCTTAACCCATACCCTAACCCTAACCCTAACCTTAACCGTAACCCAAACCCGTGCCCTAACCCTAAAACTAACCGGTACCCTAACCCCAACCCTAACCCTAACCTGTACCCTAACACTAATCCGTACCCTAACACTAACCCTTACCCTAACCATAAACCTAACCCGTACCCTAACCCTACACGTAACCCTAACCCGTACCCAAACCCTAACCCTAACAATTACCCTAACGCTAACCCTTACCCTAACCCGCACACTAAACCTAACCCTAACCCTAGACCTAACACGTACACTAAATCTATCCCTACCGTAAACTTAACGATAAACTGTACCGTAAACCTAACACTAACCCTAACCCTAACCCTAACCCTAACCCGTACACTAACACTAACCCGAACCCTAACCCTAACCCTAAACCTAAACGTACTCTAACCCTAACCATAAGCCGCATCCTAAACCAAACCCTAACCCTAGACCTAACCCGTACCCAAACCCTAACCCGTACCCTAACACTAACCCCAACCCTAACCCTAACCCATACGATAACCCTAACGCTAACCCTAACCCGTACCCTAAACCTAACCCGTACCCTATCCCTAACCTGATGCCTAACCCTAACCCACACCCTAAACCTAACCCTAACCCTAGACCTAAACCGTACCCTAAACCAAACCAAAACCCTAACCCTAAACTTTACTTTAAAAGTAACCCTAACCCGTACACTAACCCTAAAACTAACCCGTACCCTAACCCCAACCCTAACCCTAACACATACCCTAACACTAACACTAACCCTTACCCTGACCCTAAACCTAAACCTAACCCGTACACTAACCCTAACCATAACTCTAACCCGCAACCTAAACTTAACCCTAACCAGTACCCTAACCCTAACCCGTAACCTAAACCTAACCCAAACCCTAAACTTAACCTGTACGCTAACCCTATCCCATACCCTAAGCCTAACACTAACCTGTAACCTAACCCTAAACCTAACCCTAAGCCTAACCCGTACATTAACCCTAACCCTAACCCTAACACTAGCCCTACCCCATACTCTAACCCTAACCCTAACCCTATCTCTAAACCTTACCCTAACCCGTACCCAAACGGTAAACCTAACCCGTACCCTAACACTAACCCAAACCCGTACTATAACCCTAACCATAAACCTAGCCCTAACCCTAACCCACACTCTAAACTTAACCCTAAACCTAACCCAAACTATAACCCTTAACCGTAACCTAACCCTAACCCATACCCTCAACCTAAACCTAACCTTAACCATAACCCTAACCCATACCATAACTCTAAAACTAACCCGTACCCTAAGCCCAACCATAACCATAATCTGTACACTAACCCTAACCCTAACCCTAACCCTGACCCTTAACCTAACCCTAACCCTTACACTAAACCTAACCCTAACCCTAACCCGCACCCTAAACCTAACCCTAACCCGTACCCTAACCCGTAACCTAAACCTAACCCTAACCCTAAACTTAACCCATACGCTAACCCTAACCCGTACTCTAAACATAACCCTAACCCATATCCTAACCCTAACCTAACCCTATGCTAACCCGTACATCAACCCTAACCCTAACCCTAACAGTATCCCTACCCTGTACTCTAAACCTAACCCTAACCCTAACCCTAACCCTAACCCGTAACCTAAACCTAACCCTAACCCTAACTCATACCCTAACCCTAACCCTAACCCTAACCCTGACCCTAACCCTAACCCTAACCCGTACACTAAACCTAACCCATACCCTAACCCTAACCCTAAACCTAACACTAACCCTAACCCGTACCCTAAAACTAACCCTAAACCTTCACCTAACCCGTACCCAACCCTTTCCCATGCTCTAAACCTAACCCTAACCCTAACCCTTACCCATTCCCTAACCCTAACCCTAACCTTAACACTAACCCTAACCCGTACTCTAACCCTAACCCTAACACTAACCCTAACCGTACTCTAAACCTAACCCTAACCCTCACCCTTACCCTACCCGTACTGTAACACTAAACCGTACCAATACCCTAAACCTAACCTGTACCCTAACCCTAACCCTAACTCTTACCCTAACCCTAAACCTAACCCTGACCCTAACCATAACCCTAACCCATAACAATACGCTAACCCTAACCCTAACCCTGACGCTAACCCTAACCCATACCCTAAGCCTAACCCATACCCTAAACCTAAACCTAATCCTAACCCTAACCCTAACCTGTACCCTAAACCTAAACCTAACCCTTGACCTAACCCGTACCCAACCCTATCCCGTAACCTAACCCTAAACTAACCCGTACCCAAACCCTAACAGTAACACTAACCCATTCCCGAGCGCTAACCCTCACACTAACCCTAACCCTAAACCAAACCCTAAGCCGTACACTATCCCTAACCCGAATCCTAACACTAACCCTAACCCGTACCCTAACCCAACCCGTAGCCTAACCGTAACTCTAACCCTAACCCCTAACCCTAACCCTAACCCTTACCCTAAGCCGTACCCAAACGGTAAACCTAACCCATAGCCTAACACTAACCCAAACCCGTACTCTAAACCTAACCCTACCCTAACCCTAACCAGCACCCTAAACTTAACCCTAACCCTAAGCCAAACCATAACCCTTAACCGTAACCTAACCCTAACCCATACCTTAACCCTAACCCTTACCTTAACCATAATGCTAACCCGTATCCTAACCCTAAAACTAACCCGTACCCTGAACCCAACCCTAACCCTGACCCGTAACCTAACACTAACCGTAACCCTAACACAGACCCTAAACCTAACCTTATCACTTACACTAAACCTAACCCTAAACCTAACCCGCGCCCTAAACCTAACCCTAACCCGTACCCTAACCCTAACCCGTAACCTAAACATAACCCTAACCCAAACTTAACCCGTACGCTAACCCTATCTCGTACCCTAAACCTAACGCTAACCCGTATCCTAACCCTAAACCTAACCCTAAGCCTAACCCGTACATTAACCCTAACCCTAACCCTGACACTAACCCTACCCGGTACTCTAACCCTAACCCTAACCCTAACCCGTACCCTAACCCTAACCCTAACCCTAACCCTAACACTAACCCTAAACCGTACTCTAACCCTAACCGTAACCCTAACCCTAACCGTACTCTAAACCTAACCCTAACCCTCACCCTAACCTTAACCCGTACTGTAACCCTAACCCATACCAATACCCTAAACCTAACCCGTACCCAAACCCTAACCCTAACTCGTACCCTAACCCTAACCCTAACCCTGACCCTAAACCTAACCCTAATCCGTACCCTAAAGCTAACCCGTACTCTAACCGTAACCCTAACACTAACCTGTACCCTAAACCTAACCCTAAACCATACCCTAACGCTAACCCTAACCCTAACACTGACGTTACCCCTAACCCTAACTTCAAACCCTAAGCCTAACCCATACCCTAAACCTAACCTTAATCCAAACCCTAACCCTAACCCGTACCCTAAACCTAACCCTAACCCTTGACATAACGCCTCCCCCACCCTATCCCATAAACTAACCCTCACCCTAAACCGTACCCAAACCATAACAGTTACCCTAAACCATTCCTTAGCGCTAAACTTAACACTAACCCTAACCCTAACCCGCACCCTAAACCTAAAGCTAACCCTAACCCTAACCATAACCCTTACCCGTACCCTAACCCTAACCCATACCCTAACCCTAACCCTAACATTAACCGTAACCCTAACCCGTACCCTAAACCTAAAACTAACCCGAACCCTAACCCCAACCTTAAGCCTAACCCGTACCATAAGCCTATCACTAACCCTAACCCTGACCCTCAACCTAACCCTAACCTCTACCCTAACCCTAAACCTAACCCGCACCTAAACCTAACCCTAACCCAGAACCTAAACCTAACCCTAACCCTAAACTTAACCTGTATGCTAACCCTATCCCGTAACCTAAACCTAAACCTTACCCATAGCCTAACCCTAACCCTACCACTATCCGTACACTAACACTAACACTAACCCTAACACTAACACTAACCCTAACCCGTACTGTAACCCTAACCCTAACCCTAACTCTAAACCTAACCCTAACCCGTACTCTAACCCTAACCCGTACCCTAACACTAACACTAACCCTAACCCTAACACTAACACTAACCCATACTCTAACCCTAAACCTAACCTTAACTCTAAAGCTAACCCGTACTATAACCCTAACCCTAATCCTAACCCTAACCCTAACCCTAACCGGTACAGTAACCCTAACAAGTACCCAAAACCTAACCCTAACCCGTAACCTAACCCTAAACCGTACCCTAACCCTAACCCTAAACCTAAACCTAAACCATACCGTAACCCTAAACGTAACGCTAACCCGTACCCAAACCCTAACCCTAACACGTACCCTAACCTAACCCTAACCCTAAGCCGCACACTAAAACTAACCCTAACACTAGACCTAAGACGTACACTACCCCGATACCGTGCACTACCCTTATCCCTCACCGGTACCGTAACCCTAACACTAACCCTAACCCTAACCCTAATCCTAACCCTAACCCTAACCCATACACTAACCCTAACCCGTACTCTAACCCTAACCCTAACCGTAACCATACTCTAACCCTAACCCTAACCCTCACCCTAACCCTAACCCGACTGTAACACTATACCGTACCATAACCCTAAACGTAACCCGTACCCTAACCCTAAACCTAACTCGTACACTAACCCTAACCCTAACCCTGATCCTAACACTAACTCCAAACTATACCCTAAACCTAACCCGTACCCTAAACCTAACCCTAACCCTAACCCTTACCCTCACCCGTACAAAAACGGTAAACCTAACCCGTACCCTAACACTAACCCAAACCCGTACTCTAACCCTATCCCTAACCATAAACCTAACACGCACACTGAACTTAAACCTAACCCTAACACAAACCATAACCCTAACCGTAACCTAACCCTAACACATACCATAACCCTAACCCTAACCTTAACCGTAAACATAACCCATACCCCATCCCTAAAACTAACCCGTACCCTAACCCCAACCCTAACCCTAACCCATACCCTAACACTAACCCTAAACCTAACCCTGACCCTAAACCTAACCCTAACCCTTACACTAATCCTAACCCTAACCCTAACCCTAACCCGTAACCTAAACCTAACCCTAAGCCTAAACCATACATTAACCCCAACCCTAACCCTAACACTAACACTACCCCGTACGCTAACCCTAACCCTAACCCTGACCCTAACACATACACTAACCCTAGCCATAACCCTAACAATAATCCTACCCCGTACTCTAACCCTAAACCTAACCCTAACCCTAACACTAACCCTAACCTGTACTCTAACACTAATCCTAACCCTAAACGTAAATCTAACCCTTACGCTAACCCTAAACCGTACCCTAACACTAACCCTAACCCTAACACTATCCCTAACCATACTCTAACCCTAAACCTAATCCTAACTCTAACCCTAACCCGTACTATAACCCTAAACCTAACCCTAACCATAACCTAAACTTAACCCGTAATCTAACCCTATCCCGTAGACTAACCCTAACCCTAACCCTAAACCCTAACCCTAACCCTAACCCTATTCCTTACCCTATGCCGTACCCAAATGGAACACCTAACCCGTACCCTAACACTAACACAAACCCGTACTCTAACCCTAACCATAACCCTAACCCTATACCTAAACCGCACCCTAAACTTAACCCTAACACTAACAATAAACTTAACCCTTAACCGTACCCTAACCCTAACCCTACCCTAACCCTAACCCTAACATTAACCGTAACCCTAACCCGCAACCTAACCCTAAAACTAACCCGTCCCTAACCCCAACCTTAACCCTAACCCATAACCTAACACTAACCCTAACACTAACCCTGATCCTAAACCTAACCCTAACCCGTACACTAACCCTAACCCTAACCCTAACCCGCACCCTAAACCTAAGCATAACCCGTACCCTAACCCTATCCCATAACCTAATCCTAACCCTAACCTTAAACTTATCCTGTACGCTAACCCTATCCCATACCCTAAACCTAACCCTAACCCGTAACCTAACCCTAAACCTAACCCTAAGCCTAAACTGTACATTAACCCTAATCCTAACCCTAACACTAACCCTACCCCGTATCTAACACTAACCCTAACCCTAACCCTAACCCTTACCCATACCCTAACCCTAACCCTAAACCTTTCCCTAACCCTAACACTAACCCTAAACCTTACTCTAACCCTAACCCTAACCCTTACCCTAAATGTACTCTAACCCTAACCCTAAACCTCACCCTAACCCTAACCCGTACTGTAACCCTAACATGTAACATAAGCCGAACTCTAACCCGTACCCTAACCCTAACCCTAACTCATAGCCTAACACTAACCCTGGCCCTTACCCTAAACCGTACCCTAAACCTAATCTGTACCCTAACCCTAAACCTAACCCTAAGGCGTACCCTAAACCCAACCCTAAACCTAACTCATACCCTAACCCTAACCCTAACCCTGACCCTAACCCTAACCCGTACCCTAAACCTAACCCATACCCTAACCCTAATCCTAAACCTAACGCTAACCCTAACTCTTACCTAAACCTAATCCTAACCCTTGACCTAACCCATACCCAACCCTATCTCGTACCCTAACCCTAACCCTAACCCATACCCAAACCTAACAGTAACCCTAACCCATTCCCTAGCGCTAAACCTAACCCTAACCCTAATCCTAACCCGCACCCTAAACCTAAACCTAATGCTAACCCTAACCATAGCCCTTACCCGTACCCTGACCCTAAGCATACCCTAACACTAACCCCAACCTGAACCGTAACCCTAACCCGTACCATAACCATAAAACTAACCCATACCCTAACCCGAACCCTAACCCTCACCCGCACCTAAACCTAACCCTAACCGGTAACCTAACCCTTACCCGTAACCTAAACCTACCTTAACCCTAAACTTAACCTGAACACTAAACCTATCCCGTACCCTAAAAGTAACCCTAAACTATACACTAACCCTAACCCTAACCCTAACACTATCCATACACTAACCCTAACCCTAACCCTAACACTATCCCTAACCCGTACTCTAACACTAAACCTAACCCTAAACCTAACCCTAACCCGTACTCTAACCATAACCCGTACCCTAACACTAACCCTTACACTAACCCTATACCTAACCCGTACCCTAACCCTAAATGTAACCCTAACCTGTACCCAAACTTTAACCCTAACACGTACCCTAACCCTAACCTTAACCCGCACACTAAACCTAACCCTAACCCTAGACCTATAACGTACACAAACCCAATCCCGTACCCTAAACTTAACCCTAACCCGTACCGTAAACCTAACACTAACCCTAACCCTAACCCTAACCCGTACACTAACCCTACCCGTAGCCTAACCCTAACCCTAACCCTAATTCCCAACCCTAACCCTAACCCTTACCCTAACCCGTACCAAACGGTAAACATATCCTGTACCCTAACACTAACCCAAACCCGTACTCTAATCCTAACCCTAACCCTAACTCTAACCCTAACCCGTACCCTAACCCTTCCTGTAGCCTAACCCTAACTCTAACCCTAACCCCTAACCCTATCCCTAACCCTAAACCTAACCCTTACCCTAAAACGTACCCAAACGGTAAACCTAACACGTACACTAACACTAACCCAAACCCGTACTCTAAACCTAACCCTAACCCTAACCCTAACCCTAACCCGCACCCTAAACTTAACCCTAACCCTAACGCAAACCATAACCCTTAACCGTAACCTAACCCTAACCCATACCCTAACCCTAAACCTAACCTTAACCATAACCCTAACTCGTACCCTAACCATAAAACTAACCCGTACCCTAACCCCAACCCTAACCTTAACGCGTACACTAACACTAACCCTAACCCTAAACCTGACCCTAAACTTAACCCTAACCGCACACTAACCCTAACCCTAACCTTAACACTAACCCTATCCCGTACTCTAAAGCTAACCCTAACCCTAACCCGTACTCTAACCTTAACCCTAACCCTAACACTAACCATAACCCTAACACTAACCCTAACCAGTACTCTAAACCTACACGTAACCCTAACACTAACCCTAAACCCCGACTATAATCCTAACCCTAAACCTAACCCTTACCCTAACCCCAAGTCGTACCGTAACCCGAACCCGTACCCAACCCTAACCCTAAACCTAACCCTAACCTTGACCCTAACCCTAACCCTAATCCCGTACCCTAACCCTAACCCTAAACCGCATCCTAAACCTAACCCTAAACCTAGATCTAACCCGTAGCCTAACCCTAACCCATACCCTAAACCTAACCCGTCCACTAACACTAACCCAGGCCCTAACTCTAACCCGCACCGGAAACCTAAACCTAAACCTAGACATAACCCGTACCCTAACACTATCCCGTACCCTAACCCTAGTCCTAACCCGTATCCTAACCCTAACACTAACCCTAACCCTAACACTAACCCTAACAAATACACTAACACTAACCCTAACCCTAACCCGTACCCTAACCCTAACCCGCACCTAAACCTAACCCTAACCCATACCCTAACACTAACCCGTAACCTAAACCTAACCCTAACCCTAAACTTAACCCGTATACTAACCCTATCCCATACCCTAAACCTAACCCTAACCCGTACCCTAACCCTAAATCTAACTCTAACACTATCCGTACACTAACCCTAACCCTAACCCTAACACTAACCCTAACACATACTCTAACACTAACCCTAACCCTAAACCTAACTCTACCCCGTAATCTAACCCTAACCCATAACCTAACCCTAACCCAGGGCCTAAATCTAACCCGCACCATAAAACTAACCCTAACCCTAGACCTAACACTTACACTAAACCTATCCCGTACCGGAACCTTAACCCTAACCCGTACCGGTACCCTAACATTAACCGTAACCCTAACCCTAACCCTAAACCTAACCCGTACACTAACCCTAACCCGAACCCTAACCCTAACCATAACCCGTACCCTAACACTACCTGTAGCCTAACCCTAACTCTAACCCTAACCCCTAACCCTAACCCTAACCCTAACCCGCACCTAAGCCTCACCCTATCCCTAACCCTAATCCCGTACCCTAAACCTAACCCTAACCCGCATCATAAACCTAACCCAAAACCTAGACCTAACCCTTAGCCTAACCCTAACCCGTACCCAAACCTTAACAGTAACCCTAAACCATACCCTAGCGCTAACACAAACCCTAACCCTAACTCTAACCATTACCCGTACCCTAACCCTAACCCATACCCTAACCCTAACGCTAAACTTAACCGTAACCCTGACCAGTACCCTAAACCTAAAATTAACCCGGACAATAACGCCAACCCTAACCCTAACCTGTACCCTAACAGTAACCCTAATCCTAACCCACACCTAAATCTAATCCTAACCCATAACCTAAGCCTAACCCTAAACCTAAATTAACCCGTACGCTAACCCTATACTATACCCTTAACCAAACCCTAACCCGTAACCTAACCCTAAACCTAACCCCAACCCTAACCCTTACCCTAACCCTATCCCTAAGGCTAACCCTGACCCTAAACCTAACCCTAAACTGTAACCTAACCCTTACACTAACCCTAACCCTCACCAAAATCTAACCCTAACCCGTACCCTAACCCTAACCCGTAACATAAACCTAAACCTGACCCTAAACTTAACCCATACGCTAACCCTAACCCGTACATTAAACCTAACCCATACCCTAATCCTAACCCTAAACATAAACCTGACCCTATCCCGTACCGTATACCTAATCCGAACCCTTGACCTAACCCGTACCCAACCTTATCCCGTACCCTAACCCTAACCCTAACCCGTACCCAAAACCTAAGAGTAACCCTAACCCATACCCTAGCGCTAAATATAACCCTAACCCTAAGCCTAACCCGAACCCTAAACCTAAACCTAACGCTAACCCTAAACATAACCCTTACCCGTAAACTAACCCTAACCCATACCCTAACCCTAACCCGCACCTAACCGTACCTTAAATCGTACCCTAACCCTAACCCGTAACCTAAACCTAAACCTAACCCTAAACTTATCCCGTACACTAACCCTATCCCGTAACCTAAACCTAACCCTAACCTGTACCCTAAACCTAACCCTAACCCTAACCCTATCCGTACACTAACCCTAACCCTAACCCTAACACTAACCCTATCCCATACTCTAACACTAACCCTAACCCTAACCCTAACACTAACCCTAACTAGTACTCTAAGCCTAACCCTAACCCTAAACGTAACCCTAGCCCGTAATCTAACCCTAACCCGTACCCTAACACTAACCCTAACCCTAACACTATCCCTAACCTGTACCCTAACCCTAAACGTAACCCTAACCCGTACCCAAACCCTAACCCTAACAGGTACCCTAACCTAACACTAACACTAACTCTAACCCGTACTCTAACCCTAACCCTAACCCTAACCCGTACTCTAACCCTAACCCTAACCCTAACACTAACCCTACCCCGTACTCTAACACTAACCCTAATCCTAAACCTAACACGTACCCTAACCCTAACCCTAACCCTAACCCTAACACTAACCCTAACTCGTACTCTATCCCTAACCCTAACCGTATTCTAACCCTAAAACTAACACTCACCCTAACCCTAACACGTACTGTAACCCTAACCCATAACATAACCCTAACCCTAAAATTAACCGTAACCTTAACCCATACCCTAACCCTAAAACTAACCCATAACCTAACCACAACCCTAACCCTAACCCGTACCCTAACCCTATCCCTAACGCTAACCCTGACCCTAAACCTAAACCTAACCCATACCCTATCCCTAACCCTAACCCTAACGCTCACATAAACCTAAACCTAACCCGTACCCTAACCCTAACCCTAACCCTAACCCTCACCTAAACCTAAACCTAACCCGTACCCTAACCCTAACCCATAACCTAACCCTAACCCTAACCTTATCCGCACTCTAACCCTAACCCTAACCCTAACACTAACACTAACCCTAGCCCGTACTCTAACACTAACCCTAACCCTAAACGTAACCCTAACCCATACGCTAACCCTAACCTGTACCCTAACACTAACCCTAACCCTAACACTATCCCTAACCCATACTCTAACCCTAAACCTAACCCTATCTCTAACCCAAACCCGTACTATAACCCTAGACCTAACCCTAACCTTAAACCTAATCCTATCCCATACTCTAACCCTATCCCTTAGCCTAACATTAACTCTAACCCTAACCCCTAAACCTAAACCTAACCCTTACCTAACCCGTACCAAAACGGTAAACCTCTAAACCTAAACCTAACCCTTACCTAACCCGTACCAAAATGGTAAACCTAACCCGAACCAAAACACTAACCAAAACACTAACCAAAACCCGTACTCTAACCCTGACCCTAACCCTAACCCTAATACAAAACCGCACCCTAAACTTAACCCTAACCCTAACGCTAACCATAACCCTTAACCGTACCCTAAACCTAACCCTAACTCGTACCCTAACCCTAACACTGACCCTAACCCTAACCCGTAGAGTAACCCTAACCCATACCCTAACCCTACCCCTAACCCTAACCCTAACCCTATCCGTAACCCTAACCCGTACCCTAAACCTAACCCTAACCCTTGTCCTAACCCGAACCCAAACCTATCCCGTACCATAACCCTAACCCTAAACCGTATCCAAACCCTACGAGTAACCCAAACCCATACACTAGTGCTAACCCTAACCCTAACCATAAGCCTAACCCGCACCCTAAACCTAAACCTAACCGTAACCCTAACCATAACGCTTACCCGTACCCTAACCCTAACCCATAACCTAACACTAACCCTAACCTTAACCATAACCCTAAACCATACCCTAACCCTAAAACGAACCCGTAACGTAACCCAAAACCTAACCCTAACCCGTACCATAACCCTATCCCTAATCCTAACCCTGACCCTAAACCTAACCCTAACCCGTACCCTAACCCTAAACCGTAACCTAAACCTAAACCTAATCCTAAACTTATCCCGTACACTAACCCTATCCCGTACCCTAAACCTAACCCTAACCTGTACCCTAACCCTAACCCTAACCCTAACCCTATCCGTACAATATCACTAACCCTAACCCTAACACTAACCCTAACCCATACTCTAACACTAACCCTAACCCTAAACCTAAACCTAACCCGTACTCTAACCCTAACCCGTACTCTAACACTAACCCTTACCCTAACCCTAAACCTAACCCGTACACTAAACCTAAACGTAACCCTTGACCTATACCGTACCCAACCCTAATTCGTAACCTAACCCTAACCCTAACCCGTACCCAAACCCTAACAGTAACCCTAACCATACCCTAGCGCTAACCCTAACCCTAACCCTAAGCCTAACCCGCACCCTAAACCTAAACCTAAACGTAACCCTAAACATAACCCTTACCTGTACCCTAAACCTAACCCATAACCTAACACTAACCCTAACATTAACCGTAACCCTAACCCGTACCATAACCCTAAAAATAAACCGTACCATAACCCCTACCTTAACCCCAACCCGTATATAACCCTATCCCTAATCCTAACCCGTACCCAAACCCTAACCATAACACGTACCCTAACCCTAACCCTAACCCTAAACTTTACCCTAACCCTTACCCAAACGGTAAACCTAACCCGTACCCTAACACTAACCCAAACCCGTACTCTAACCCTAACCATAACCATAACCATAACCCACACCCTAAACGTAAACCTAACCCTAACCCAAACCATAACCCTTAACCGTAACCTAACCCTAACCCATACCCTAACCCTAACCCTAAACTTAACCGTAACCCTAACACATACCCTAACCCCAAAACTAACCCGTACCCTAAACCCAACCCTAACCCTAACCCGTACCCTAACACTAACCCTAAATCTAACCCTGACCCTAAACCTAACCCTAACCCTTACACTAATCCTAACACTAACCCTAACCCGCACCCAAAATCTAACCCTAACCCGAACCCTAAACCTAACCCGTGACCTAAACCTAACCATAACCCTAAACTTAACCTGTACGCTAACCCTATCCTGTACCCGAAACCTACCCCTAACCCGTATCCTAACACTAAACCTAACCCTAAGCCTAAACCGTACATTAAACCCAAACCTAACCCTAACACTAACCCTACACCGTACTCTAACCCTAACCCTTACCCTAAACCTAACCCGTACACTAACCCTAACCCTAACCCTAACACTAATTCTACCCGTCCTCTAACCCTAAACCTAACCCTAACCCTAACCCGTACCCTAACCCTAACCCTAACCATAACCCTAACACTAACCCTAACCCGTACTCTAACCCTAACCCTAACCCTCAACCTAAACCTAACCTGTACTGTAACCCTAACCGGTACAATAACCCTAACCCTAACCTGTACCCTAACCCTAACCCTAACCCTATCCGTACACTAATCCTAACCCTAACCCTAACACTAACCCAAACCCGTACTCTAACCCCAACACTAACCCTAAACTTAACCCTAACCCGTACTCTAACCCTATCCCGTAACCTAACACTAACCCTTACCCTAACCCTAAAACTAACCCGTACCCTAACCCTGAACATAACTCTAACCCGTCCCCAAACCCTAACCCTAACACGTACCCTAACCCTGACCCTAACGCTAACACTATCCCTAACCCGTGCCAAACGGTAAAACTAACCCGTACCCTAACACTAACCCAAACCCGTACTCTAAACCTAACCTTTACACTAACACTAACCCTACACCGTACTCTAACCCTAACCCTAACCCTAACCCGTACCCTAACCCTAACCCTAACCCGAACACTAACCCTAACCAGTACTCTAACCCTAACCCTAACACTAACACTAACCCTACCCCGTGCTAACACTAACCCTAACCCTAACCCTATCCCGTTCCCTAACCCTAACCCTAACCCTAACACTAACCCTATACCGTACTCTGACCCTAACCCTAACCCTAACCGTATTCTAACCCTAACCCTAACCCTCACCCTAACCGTAACCCGTACTGTAACCCTAACCCGTACCATAACCCTAACCCTAACCCGAACCCTAACCCTAAACCTAACCCTAACCCTAACCCTAACACTAACGCTAACACATACTCTAACCCTAACCCAAACCCTAACCGTACTCTAATCCTAACCATAACCCTCACCCTAACCCTAACCCGTACTGTAACCCTAATCCGTACACTTAACCTATCCCTAAACCTAACTCGTACCCTAACCCTAACCCTAAACCTGACCCTAACCCTAACCCTAACCCGTACCCTAAAACTAACCCATACCCTAACACTAACCATAAACTTAACCCTAACAGTAACCCGTACCCTAACCTAAACCTAATTCTTGACCTAACCCATACCCAAACGGTAAAACTAACACGTACCCTAACACTAAACCAAACCCGTATTCTAACCCTAACCCTTACCCTAATACTAAACCTACCCGTACTCTAACCCTAACCCTAACTCTAACACTAACCCTAAACCGTACACTAACACTAACCCTAACCCTAACCTAACCCTAACCCGTACTCTAACCCTAACCTGTACCCTAACACTAACCCTTACCCTAACCCTAAACCTAACCCGTATCCTAACCCTTAACTTAACCCTAACCCGTTCACAAACCCTAACCCTAACATGTACCCTAAACCTAACCCTAAACCTAACCCAAACCGAACACTAAACCTAACCCTAACCCTACACCTAACACGTACACTAACCCTAAACCGTACCGTAACCTTAACCATAACCCGTACCGTAACCCTAACACTGAACCTAACCCTAACCCTAAACCTAACAATAACCCTAACCCGTAGACTAAGCCTAACACGAACCCTAACCCTAACCCGTACCTGTACCCTAAAACTACACGTAGCCTAACCCTAACCCTAACCCTAACCCCTAACCCTAACCCTAACCCTAACCCTAACTCTTAACGTAACACGTACCCAAACGGTAAACCTAACCTGTACCCTAACACTAACCCAAACCCGTTCTCTAACACTAACCCTAACCCTAAGCCTAACCCGCACCCTAAACTTAACCCTAATCCTATCCCAAACCCTAACCCTTAACCGTAACCTAACACTAACCCATACCCTAACCCTAAAACTAACCTGTACCCTAACACGAACCCTAACCCTAATCCATAACCTAACACGAAACCTAAACCTAACCCTGACCCTAAACCTAACCTTAACCCTTACACTAACCCTAACCCTAATCCTAACCCGCACCCTAAACCTAACCCTAACACGTACCCTAACCCTAACCCGTAACTTAACCTAACCCTAACCCTAAACTTAACCCGTACGCTAACCCTATCCCGGACCCTAAACCTAACCCGAACCCGTATCCTAACCCTAAACCTAACCCTAAGCCTAACCCGTACATTAACCCTAACTCTAACCCTAACACTAACCCAATCATGTACTCTAAACCTAAACCTAACCCTAACCCTTCCCTAACCTTAACCCGGACTGTAACCCTAACCCGTACCATAACACTAACCCTAACCCGTACCCTAACCCTAACCGTAACTCGTACACTTACCCTAAACCTAACCTGTATTATAACCTAACCTTAACCCTAACCCTAACCCTAACACTACCCCATACTCTAACCCTATCCCGTAGCCTAACCCTAACTCTAAACCTAACCCCTAACTCTTTCACTAACCCTTACCCTAACCCGTACCCAAACGGTAAACCTAACCCGTACCCTAACACTAACCCAAACCCATACTCTAACCCTAACCCTAACACTAAACCTAACCCTAAACCGCACCCTAAACTTAACCCTAACCCTAACCCTAACCCTAACCCGTACCCTAACCCTTCCCGTAGCCTAAAACTAACTCTAACCGTAACCCCTAACCCTAAACCTAACCCTATCTCTTAACCTAACACGTACCCAAACGGTAAACCTAACACATACCCTAACACTAACACAAACCCGTACTCTAAACCTAACCCTAACACTAACCCTAACCAGTATTCTAACCCTAAACGTAAACCTAACACTAACCCTAACCCCCTACTATAATCCTAACCCTAAACCTAACACTTACCCTATCCTTAACTCGTACCGTAACCCGAACCTGTACCCAACCCTAACCCTAACCCTAAACCTAACCCTAACCCTGTCCCTAACCGTAACCCTAATCCCGTACCCTAACCCTAACCCTAAACCGCATCCTAAACCTAACCCTAAACCTAGACCTAACCCGTAGCCTAACCCTAACCCGTACCCTAACCCTAACACTAACCCTAACCCTACCCCTTCACTAACCATAACCCTAACCCATACCATAACCCTAACCCGTAACCTAACCCTAACCCAGCGCCTAACTCTAACCCGCATCGTAAACCTAAAACTAATCCTAGACATAACCCGTACCCTAACCCTATCCCGTACCCTAACCATAGTCCTAACCCGTATCCTAACCCTAACACTAACCCTAACCCTAACACTAACCCTAACCCGTACACTAACCCTAACCCTAACCCGTACCCTAACCCTAACACGCACCGAAACCTAACCCTAAACCGTACACTAACCCTAACCCATAACCTAAACCTAACCCTAACCTTAACCCTAAACTTAACCCGTACACTATCCTATCCCATACCCTAAACCTAACCCTAACCCGTACCCTAACCATAACTCCAACCCTAACCCTGTCTGTACACTAACCCTAACCCTAACCCTAACATTAACCCTAACTCATACTCTAACACTAACCCTAAACCTAAACCTAACCCTAACCCGTACTCAAACCCTAACCTGTACCCTAACCCTAACCCTAACCCTATCCGTACACTAACCCTAACCCTAACCCTAAACCTAACCCTAACCCGTACTCTAACCCTAACCCGTACCCTAACCCTAACCCGTACCCTAACACTAACCCTAAACATAAAACTAACCCTAACCCGTACTCTAAACTTAAACCTAAACCTAACTCTAACTCTAACCCGTACTATAACCCAAACCCATACCCTAACACTAACCCTAACCCTAACACTAACCCTACCCCATACTCAAACCCTAAACCTAACCCTAACTCTAACCCTAACCTGTAATGTAACCCTAACCCTAACCCTAAACCTAACCCTATCCCGTACAGTAACCCTAACACGTACCCTAACCCTAACCCTAACCCCAAACCTAACCCTAAACTTGACCCTAAATCTAACCCTAACCCGTACCCTAAAACTAAACCGTACCCTAACCCTAACCCGAAACCTAACCCGTACCCTAACCCTAAATGTAACCCTAACCTGGTCCCAAACCCTAACCCTAACACGTACACTAACCCTAACCCTAACCCTAAACCGCACACTAAACCTAAACCTAACTCTAGACCTAACACCTACACTACACCTATCCTGTACCCTAACCTTAACCCTAATCCGTACCGTAACCCTAACACTAACCCTAACCCGTACCCTAACCCTACCCGTAGCCTAACCCTAACTCTAACCCTAACCCCTAACCATCCCACTAACCCTCAAATAACCCATACCCAAACGGTAAACCTAACCCGTACCCTAACATTAACTCAAACCCGTACTCTAATCCTAACCCTTACCCTAACCCTAACCCGTACCCTAACCCTAACCCGTATCCTAACCTTTCCCATAGCCTAACCCTAACTCTACCCTTAAACCCTAACCCTAACCCTAACCCTTACCCTAACACGTACCCTAACACTAACCCAAACCCGTACTCTACCCTAACCCTAATCCTAACCCTAACCAGTAAACTAAACCTAACCCTAACCCTAAACTTAACCCGTACGCTAACCCTATCCCATACCCTAAACCTAACCCTAACCCGTATCCTAACCCTAAACCTAACCCTAAGCCTAATTTGTACATTAACCTTAACCATAACCCTAACACTAACCCTACCTCATACTCCAACCCTAACCCTAACCCTAACCCGTACACTAACCCTAACCCTAACCGTAACCCTAACCCTAATGCTAACCTGTAACCTAACCCTAACCCTAACCCTAACCCTAACCCTGACCCTAAACCTAACCCTAACCCATACACTAACCATAACCCTATCCCTTAACCGCACCCTAAACTTAACCCTAACCCTAACCTTAAACATTAACCGTAACCTAACCCTAACCCACACACTAACACTAACCCTAACATTAACCGTAACCCTAACCCGTAACCTAACCCTAAAACTAACCCGTACCCTAACCCCAACCCTAACCCTAACCTATACCCTAACACTAACCCTAACACTAACCCTGACCCTAAACCTAACCCTAACCTGTACACTAACCCTAACCCTAACCCTAACCCGCACCCTAAACCTAACCATAACCCGTACCCTAACCCTAACCCGTAACCTAAACTTAACCCTAACACTAAACTTATCCCGTACGCTAACCCTATCCTGTACACTAAACCTAACCCTAACCCGTAACCTAACCCTAAACCTAACCCTAAGCCTAACCCGTACATTACCCCTAACCCTAACACTAACCCTAACCCCCTACTATAATCCTAAACCTAAACCTAACCCTTACCCTAACCCTAACTCGTACCGTAACCCGAACCCGTACCCAACCCTAACCCTAACCCTAAACCTAACCCTAACCCTGACCCTAACCTTAACCCTAATCCTTTACCCTAACTCTAACCCTAACCCTCATCCTAAACCTAACCCTAACCCTAGACCTAACCCGTAGCCTAACCCTAACCCGTAACCTAACACTAACCCGTACCCTAACCCTAACACTAACCCTAACCCATACACTAACCATAACCCTAACCCATACCCTAACCCTATCCCGTACCATAACCCTAGTCCTAACCCGTATCCTAAACCTAATACTAACCCTAAACCTAACACTAACCCTAACCCGTTCACTAACCCTAATCCTAACCCTAACCCGTACCCTAACCCTATCCCGCACCGAAACCTAACCCTAACCCGTACACTAACCCTAACCCCTAACCTAAACCTAATCCTAACCCTAAACTTAACCCGTACACTAACCCTATCCCATACCCTAAACCTAACCCTAACCTGTACCCTAACCCTAACTCTAACCCTAACCCTTTCCGTACACTAACCCTAACCCTAACACTAACACTAACCCTAACCCGTACTCTAACACTAACCCTAACCCTAACCTAACCCTAACCCGTACCCTAACCCAACCCGTAGCCTAACCGTAACTCTAACCCTAACCCCTAACCCTAACCCTAACCCTTACCCTAAGCCGTACCCAAACGGTAAACCTAACCCATAGCCTAACACTAACCCAAACCCGTACTCTAAACCTAACCCTACCCTAACCCTAACCAGCACCCTAAACTTAACCCTAACCCTAAGCCAAACCATAACCCTTAACCGTAACCTAACCCTAACCCATACCTTAACCCTAACCCTTACCTTAACCATAATGCTAACCCGTATCCTAACCCTAAAACTAACCCGTACCCTGAACCCAACCCTAACCCTGACCCGTAACCTAACACTAACCGTAACCCTAACACAGACCCTAAACCTAACCTTATCACTTACACTAAACCTAACCCTAAACCTAACCCGCGCCCTAAACCTAACCCTAACCCGTACCCTAACCCTAACCCGTAACCTAAACATAACCCTAACCCAAACTTAACCCGTACGCTAACCCTATCTCGTACCCTAAACCTAACCCTAACCCGTATCCTAACCCTAAACCTAACCCTAAGCCTAACCCGTACATTAACCCTAACCCTAACCCTAACACTAACCCTACCCGGTACTCTAACCCTAACCCTAACCCTAACCCGTACCCTAACCCTAACCCTAACCCTAACCCTAACACTAACCCTAAACCGTACTCTAACCCTAACCGTAACCCTAACCCTAACCGTACTCTAAACCTAACCCTAACCCTCACCCTAACCTTAACCCGTACTGTAACCCTAACCCATACCAATACCCTAAACCTAACCCGTACCCAAATCCTAACCCTAACTCGTACCCTAACCCTAACCCTAACCCTGACCCTAAACCTAACCCTAATCCGTACCCTAAAGCTAACCCGTACTCTAACCGTAACCCTAACACTAACCTGTACCCTAAACCTAACCCTAAACCATACCCTAACGCTAACCCTAACCCTAACACTGACGTTACCCCTAACCCTAACTTCAAACCCTAAGCCTAACCCATACCCTAAACCTAACCTTAATCCAAACCCTAACCCTAACCCGTACCCTAAACCTAACCCTAACCCTTGACATAACGCCTCCCCCACCCTATCCCATAAACTAACCCTCACCCTAAACCGTACCCAAACCATAACAGTTACCCTAAACCATTCCTTAGCGCTAAACTTAACACTAACCCTAACCCTAACCCGCACCCTAAACCTAAAGCTAACCCTAACCCTAACCATAACCCTTACCCGTACCCTAACCCTAACCCATACCCTAACCCTAACCCTAACATTAACCGTAACCCTAACCCGTACCCTAAACCTAAAACTAACCCGAACCCTAACCCCAACCTTAAGCCTAACCCGTACCATAAGCCTATCACTAACCCTAACCCTGACCCTCAACCTAACCCTAACCTCTACCCTAACCCTAAACCTAACCCGCACCTAAACCTAACCCTAACCCAGAACCTAAACCTAACCCTAACCCTAAACTTAACCTGTATGCTAACCCTATCCCGTAACCTAAACCTAAACCTTACCCATAGCCTAACCCTAACCCTACCACTATCCGTACACTAACACTAACACTAACCCTAACACTAACACTAACCCTAACCCGTACTGTAACCCTAACCCTAACCCTAACTCTAAACCTAACCCTAACCCGTACTCTAACCCTAACCCGTACCCTAACACTAACACTAACCCTAACCCTAACACTAACACTAACCCATACTCTAACCCTAAACCTAACCTTAACTCTAAAGCTAACCCGTACTATAACACTAACCCTAATCCTAACCCTAACCCTAACCCTAACCGGTACAGTAACCCTAACAAATACCCAAAACCTAACCCTAACCCGTAACCTAACCCTAAACCGTACCCTAACCCTAACCCTAAACCTAAACCATACCGTAACCCTAAACGTAACGCTAACCCGTACCCAAACCCTAACCCTAACACGTACCCTAACCTAACCCTAACCCTAAGCCGCACACTAAAACTAACCCTAACACTAGACCTAAGACGTACACTACCCCGATACCGTGCACTACCCTTATCCCTCACCGGTACCGTAACCCTAACACTAACCCTAACCCTAACCCTAATCCTAACCCTAACCCTAACCCATACACTAACCCTAACCCGTACTCTAACCCTAACCCTAACCGTAACCATACTCTAACCCTAACCCTAACCCTCACCCTAACCCTAACCCGACTGTAACACTATACCGTACCATAACCCTAAACGTAACCCGTACCCTAACCCTAAACCTAACTCGTACACTAACCCTAACCCTAACCCTGATCCTAACACTAACTCCAAACTATACCCTAAACCTAACCTGTACCCTAAACCTAACCCTAACCCTAACCCTTACCCTCACCCGTACAAAAACGGTAAACCTAACCCGTACCCTAACACTAACCCAAACCCGTACTCTAACCCTATCCCTAACCATAAACCTAACACGCACACTGAACTTAAACCTAACCCTAACACAAACCATAACCCTATCCGTAACCTAACCCTAACACATACCATAACCCTAACCCTAACCTTAACCGTAAACATAACCCATACCCCATCCCTAAAACTAACCCGTACCCTAACCCCAACCCTAACCCTAACCCATACCCTAACACTAACCCTAACCCTAACCCTGACCCTAAACCTAACCCTAACCCTTACACTAATCCTAACCCTAACCCTAACCCGTAACCTAAACCTAACCCTAAGCCTAAACCATACATTAACCCCAACCCTAACCCTAACACTAACACTACCCCGTACGCTAACCCTAACCCTAACCCTGACCCTAACCCATACACTAACCCTAGCCATAACCCTAACAATAATCCTACCCCGTACTCTAACCCTAAACCTAACCCTAACCCTAACACTAACCCTAACCTGTACTCTAACACTAATCCTAACCCTAAACGTAAATCTAACCCTTACGCTTACCCTAAACCGTACCCTAACACTAACCCTAACCCTAACACTATCCCTAACCGTACTCTAACCCTAAACCTAACCCTAACTCTAACCCTAACCCGTACTATAACCCTAAACCTAACCCTAACCATAACCTAAACTTAACCCGTAATCTAACCCTATCCCGTAGCCTAACCCTAACCCTAACCCTAAACCCTAACCCTAACCCTAACCCTATTCCTTACCCTATGCCGTACCCAAATGGAACACCTAACCCGTACCCTAACACTAACACAAACCCGTACTCTAACCCTAACCATAACCCTAACCCTATCCCTAAACCGCACCCTAAACTTAACCCTAACACTAAAAATAAACTTAACCCTTAACCGTACCCTAACTCTAACCCTACCCTAACCCTAACCCTAACATTAACCGTAACCCTAACCCGCAACCTAACCCTAAAACTAACCCGTCCCTAACCCCAACCCTAACCCTAACCCATAACCTAACACTAACCCTAACACTAACCCTGATCCTAAACCTAACCCTAACCCGTACACTAACCCTAACCCTAACCCTAACCCGCACCCTAAACCTAAGCATAACCCGTACCCTAACCCTATCCCATAACCTAATCCTAACCCTAACCCTAAACTTATCCTGTACGCTAACCCTATCCCATACCCTAAACCTAACCCTAACCCGTAACCTAACCCTAAACCTAACCCTAAGCCTAAACTGTACATTAACCCTAATCCTAACCCTAACACTAACCCTACCCCGTATCTAACACTAACCCTAACCCTAACCCTAACCCTTACCCATACCCTAACCCTAACCCTAAACCTTTCCCTAACCCTAACACTAACCCTAAACCTTACTCTAACCCTAACCCTAACCCTTACCCTAAATGTACTCTAACCCTAACCCTAAACCTCACCCTAACCCTAACCCGTACTGTAACCCTAACATGTAACATAAGCCTAACTCTAACCCGTACCCTAACCCTAACCCTAACTCATAGCCTAACACTAACCCTGGCCCTTACCCTAAACCGTACCCTAAACCTAATCTGTACCCTAACCCTAAACCTAACCCTAAGGCGTACCCTAAACCCAACCCTAACCCTAACTCATACCCTAACCCTAACCCTAACCCTGACCCTAACCCTAACCCGTACCCTAAACCTAACCCATACCCTAACCCTAATCCTAAACCTAACGCTAACCCTAACTCTTACCCTAAACCTAATCCTAACCCTTGACCTAACCCATACCCAACCCTATCTCGTACCCTAACCCTAACCCTAACCCATACCCAAACCTAACAGTAACCCTAACCCATTCCCTAGCGCTAAGCCTAACCCTAAACCTAATCCTAACCCGCACCCTAAACCTAAACCTAATGCTAACCCTAACCATAGCGCTTACCCGTACCCTGACCCTAAGCATACCTAACACTAACCCCAACCTGAACCGTAACCCTAACCCGTACCATAACCATAAAACTAACCCATACCCTAACCCGAACCCTAACCCTCACCCGCACCTAAACCTAACCCTAACCGGTAACCTAACCCTTACCCGTAACCTAAACCTACCTTAACCCTAAACTTAACCTGAACACTAAACCTATCCCGTACCCTAAAAGTAACCCTAAACTATACACTAACCCTAACCCTAACCCTAACACTATCCATACACTAACCCTAACCCTAACCCTAACACTATCCCTAACCCGTACTCTAACACTAAACCTAACCCTAAACCTAACCCTAACCCGTACTCTAACCATAACCCGTACCCTAACACTAACCCTTACACTAACCCTAAACCTAACCCGTACCCTAACCCTAAATGTAACCCTAACCCGTACCCAAACTTTAACCCTAACTCGTACCCTAACCCTAACCTTAACCCGCACACTAAATCTAACCATAACCCTAGACCTATAACGTACACAAACCCAATCCCGTACCCTAAACTTAACCCTAACCCGTACCGTAAACCTAACACTAACCCTAACCCTAACCCTAACCCGTACACTAACCCTACCCGTAGCCTAACCCTAACCCTAATTCCCAACCCTAACCCTAACCCTTACCCTAACCCGTACCAAACGGTAAACATATCCTGTACCCTAACACTAACCCAAACCCGTACTCTAATCCTAACCCTAACCCTAACTCTAACCCTAACCCGTACCCTAACCCTTCCCGTAGCCTAACCCTAACTCTAACCCTAACCCCTAACCCTATCCCTTACCCTAAACCTAACCCTTACCCTAAAACGTACCCAAACGGTAAACCTAACACGTACACTAACACTAACCCAAACCCGTACTCTAAACCTAACCCTAACCCTAACCCTAACCCTAAACCGCACCCTAAACTTAACCCTAACCCTAACGCAAACCATAACCCTTAACCGTAACCTAACCCTAACCCATACCCTAACCCTAAACCTAACCTTAACCATAACCCTAACTCGTACCCTAACCATAAAACTAACCCGTACCCTAACCCCAACCCTAACCTTAACGCGTACACTAACACTAACCCTAACCCTAAACCTGACCCTAAACTTAACCCTAACCGCACACTAACCCTAACCCTAACCTTAACACTAACCCTATCCCGTACTCTAAAGCTAACCCTAACCCTAACCCGTACTCTAACCTTAACCCTAACCCTAACACTAACCATAACCCTAACACTAACCCTAACCAGTACTCTAAACCTACACGTAACCCTAACACTAACCCTAAACCCCGACTATAATCCTAACCCTAAACCTAACCCTTACCCTAACCCCAAGTCGTACCGTAACCCGAACCCGTACCCAACCCTAACCCTAAACCTAACCCTAACCTTGACCCTAACCCTAACCCTAATCCCGTACCCTAACCCTAACCCAAACCGCATCCTAAACCTAACCCTAAACCTAGATCTAACCCGTAGCCTAACCCTAACCCATACCCTAACCCTAACCCGTCCACTAACACTAACCCAGGCCCTAACTCTAACCCGCACCGTAAACCTAAACCTAAACCTAGACATAACCCGTACCCTAACACTATCCTGTACCCTAACCCTAGTCCTAACCCGTATCCTAACCCTAACACTAACCCTAACCCTAACACTAACCCTAACAAATACACTAACACTAACCCTAACCCTAACCCGTACCCTAACCCTAACCCGCACCTAAACCTAACCCTAACCCATACCCTAACACTAACCCGTAACCTAAACCTAACCCTAACCCTAAACTTAACCCGTATACTAACCCTATCCCATACCCTAAACCTAACCCTAACCCGTACCCTAACCCTAAATCTAACTCTAACACTATCTGTACACTAACCCTAACCCTAACCCTAACACTAACCCTAACACATACTCTAACACTAACCCTAACCCTAAACCTAACTCTACCCCGTAATCTAACCCTAACCCATAACCTAACCCTAACCCAGGGCCTAAATCTAACCCGCACCATAAAACTAACCCTAACCCTAGACCTAACACTTACACTAAACCTATCCCATACCGGAACCTTAACCCTAACCCGTACCGGTACCCTAACATTAACCGTAACCCTAACCCTAACCCTAAACCTAACCCGTACACTAACCCTAACCCGAACCCTAACCCTAACCATAACCCGTACCCTAACACTACCTGTAGCCTAACCCTAACTCTAACCCTAACCCCTAACCCTAACCCTAACCCTAACCCGCACCTAAGCCTCACCCTATCCCTAACCCTAATCCCGTACCCTAAACCTAACCCTAACCCGCATCATAAACCTAACCCAAAACCTAGACCTAACCCGTAGCCTAACCCTAACCCGTACCCAAACCTTAACAGTAACCCTAAACCATACCCTAGCGCTAACACAAACCCTAACCCTAACTCTAACCATTACCCGTACCCTAACCCTAACCCATACCCTAACCCTAACGCTAAACTTAACCGTAACCCTGACCAGTACCCTAAACCTAAAATTAACCCGGACAATAACGCCAACCCTAACCCTAACCTGTACCCTAACAGTAACCCTAATCCTAACCCACACCTAAATCTAATCCTAACCCATAACCTAAGCCTAACCCTAAACCTAAATTAACCCGTACGCTAACCCTATACTATACCCTTAACCAAACCCTAACCCGTAACCTAACCCTAAACCTAACCCCAACCCTAACCCTTACCCTAACCCTATCCCTAAGGCTAACCCTGACCCTAAACCTAACCCTAAACTGTAACCTAACCCTTACACTAACCCTAACCCTCACCAAAATCTAACCCTAACCCGTACCCTAACCCTAACCCGTAACATAAACCTAAACCTGACCCTAAACTTAACCCATACGCTAACCCTAACCCGTACATTAAACCTAACCCATACCCTAATCCTAACCCTAAACCTAAACCTGACCCTATCGCGTACCGTATACCTAATCCGAACCCTTGACCTAACCCGTACCCAACCTTATCCCGTACCCTAACCCTAACCCTAACCCGTACCCAAAACCTAAGAGTAACCCTAACCCATACCCTAGCGCTAAATATAACCCTAACCCTAAGCCTAACCCGAACCCTAAACCTAAACCTAACGCTAACCCTAAACATAACCCTTACCCGTAAACTAACCCTAACCCATACCCTAACCCTAACCCGCACCTAACCGTACCCTAAATCGTACCCTAACCCTAACCCGTAACCTAAACCTAAACCTAACCCTAAACTTATCCCGTACACTAACCCTATCCCGTAACCTAAACCTAACCCTAACCTGTACCCTAAACCTAACCCTAACCCTAACCCTATCCGTACACTAACCCTAACCCTAACCCTAACACTAACCCTATCCCATACTCTAACCCTAACCCTAACCCTAACCCTAACACTAACCCTAACTAGTACTCTAAGCCTAACCCTAACCCTAAACGTAACCCTAGCCCGTAATCTAACCCTAACCCGTACCCTAACCCTAACCCTAACCCTAACACTATCCCTAACCTGTACCCTAACCCTAAACGTAACCCTAACCCGTACCCAAACCCTAAACCTAACACGTACCCTAACCTAACACTAACACTAACTCTAACCCGTACTCTAACCCTAACCCTAACCCTAACCCGTACTCTAACCCTAACCCTAACCCTAACACTAACCCTACCCCGTACTCTAACACTAACCCTAATCCTAAACCTAACACGTACCCTAACCCTAACCCTAACCCTAACCCTAACCCTAACACTAACCCTAACTCGTACTCTATCCCTAACCCTAACCGTATTCTAACCCTAAAACTAACACTCACCCTAACCCTAACACGTACTGTAACCCTAAACCATAACATAACCCTAACCCTAAAATTAACCGTAACCTTAACCCATACCCTAACCCTAAAACTAACCCATAACCTAACCACAACCCTAACCCTAACCCGTACCCTAACCCTATCCCTAACGCTAACCCTGACCCTAAACCTAAACCTAACCCATACCCTATCCCTAACCCTAACCCTAACGCTCACATAAACCTAAACCTAACCCGTACCCTAACCCTAACCCTAACCCTAACCCTCACCTAAACCTAAACCTAACCCGTACCCTAACCCTAACCCATAACCTAACCCTAACCCTAACCTTATCCGCACTCTAACCCTAACCCTAACCCTAACACTAACACTAACCCTAGCCCGTACTCTAACACTCACCCTAACCCTAAACGTAACCCTAACCCATACGCTAACCCTAACCTGTACCCTAACACTAACCCTAACCCTAACACTATCCCTAACCCATACTCTAACCCTAAACCTAACCCTATCTCTAACCCAAACCCGTACTATAACCCTAGACCTAACCCTAACCTTAAACCTAATCCTATCCCATACTCTAACCCTATCCCTTAGCCTAACATTAACTCTAACCCTAACCCCTAAACCTAAACCTAACCCTTACCTAACCCGTACCAAAACGGTAAACCTCTAAACCTAAACCTAACCCTTACCTAACCCGTACCAAAACGGTAAACCTAACCCGAACCAAAACACTAACCAAAACACTAACCAAAACCCGTACTCTAACCCTGACCCTAACCCTAACCCTAATACAAAACCGCACCCTAAACTTAACCCTAACCCTAACGCTAACCATAACCCTTAACCGTACCCTAAACCTAACCCTAACTCGTACCCTAACCCTAACACTGACCCTAACCCTAACCCGTAGAGTAACCCTAACCCATACCCTAACCCTACCCCTAACCCTAACCCTAACCCTATCCGTAACCCTAACCCGTACCCTAAACCTAACCCTAACCCTTGTCCTAACCCGAACCCAAACCTATCCCGTACCATAACCCTAACCCTAAACCGTATCCAAACCCTACGAGTAACCCAAACCCATACACTAGTGCTAACCCTAACCCTAACCATAAGCCTAACCCGCACCCTAAACCTAAACCTAACCGTAACCCTAACCATAACGCTTACCCGTACCCTAACCCTAACCCATAACCTAACACTAACCCTAACCTTAACCATAACCCTAAACCATACCCTAACCCTAAAACGAACCCGTAACGTAACCCAAAACCTAACCCTAACCCGTACCATAACCCTATCCCTAATCCTAACCCTGACCCTAAACCTAACCCTAACCCGTACCCTAACCCTAAACCGTAACCTAAACCTAAACCTAATCCTAAACTTATCCCGTACACTAACCCTATCCCATACCCTAAACCTAACCCTAACCTGTACCCTAACCCTAACCATAACCCTAACCCTATCCGTACAATATCACTAACCCTAACCCTAACACTAACCCTAACCCATACTCTAACACTAACCCTAACCCTAAACCTAACCCTAACCCGTACTCTAACCCTAACCCGTACTCTAACACTAACCCTTACCCTAACCCTAAACCTAACCCGTACACTAAACCTAAACGTAACCCTTGACCTATACCGTACCCAACCCTAATTCGTAACCTAACCCTAACCCTAACCCGTACCCAAACCCTAACAGTAACCCTAACCATACCCTAGCGCTAACCCTAATCCTAACCCTAAGCCTAACCCGCACCCTAAACCTAAACCTAAACGTAACCCTAAACATAACCCTTACCTGTACCCTAAACCTAACCCATAACCTAACACTAACCCTAACATTAACCGTAACCCTAACCCGTACCATAACCCTAAAAATAAACCGTACCATAACCCCTACCTTAACCCCAACCCGTATATAACCCTATCCCTAATCCTAACCCGTACCCAAACCCTAACCATAACACGTACCCTAACCCTAACCCTAACCCTAAACTTTACCCTAACCCTTACCCAAACGGTAAACCTAACCCGTACCCTAACACTAACCCAAACCCGTACTCTAACCCTAACAATAACCATAACCATAACCCACACCCTAAACTTAAACCTAACCCTAACCCAAACCATAACCCTTAACCGTAACCTAACCCTAACCCATACCCTAACCCTAACCCTAAACTTAACCGTAACCCTAACACATACCCTAACCCCAAAACTAACCCGTACCCTAAACCCAACCCTAACCCTAACCCGTACCCTAACACTAACCCTAAATCTAACCCTGACCCTAAACCTAACCCTAACCCTTACACTAATCCTAACACTAACCCTAACCCGCACCCAAAATCTAACCCTAACCCGAACCCTAAACCTAACCCGTGACCTAAACCTAACCATAACCCTAAACTTAACCTGTACGCTAACCCTATCCTGTACCCGAAACCTACCCCTAACCCGTATCCTAACACTAAACCTAACCCTAAGCCTAAACCGTACATTAAACCCAAACCTAACCCTAACACTAACCCTACACCGTACTCTAACCCTAACCCTTACCCTAAACCTAACCCGTACACTAACCCTAACCCTAACCCTAACACTAATTCTACCCGTCCTCTAACCCTAAACCTAACCCTAACCCTAACCCGTACCCTAACCCTAACCCTAACCATAACCCTAACACTAACCCTAACCCGTACTCTAACCCTAACCCTAACCCTCAACCTAAACCTAACCTGTACTGTAACCCTAACCGGTACAATAACCCTAACCCTAACCTGTACCCTAACCCTAACCCTAACCCTATCCGTACACTAATCCTAACCCTAACCCTAACACTAACCCAAACCCGTACTCTAACCCCAACACTAACCCTAAACTTAACCCTAACCCGTACTCTAACCCTATCCCGTAACCTAACACTAACCCTTACCCTAACCCTAAAACTAACCCGTACCCTAACCCTGAACATAACTCTAACCCGTCCCCAAACCCTAACCCTAACACGTACCCTAACCCTGACCCTAACGCTAACACTATCCCTAACCCGTGCCAAACGGTAAAACTAACCCGTACCCTAACACTAACCCAAACCCGTACTCTAAACCTAACCTTTACACTAACACTAACCCTACACCGTACTCTAACCCTAACCCTAACCCTAACCCGTACCCTAACCCTAACCCTAACCCGAACACTAACCCTAACCAGTACTCTAACCCTAACCCTAACACTAACACTAACCCTACCCCGTGCTAACACTAACCCTAACCCTAACCCTATCCCGTTCCCTAACCCTAACCCTAACCCTAACACTAACCCTAAACCGTACTCTGACCCTAACCCTAACCCTAACCGTATTCTAACCCTAACCCTAACCCTCACCCTAACCGTAACCCGTACTGTAACCCTAACCCGTACCATAACCCTAACCCTAACCCGAACCCTAACCCTAAACCTAACCCTAACCCTAACCCTAACACTAACGCTAACACATACTCTAACCCTAACCCGAACCCTAACCGTACTCTAATCCTAACCATAACCCTCACCCTAACCCTAACCCGTACTGTAACCCTAATCCGTACACTTAACCTATCCCTAAACCTAACTCGTACCCTAACCCTAACCCTAAACCTGACCCTAACCCTAACCCTAACCCGTACCCTAAAACTAACCCATACCCTAACACTAACCATAAACTTAACCCTAACAGTAACCCGTACCCTAACCTAAACCTAATTCTTGACCTAACCCATACCCAAACGGTAAAACTAACACGTACCCTAACACTAAACCAAACCCGTATTCTAACCCTAACCCTTACCCTAATACTAAACCTACCCGTACTCTAACCCTAACCCTAACTCTAACACTAACCCTAAACCGTACACTAACACTAACCCTAACCCTAACCTAACCCTAACCCGTACTCTAACCCTAACCTGTACCCTAACACTAACCCTTACCCTAACCCTAAACCTAACCCGTATCCTAACCCTTAACTTAACCCTAACCCGTTCACAAACCCTAACCCTAACATGTACCCTAAACCTAACCCTAAACCTAACCCTAACCCGAACACTAAACCTAACCCTAACCCTACACCTAACACGTACACTAACCCTAAACCGTACCGTAACCTTAACCATAACCCGTACCGTAACCCTAACACTGAACCTAACCCTAACCCTAAACCTAACAATAACCCTAACCCGTAGACTAAGCCTAACACGAACCCTAACCCTAACCCGTACCTGTACCCTAAAACTACACGTAGCCTAACCCTAACCCTAACCCTAACCCCTAACCCTAACCCTAACCCTAACCCTAACTCTTAACGTAACACGTACCCAAACGGTAAACCTAACCTGTACCCTAACACTAACCCAAACCCGTTCTCTAACACTAACCCTAACCCTAAGCCTAACCCGCACCCTAAACTTAACCCTAATCCTATCCCAAACCCTAACCCTTAACCGTAACCTAACACTAACCCATACCCTAACCCTAAAACTAACCTGTACCCTAACACGAACCCTAACCCTAATCCATAACCTAACACGAAACCTAAACCTAACCCTGACCCTAAACCTAACCTTAACCCTTACACTAACCCTAACCCTAATCCTAACCCGCACCCTAAACCTAACCCTAACACGTACCCTAACCCTAACCCGTAACTTAACCTAACCCTAACCCTAAACTTAACCCGTACGCTAACCCTATCCCGGACCCTAAACCTAACCCGAACCCGTATCCTAACCCTAAACCTAACCCTAAGCCTAACCCGTACATTAACCCTAACTCTAACCCTAACACTAACCCAATCATGTACTCTAAACCTAAACCTAACCCTAACCCTTCCCTAACCTTAACCCGGACTGTAACCCTAACCCGTACCATAACACTAACCCTAACCCGTACCCTAACCCTAACCGTAACTCGTACACTTACCCTAAACCTAACCTGTATTATAACCTAACCTTAACCCTAACCCTAACCCTAACACTACCCCATACTCTAACCCTATCCCGTAGCCTAACCCTAACTCTAAACCTAACCCCTAACTCTTTCACTAACCCTTACCCTAACCCGTACCCAAACGGTAAACCTAACCCGTACCCTAACACTAACCCAAACCCATACTCTAACCCTAACCCTAACACTAAACCTAACCCTAAACCGCACCCTAAACTTAACCCTAACCCTAACCCTAACCCTAACCCGTACCCTAACCCTTCCCGTAGCCTAAAACTAACTCTAACCGTAACCCCTAACCCTAAACCTAACCCTATCTCTTAACCTAACACGTACCCAAACGGTAAACCTAACACATACCCTAACACTAACACAAACCCGTACTCTAAACCTAACCCTAACACTAACCCTAACCAGTATTCTAACCCTAAACGTAAACCTAACACTAACCCTAACCCCCTACTATAATCCTAACCCTAAACCTAACACTTACCCTATCCTTAACTCGTACCGTAACCCGAACCTGTACCCAACCCTAACCCTAACCCTAAACCTAACCCTAACCCTGTCCCTAACCGTAACCCTAATCCCGTACCCTAACCCTAACCCTAAACCGCATCCTAAACCTAACCCTAAACCTAGACCTAACCCGTAGCCTAACCCTAACCCGTACCCTAACCCTAACACTAACCCTAACCCTACCCCTTCACTAACCATAACCCTAACCCATACCATAACCCTAACCCGTAACCTAACCCTAACCCAGCGCCTAACTCTAACCCGCATCGTAAACCTAAAACTAATCCTAGACATAACCCGTACCCTAACCCTATCCCGTACCCTAACCATAGTCCTAACCCGTATCCTAACCCTAACACTAACCCTAACCCTAACACTAACCCTAACCCGTACACTAACCCTAACCCTAACCCGTACCCTAACCCTAACACGCACCAAAACCTAACCCTAAACCGTACACTAACCCTAACCCATAACCTAAACCTAACCCTAACCTTAACCCTAAACTTAACCCGTACACTATCCTATCCCATACCCTAAACCTAACCCTAACCCGTACCCTAACCATAACTCCAACCCTAACCCTGTCTGTACACTAACCCTAACCCTAACCCTAACATTAACCCTAACTCATACTCTAACACTAACCCTAAACCTAAACCTAACCCTAACCCGTACTCAAACCCTAACCTGTACCCTAACCCTAACCCTAACCCTATCCGTACACTAACCCTAACCCTAACCCTAAACCTAACCCTAACCCGTACTCTAACCCTAACCCGTACCCTAACCCTAACCCGTACCCTAACACTAACCCTAAACATAAAACTAACCCTAACCCGTACTCTAAACTTAAACCTAAACCTAACTCTAACTCTAACCCGTACTATAACCCAAACCCATACCCTAACACTAACCCTAACCCTAACACTAACCCTACCCCATACTCAAACCCTAAACCTAACCCTAACTCTAACCCTAACCTGTAATGTAACCCTAACCCTAACCCTAAACCTAACCCTATCCCGTACAGTAACCCTAACACGTACCCTAACCCTAACCCTAACCCCAAACCTAACCCTAAACTTGACCCTAAATCTAACCCTAACCCGTACCCTAAAACTAAACCGTACCCTAACCCTAACCCGAAACCTAACCCGTACCCTAACCCTAAATGTAACCCTAACCTGGTCCCAAACCCTAACCCTAACACGTACACTAACCCTAACCCTAACCCTAAACCGCACACTAAACCTAAACCTAACTCTAGACCTAACACCTACACTACACCTATCCTGTACCCTAACCTTAACCCTAATCCGTACCGTAACCCTAACACTAACCCTAACCCGTACCCTAACCCTACCCGTAGCCTAACCCTAACTCTAACCCTAACCCCTAACCATCCCACTAACCCTCAAATAACCCATACCCAAACGGTAAACCTAACCCGTACCCTAACATTAACTCAAACCCGTACTCTAATCCTAACCCTTACCCTAACCCTAACCCGTACCCTAACCCTAACCCGTATCCTAACCTTTCCCGTAGCCTAACCCTAACTCTACCCTTAAACCCTAACCCTAACCCTAACCCTTACCCTAACACGTACCCTAACACTAACCCAAACCCGTACTCTACCCTAACCCTAATCCTAACCCTAACCAGTAAACTAAACCTAACCCTAACCCTAAACTTAACCCGTACGCTAACCCTATCCCATACCCTAAACCTAACCCTAACCCGTATCCTAACCCTAAACCTAACCCTAAGCCTAATTTGTACATTAACCTTAACCATAACCCTAACACTAACCCTACCTCATACTCCAACCCTAACCCTAACCCTAACCCGTACACTAACCCTAACCCTAACCGTAACCCTAACCCTAATGCTAACCTGTAACCTAACCCTAACCCTAACCCTAACCCTAACCCTAACCCTGACCCTAAACCTAACCCTAACCCATACACTAACCGTAACCCTATCCCTTAACTGCACCCTAAACTTAACCCTAACCCTAACCTTAAACATTAACCGTAACCTAACCCTAACCCACACACTAACACTAACCCTAACATTAACCGTAACCCTAACCCGTAACCTAACCCTAAAACTAACCCGTACCCTAACCCCAACCCTAACCCTAACCTATACCCTAACACTAACCCTAACACTAACCCTGACCCTAAACCTAACCTTAACCTGTACACTAACCCTAACCCTAACCCTAACCCGCACCCTAAACCTAACCATAACCCGTACCCTAACCCTAACCCGTAACCTAAACTTAACCCTAACACTAAACTTATCCCGTACGCTAACCCTATCCTGTACACTAAACCTAACCCTAACCCGTAACCTAACCCTAAACCTAACCCTAAGCCTAACCCGTACATTACCCCTAACCCTAACACTAACCCTAACCCCCTACTATAATCCTAAACCTAAACCTAACCCTTACCCTAACCCTAACTCGTACCGTAACCCGAACCCGTACCCAACCCTAACCCTAACCCTAAACCTAACCCTAACCCTGACCCTAACCTTAACCCTAATCCTTTACCCTAACTCTAACCCTAACCCTCATCCTAAACCTAACCCTAACCCTAGACCTAACCCGTAGCCTAACCCTAACCCGTAACCTAACACTAACCCGTACCCTAACCCTAACACTAACCCTAACCCATACACTAACCATAACCCTAACCCATACCCTAACCCTATCCCGTACCATAACCCTAGTCCTAACCCGTATCCTAAACCTAATACTAACCCTAAACCTAACACTAACCCTAACCCGTTCACTAACCCTAATCCTAACCCTAACCCGTACCCTAACCCTATCCCGCACCGAAACCTAACCCTAACCCGTACACTAACCCTAACCCGTAACCTAAACCTAATCCTAACCCTAAACTTAACCCGTACACTAACCCTATCCCATACCCTAAACCTAACCCTAACCTGTACCCTAACCCTAACTCTAACCCTAACCCTTTCCGTACACTAACCCTAACCCTAACACTAACACTAACCCTAACCCGTACTCTAACACTAACCCTAACCCTAACCTAACCCTAACGCGTACTCTAACCCTAACCCATACCCTAACAATAACCCTTACCCTAACCCTAAAACTACCCCGTACCCTAACCCTAAACGGAACCCTAACCCGTACCCAAACCATAACCCTAACACATACCCTAACCCTAACCCTAACCCTAACCCTAACCCGCACACTAAACCTAACCCTAACTCTACACCTAACACGTACACTATCCCTATCCCATACCGTAACCTTAACCCTAACCTGTACCGTAACCCTAACACTAAAAATAACCCTAACCCTAACCCTAACCCGTTCACTAACCCTAACCAGAACCCTAACTCTAACCCTAACCCGTACCCTAACCCTACCCGTAGCCTAACCCTAACCCTAATCCTAACCCCTAACCATAACCCTAACCCTAATCCTTACCCTAACCTGTACACAAATGGTAAACCTTACCCGTATCCTAACACTAACCCAAAACCGTACTCTAACGCTAACCCTAACCCTAACCCGCACCCTAAACTTAACCCTAATCGTAAACCTAACCATAACCCTTAACCGTACCCTAAACCTAACCCATACCCTAAACCTAACCCTAACCTTAACCATAACCCTAACCCGTATCCTAAACCTAAAACTAACCCGTACCCTAATCCCAACCCTAAACCTAACCTGTACCCTAACCCATACCATAAACCTAGCCATAACCCTAATCCGAAACCTAACACATGCCCTACCGCTAACCTTAACCCGTACCCTAACCCTAACCCGTACCCAAACCTAACCCTAATCCCTAAACCTAACCCTAAACTATACCCTAAACATAACCCTAAACCTAACTCGTACCCTACCCCTAAACCTAACCCAGACCCTAACCCTAAACCTAACCCGTACCCTAACCCTAACCCGTACACTAAACCTAAAACTAACTCTAACTCGTACCCTATCCCTAAACCTAACCGTGACCCTAACCCTAACCCTAACCAGTACCCTAACCCTAACACTAACCCGAACCCTAACCCTAACCCGTACACTAACCCTAACCCTAACCCGTACCCTAATCCTAACACTAACCCTAACCCGATGCCTAAACCTAACCCACACCCTAAACCTAACCCTAACCCTAGACCTAACCCGTAACCTATTCCTATCCCGTACACTAACCCTAATGCTAACCCGTACCATAACCCTAACACTAACACTAACCCTAATCCTAACCCTATCCTGTACACTAACCCTAACCCTAACCCTAACCCATACCCTAACCCTAACACGTAGCCTAATCCTAACACTATCCCTAACACCTAACCCTACCATAACCCTAACCCTTACCCTAACCCGTACCCAAACATTAAACCTAACCCGTACCCTAACAGTAACACAAACCCGTACCCTAACCCGTACCTAACCCTAACCCGTACCATTACCCGTACCTTAAAACTAACCCTAACCCCTACCCAAACCCGTACACTAAACCTAACCCTAACCTGTACCCTAACACATAGCATAACCCTAACCCTAACCCTAACCCTAAACCTAACACATAACCTATGCCTAACCCTAACCCGTACCCTAACCCTAACCCTCACCATAACCCCTAACACTAACCCTAACCCATACCCTAAACCTGACCCTTACCTTAATTCGTACCCTAAACCTAACCCTGACCCTAACCCTAACCCATACCCTAACCCGTACCCTAAACCTAACCCGTCCCCTAACCCTAAACCTAACCCTAACACTAAACCTAACCCCCTACTATAACCCAAACCCTAAACCTAACCCTAAAACTAACCATAACTCGTACCGTTAACGTTACCCATACCCTAACCATAACCCTAACATTAAGCCTAACCGTAACCCTGATCCTAACCCTAACCCTAAACTCCTACCCTAACCCTAACACTAGCCCGCATCCTAAACCTAACCCTAACCTTAGACCTAACCCGTATCCTAACACTAACCCGTACCCTAACACTAAACCTAACCCTAACCCTAACCCGTACCATAACCCTAACGCTTACCGAAACCTAAACCTAACCCGTACCCTAACCCTAACCTGTACAGTAAAACTATCCCTAACCCTAACTCGTACCCTAACCCTAAAAATAACCGTAACCCTGACCCTAACCCTAACCCTAATCTCGTACCCTAACCCTAACACTAACCCGCATCCTAAACCTAACCCTAAACCTAGACCTAACCCGTACCCTAACCCTAACCCGTACCCAAACACTAACCCTAACCCTAACCCTAACCCGAACCCTAACCCTAAACCTTACCCTAATCCTTACCCTAACCCTAAACATTACCTAGCCCTAACCCATACCCAATACCTAAGCCTAACACGTACCCTAACCCTAACCCTAACCCGTAACCTAAACCTAACCCATACCCTAATCCTAACACTAAACCTAACCCTAACCCTATCCCGTACCCTATACCTAACCCGAACTCTTGACCTAACCCGTACCCAATGCTATCCTGTACCCTAACCCTAACCCTAACCCGTACCAAAACCCTAAGAGTAACCCTACCCCATACCCTAGAGCTAACCGTTACCCTAACCCTAAGCCTAACCCGCACCCTAAACCTAAACCTAAACCTAACCCTAACCCTAACCCTAACCATAACCCTTACCCATACCCTAACCCTAACCCATACCCTAACCCTAACCCGCACCTAAACCGTACCCTAAGCCGTACCCTAAACCTAACCCGTAACCTAAACCTAAATCTAACCCTAAACTTATCCCGTACACTAACCCTATCCCGTAACCTAAACCTAACCCTAACCTGTACCCTAAACCTAACCCTAACCCTAACCCTATCCGTACACTAACCCTAACCCTAACCCTAACACTAACCCTATCCCATACTCTAACCCTAACCCTAAACCTAAACCTAACACTAACCCTAACTTATACTCTAAAACTAACCCTAACCCTAAACGTAACCCTAACCCATACCCTAACACTAACCCTAACCCTAACACTATACCTAACCCGTACCCTAATACTAAACGTAACCCTAACCCGTACCCAAACCCTAACCCTAACACGTACCCTAACCCTAACCCTAACCCGCACACTAAAACTAACCCTATCCCTAGACCTAACACGTACACTAAACCTATCCTGAACCGTAACCTTAACCCTAACTCGTACCGTAACCCTAACACTAACCTTAACCCTAACCCTAAACCTAATCCTAACCCGTAGAATAACCCTAAACCGAACCCTAACCCTAACCCTAACCCTAAACGTACCCTAACCCTAACCCTAACCCTAACCCTAACCCGTACCCTAACACTAACCCTTACCCTAACCCTAAACCTAACCCATACCCTGACCCTAAATGTAACCCTAATCCGTGCCCAAACCCTAACCCTAACACGTACCCTAACCCTAACCCTAAACCTAACACTAAACCTAACACGTACTCTAATCCTAAACCTAACCCTAACACTAACCCTAACCCCCTACTATAACCCTAACCCTAATCCTAACCCTAACCCTAACCCTAACTCGTACCGTAACCCGAACTCGTACCCCAACCCTAACCCTAACCTTAACCTACACCTAACCCTGACCCTAACCCTAAAACTAATCCCGTACCCTACCCTAACCATAACCCACATCCTAAACTTAACCCTAAGCGTAGACCTAACCCGTCGCCTAACCCTAACCCGTACCCTAACACTAACCCTAACCCTAACCTGTACCATAACCCTAACACTAACCCTAACCCGTCCCCTAACACTAACCCGTACCCTAACCCTAACCCGATGCCTAACCCTAACCCACACCCTAAACCTAACCCTAACACTAGACCTAAACCATACCCTAAACCTATCCCGTACCCTAACCCTAACGCTAACCTGTACCCTAACACTAACACTAACCCTAATCCTAACCCTATCCCGTACACTAACCCTAACCCGTACCCTAACCCTAACCCGTACCATTACATGTACCTTAACCCTAACCCTAACCTGTACCCTCACCCGTAACCTAAACCTAACCCTAACCTGTAGCTAAGACGTACAATAATCCTAACCCTAATCCTAACCCTAACCATAAACATAACCCATACCCTACCCCTCACCCTAACCCATACCCTAACCCTAACTCGTACCCTAACACTAACGCATACCCTAACCCCTAACCCTAACCCTACACCATACACTAAACCGAACCGTAACCCTAACAGTAACCCTAACCCGTTCACTATCCCAAATCCTAACCCTAACCCTTACCCTAACCCTATCCCGCACCGAAACCTAACCCTAACCCGTACCCTAACACTAACCCTGAACCTAAACCTAACCCTAACCCGTAACCTAACCCTAATCCTAACCCTAAGCCGCACCTAAACCTAACCCTAACCAGTACCCTAACCCTAACCCGTAACCTAAACCTAACCCTAACCCTAAACTTAATACGTACGCTAACCCTATTCCGAACCCTAACCCGTACCCTAACCCTAACCCTAACCCTATCTGTACACTAACCCTTACCCTAACCCTAACACTAACCCTAACCCGTACCCTAACACTAACCCTAACTCTAACACTAACCGTAACCCGTACTCTAAACCTAAACCTAACCCTAACTCTAACCCTAACCCATACTATAATCCTAACCCTAACCCTAGCCCTAACCCGAACCCTAAACCGTATAGTAAGTCTACACAGTACCCTAACCCTAACCCTAACTCTAAACCTAACCCTAACCCTGAACCTAACCCTAACCCTAACCCGTACCCTAACCCTAAACCATACCATAACCCATTACCCTAAACCTAACCCGTACCCTATCCCTAAATGTAACGCTAACCCGTACCCAAACCCTAACCCTAACATGTACCCTAACCCTAATCCTAATCCTACCTGCACAGTAAACCTAAACCTAACCCTAGACCTAACACGTACACTAACCCTAACCCGTACCCCAATCTTAACCCTAACCCGTACCGGTACCCTAACACTAACCCTAACCCCAACCCTAACCCTAACCTGTACACAAACCCTAACCCGAACCCTAACCCTAACCCGTACTCTAACCCTAACCCGTAAACCTAACCCTAACCCTAACCCTTACCCTAACATGTACCCAAACGGTAAACCACACCGTAACCTAACACTAACCCAAACCCGTACTCTAACCCTAACCATAAACCTAAACCTAACCCGCACGCTAAACTTAACCCTAACCCTAACCCAAACCCTAATCCTAACCCTAACCCTAACCCTAACCTTAACCGTAATCCTAACCCGTACCCTAAACCTAAACCTAATCCGTACCCTAACAACAACCCTAACCATAACCCATACCCTAACACTGACCCTAACCCTAGCCCTGGCCCTAAACCCAGCCCTAAACCTTACACTAATCCTAAACCTAACCCTAACCCACACCCTAAACCTAACCCTAAGCCGTAGCCTAACCCGAACCCGTAACCTAAACCTAACCCTAACCCGTACCCTAACCCTAACCCGCACCTAAACCTAACCCTAACCCGTACCCTAACCGAAACCCGTAACCTAAACCTAACCCTAACCCTAACCTTAACCCGAACGCTAACCCTATCTTCTACCCTAAACCTAACCCGAACCCGTAACCTAACCCTAAACCGAAAACTAACCTAACCCGTACATTAACCCTAACCCTAACCATAACACTAACCCTACCCCGTACTCTAACCCTAACCCTAAACCTAACCCGTACCCAAAACCCTAACCCGTAGCCTAACCCTAACGCTAAGCTAACCCGTACTCTAAACCTAACCCTAACCCTCACCCTAACCCTAAACCTTACTGTAACCCTAAGCCATACCATAACCCAAACCCTAATCCGTACCCCAACCCTAAACCTAAGTCGTTACCTAAACCTAACCCTAACATTGACCCTAACCCTAACCCTAACCCGTACCCTAAACCTAACCCGTACCCTAACCCTAACGCTAACCCTAACCCATACCCTAAACCTAACCCTAAACCTAACTAGTACCCTAAACCTAAACCTAACCCTGACCCTAAACCTAACACTAACCTGTACCCTAAGCCTAACCCATACCATAACCCTAACCCTTATCCCAACCCTAACACTAACCCTAACCCTAAACCTGACCCTAAACCTAACCCTAACCCTTACACTAAACCTAACCCTAACCCAAACCGGCACCCTAAACCTAACCCTAACATGTACTCTAACCCTAAACCGTAACCTAAAACTAACCCTAACCCTAAACTTAACCCGTACGCTAACCTTATCCCGTACACTAAACCTAACCCTAACCCGTATCCTAACCCTAAACCTAACCCTAAGCCTAACCTGTACATTAACCCTAACCCTAAACCTAACACTAACCCTACCCCGTACTCTAACCCTAACCCTAACACTAACCCGTACCCTAACCCTAACTCTAACCCTTTCCCTATAACTAACACTAAACCTAATTCATACTCTAACCCTTACCCTAACCCTAACCCTAACCGTACTCTAACCCTAACCCTAACAGGTAACCTAACACTAATCCTGACCCTAACCCTAACGCTTACCCTAAACCTAACCCTAACCCTAACTCATACCCTAACCCTAACCCTGACACAAACCCTAACCCTAACCCGTACCCTAAACCTAACCCTAACCCTTGACCTAACGCGTACCCAACCCTATCTCATACAGTAACCCTAACACTAACCCGTACCCAAACCCTAACAGTAACCCTAACCCATACCCTAGCGCTAACCCTAACCCTAACCCTAAGCCTAACGCGCATCCTAAACCTAAACCTAAAACTAACCCTAAACATAAACCTTACCCGTACCCTAACCCTAACCCATACCCTAACACTAACCCTAAACTTAACCGTAACCCTAACCCTAAAACTAACCCGTAAAGTAACCCCAACCCCAACCCTAACCCGTATGATAACCCTATCCCTAACCCTAACCCTGACCCTAAACCTAACCCTAACCCGTACCCTAACACTAACCCAAACCCGTACTCTAACGCTAACCCTAACCCTAAGACAAACCCACACCCTAAACTTAACCCTAATCCTAACCCAAACCAAACCCTTAACCGTAACATAACACTAACCATACCCTAACCGTAACCCTAACCTTAACCATAACCCTAACCCATACCCTAACGCTAACACGAACCCTAACCCATATCCATAACATAACACTAAACCTAAACCTAACCCTGACACTAAACCTAACACTAACCCTTACACTAACCCTAACCCTAACCCTAACCCGCACCATAAACCTAACCCTAACACGTACCCTAACCCTAACCCATAACTTAAACCTAACCCTAACCCTAAACTTAACCCGTACACTAACCCTATCCCGGACCCTAAACCTAACCCTAACCCGTATCCTAACCCTAAACCTAACCCTAAGCCAAACCCGTACATTAACCCTAACTCTAAACCTAACAGTAACACGTACTCTAAACCTAACCTTAACCCTAAGCTGTACTCTAAACCTAACCCTAACCCTTCCCTAACCTTAACCCGTACTGTAACCCTAACCCGTAGAATAACACTAACCCTAACCCATACCCTAACACTAACCCTAACTCGTACACTAACCCTAACCCTAACCCATACTATAACCCTAACCTTAACCCTAACCCTAACCCTAACACTACCCCGTACTCTAACCCTATCCCGTAGCCTAACCCTAACTCTAAAACTAACCCCTAACTCTTACCCTAACCCTTACCCAAACCCGTACCCAAACGGTAAACCTAACCCGTACCCTAATACTAACCCAAACCCATACTCTAAACCTAACCCTAACACGAGCGCTAACCCTAAACCTCACCCTAAACTTAACCCTAACCCTAAACCTAACCATAACCCTTAACCGAACCATAACCCTAACCCACACACTAACCCTATCCCTAACTTTACCATAACCCTAACCCGTACCCTAACCCTAAAACTAACTATTACCCTAACCCCAACACTAAGGCTAACCCATACCCTAACACTAACCCTAACCCTAACCCTGACCCTTAACTTAAACCTAACCCGTACACTAACCCGCACCCTAAACCTAACCCTAACCCGTACCCTAACCCTAACCCGTAACCTATACCTAACACTAACCCTAAACTTAACCCGTACAGTATCCCTATACCGTACCCTAAACCTAACCCTAACCCGTACTGTAACCCTAACCCATAACATAAATCTAACCCTAACCCGTACCCTAACCCTAACACTAACTTGTACCCTAACTCTAAACCTGACCCAAACACTAATGCAAACCCGTAACCGAAACCTAACCTGTACCCTAACACTAACCCTAACCCTACACCATACCCTAAACCTAACCCTAATCCTAACTCATACCCTAACCCTAACCCTAACCCGTACCCTAAACCTAACCCATACCCTTACCCTAACCCTAAACCTAACACTAACCCTAACCCGTACCCTAAACCTAACCCTAACCCTTGACCAAACCCATACCCAACCCTATCCTGTACCCTAAACCTAACCCTAAACCGTACCCTAACCCTAACAGTAATCCTAACCCATACCCTAGTGCTAACCGTAATCCTAACCCTAAGCCTAAACCCAACCCTAAACCTAAACCTAACCCTAACCCTAACCATAAACCTTACCTGAACCCTAACCCTAACCCTTACCCTAACACTAACCCTAACCTTTACCGTAACCCTAACACGTACCCTATCCCTAAAACTAACCCGTGCCCTAACCCCAACCCTAACCCTAACTCGTACCATAACCATATCCCTAACCTTAACCCTGACCCTAAACCTAATCCTGACCCGTACCCTAACCCTAATACGCACCTAAACCTAACCCTAACCCATACCCTAACCCAAACCCGTAACCTAAACCTAACCCTAACCCTAAACGTAACCCGTACACTAACCCTATCCCATACCCTAAACCTAACCCTAACCCGTACCCTAACCCCAACCCTAACCATAACCCGTACCCTAAAACTAACCCTAACCCTAACCGTGGCCCTAAACCCAGCCCTAAACCTTACACTAATCCTAAACCAAACCCTAACCCACACCTAAACCTAACCCTAACCCGTACCCTAACCGAAACCCGTAACCTAAACTTAACCCTAACCCTAACCTTAACCCGTAAGCTAACCCTATCTTGTACCCTAAACCTAACCCGATCCCGTAACCTAACCCCAAACTTAAACCTAACCTAACGCGTACATTAACCTAACCCTAATCATAACACTAACCCTACCCCATACTCTAACCCTAACCCTAACCCTAACCCGTACCCAAAACCCTAACCCGTACCCTAACCCTAACACTAATGCTAACCTGTACTCTAAACCTAACCCTAACCCTCACCCTAACCCTAAACCTTACTGTAACCCTAACCCATACCATAAGCCTAACCCTAACCCGTACCTTAACCCTAAACCTAACTCGTTACCTAACGCTAACCCTAACACTGACCCTAACCCTAACCCTAACCCGTACCCTAAACTAACCCGTACCCTAACCCTAACACTAACCCGTACCCTAAACCTAAACCTAAACCTAACTAGTACCCTAAACCTAACTTTAAACCTGACCCTAACCCTAACATTAACCTGTACCCTAAGCCTAACCCATACCCTAACCCTAACCCTAATCCCAACCCTAACACTATCCCTAACCCTAACCCTGATCCTAAACCTAACCCTAACCCTTACACTAATCCTAATCCTAACCCACACCTGCACCCTAAACCAAACCCTAACATGTACCCTAACCCTAAACCGTAACCTAAAACTAACCCTAACCCTAAACTTAACCCGTACGCTAACCTTATCCCGTACACTAAACCTAACCCTAACCCGTATCCTAACCCTAAACCTAACCCTAAGCCTAACCCGTACATAAACCCTAACCCTAAACCTAACACTAACCCTACCTCGTACTCTAACCCTAACCCTAACCCGTACCCATACCCAAACCCTAACTCTAACCCTTTTCGTAAACCTAACACTAACCCTAACCCGTAATCTAACCCAAACCCTAACCCTAACCGTACTCTAAACCTAACCCTAACTCGTACCCTAACCCTAACCCTGACCCTAACCCTAACACTTACCCTAAACCTAACCCTAACCCTAACTCATACCCTAACCCTAACCCTAACCCTGACACTAATGCTAACCCTAACCCGTACCCAAATCCTAACCCATACCCTAACCCTAAACCTAACCATAACCCTAACCCGTACCATAAACCTAACCCTAACCCTTGACCTAACGCGTACCCAACTCTATCTCGTACACTAATCCTAACCCTAACCCAACCCAAACCCTAACAGTAACCTAACCCATACCCTAGCGCTAAACCTAACCCTAAACCTAAGCCTAACGCGCACCCTAAACCTAAACCTAACTCTAACCCGAACCATAACCCTTACCCGTACCCTAACCCTAACCCATACCCTAACACTAACCCTAAACTTAACTGTAACCCTAACCCGTACACTAACCCTAAAACTAACCCGTACCCTAACCCCACCCCTACCCTAACCCGTACCATAACCCTATCGCTAAACCTAACCCTGACCCTAAACCTATCCCTAACCCGTATCCTAACCCTAACCCGCACCTAAACCTAACCCTAACCTGTACCCTAACCCTAATCCGTAACCTATACCTAACCCTAACCCTAACTTAACCCGTACACTAACCCTATCACATACCCTAAACTTAACCCTAACCCGTACCCTAACCCTAACCCTATCCGTACACTAACCCTAACCCTAACCCTAACCCTAAAACTAACCCTAACCCTTACTCTAACACTAACCCTAACCCTAACCCTAAGCCGTACTCTAACCCTAACCCGTACCCTAACACTAACCCTTACCCTAACCCTAAACCTAACCCGTACCCTAACCCTAAACGTAACCCTAACCCATACCAAAACCCTAACCCTAACACGTACCCTAAGCTAACCCTAACCCTAAACCTAAACCGCACACTAAACCTAACCCTAACCCTACACCTAACACGTACACTAACTCTAAACCGTACCATAACCTTAACCCTAACCCGTACCGTAACCCTAACACTGAACCTAATCCTAAACCTAAACCTAACCCTAACCCTAACCCGTAGACTAACCCTAACACGAACCTTAACCCTAACCCATACCGGTACCCTAAAACTACGCATAGCCTAACCCTAACCCTAACCCTAACCCCTAACCGTAACCCTAAACCTAACCCTAACTCTTAACCTAACATGTACCCAAACAGTAAACCTAACCCGCACCCTAACACTAACCCAAACCCGTACTCTAACGCTAACCCTAACCCTAAGCTTAACCGGCACCCTAAACTTAACCCTAATCTTAACCCTAACCATAACCCTTAACCGTAACCTAACCCTAACCCATACCCTACCCGAACCCTAACCTTAACTGTAACCCTAACTCGTACCCTAACCCTAAAAATAACCCGTACCCTAACCACAACCCTAACCTTAAAGCGTACACTAAAACTAACCCTAACCCTAACCCTGACGCTAAACCTAACCCTAACCGCACACTAACCCTAACCCTAAACCTAACCCTAACCCTAACACTAACCCTATCCCGTACTCTAAACCTAACCCTAACCCTAATCCTAACCCTAACCCTTACTCCAACCTTAACCCTAACCCTAACACTAACCATAACCCTAACACTAACCCTAACCAGTACTCTAAACCTAAACGTAAACCTAACACTAACCCTAACACCCTACTATAATCCTAACGCTAAACCTAACCCTTGCCCTATCCCTATCTCGTACCGTAACCCGAAACCGTACCCAACCCTAAACCTAACCCTAAACCTAACACTAACCCTGTCCCTAACCCTAACCCTAATCCCGTACCCTAAACCTAACCCTAAACCGCATCCTAAACCTAACCCTAAACCTAGACCTAACCCGTAGCCTAACCCTAACCCGTACCCTAACACTACCCCGTACCCTAACCATAACACTAACCCTACCCCTACCCCTTCACTAGCCATAACCCTAACCCATACCCTAACCCTAACCCGTAACCTAACCCTAACCCAGGGCCTAACTCTAACCTGCACCGTAAACCTAACACTAATCCTAGACATAACCCGGACCCTAACCCTATCCCGTACCCTAACCCTAGTCCTAACCCGTATCCTAACTCTAACACTAACCCTAACCCGTACACTAACCCTCACCCGTACACTAACCCTCAACCTAACCCGTACCTTAACCCTAATCTGCACCGAAACCTAACCCTAAACTGTACCCTAACCCTAACCCGTAACCTAAACGTAACCCTAACCCTAAACTTAACCCGTACACTACCCTAACTCTAACCCTAACCCTATCCGTACACTAACCCTAACCCTAACCCTAACACTAACCCTAACCCGTACCCTAACCCTAAACCTAACTCGTACCCTAACCCTCACCCTAAGCCTGACCCTAAACCTAACCCTAACCAATATCCTAAACCTAACCCATAACCTAAACCTAACCCTAACCCTAAACTTAACCCGTACGCTAACCCTATCCCGTACCCTAAACCTAACCCTAATGCATTCAGTAACCCTAACCCGTAAACTAACCTTAACCCTAACCCTAAACCTAACCCTAACCCTGACCCTAATCTTAACCCTATCCCGTACCCTAACCCTAAACCGTACCCTAACCCTAACCCTAAACCTAACCCGTACTCTAAACCTAAACGTAACCCTAACCCGTCCCCAAACCCTAAACCTAACACGTACCCTAACTTAACCCTAAGCCTAACCCGCACCCTAAACCTAAACCTAACCCTAGACCTAACACGTATACTACCCCGATACTGTACCCTAAACTTAAAACTCAAAGGTAACGTAACCCTAACACTAACCCTAACCCTAACCCTAACCCTAACCCTAACCCGTACACTAACCCTAACCCGAACCCTAACCCGTACCCTAACCCGTACCCTAAACCTAACCCGCACCTAACCTAACCCAAACCCGTACCCTAACCTTAACCCGTAACCTAAACCTAACACTAACCCTAAACTTAACCTGTACACTAACCCTATCCCGTACCCTAAACCTAACCCAAACCCGTACACTAACCCTAACCCTAACCCTAACCTTATCCATACAATAACCCTAACCCTAACCCTAATACTAACCCTAACCCGTACTCTAACCCTAACCCTAACCCTAAACCTAACCCTAACCCGTACTCTAACCCTAAAACTAACCCGTACCCTAACCCCAACCCTAACCCTAACCCTTACCCTAACACTAACCCGTCCCCTAACAGTAACCCTTACCCTAACCCTAAACCTAACCCATACCCTAACCCTAAACGTAACCCTAACCCGTACCCAAACCCTAACCCTAACACGTACCCTAACCCTAACCCTAACCCTAACCCGCACACTAAACCTAAACCTAAACCTAGACCTAACACATACACTAAACCTATCCCGTACCGTAAACTTAACACTAAACCGTACCGTACACCTAACACTAACCCTAACCCTAACCCTAACCCTATCCCGTACACTAACACTAACCCGAACCCTAAGCCTAACCCTAACCCTAAACGTACCCTAACCCTAATCCTAACCCTAACACTAACACTAACCCTAACCCGTACTCTAAACTAACCCTAAACCTAAACCTAACCCTATCCCGTACTCTAACCCTAACCCTAAACCTAACACTAACCATAACCCTAAATCTAAACCAAACCCGTTCTCTAACCCTAACCCTAACCCTAACACTAAACCTAACCCCCTACTATAACCCTAACCCTAAACCTAACCCTAACCCTAACTCTAACTCGTACCGTAACCCGAACCCGTACCCTAACCCCAACCCTAACCTTAAACCTAACCCTAACACTGACCGTAACCTGAAACCTAATCCCGTACCCTAACCCTAACCCTAACCCGCATCCTAAACCTAACCCTAACCCTAGACCTAACCCGTACCCTAACCCTAACCCGTACCCTAACACTAAACCCAACCCTAACCCTAACCCATACCATAACCCTAACGCTAACCCTAACCCGTACCCTAAACCTAACCCGTACCCTATCCCTAACCCGATGCCTAACCCTAACCCACACCCTAAACCTAACCCTAACCCTAGACCTAAACTGTACCGTAAACCTAACCCTAACCCTAGACCTAAACCGTACCCTAAACCTAACCCTAACCCGTAACCTAACCCTAAACCTAACCCTAAGCCTAACCCGTACATTAACCCTAACCCTAACACTAACACTAACCCTACCCCGTACTCTAACCCTAACCCTAACCCTCACCCTAATCCTAACCCGTACTATAACCCTAACCCGTACCATAACCCTAAACCTAACCCGTACCCTAACCCTAACCCTAATTCGTACCCTAACCCTAATCATAACCCGGACCGTAACCCTAACCCTATTCCATTCCCTAAACCTAAACTGTACCCTAACCCTAAACCTAACTCTAACCCGTATCCTAAACCTAACCCTAACCCGTACCCTAACCCGTACCCTAACCCTAAACCTGACCCTCAACCTAACCCTAACCCGTACCCTAAACCTAACCCATACTTTAAACCTAACCCTAAACCTAACTCGTACCCTAAACCTAACCCTAACCCTATTTCATACCCTAAACCTACCCTAACCCTGACCCTAACCCTAACCCTAAACCTACCCCTAATGCTAAACTGTACCCTAAACGTAACCCTAACCCTCTACCTAACACGAACCCAAACCTATCCCGTAACCTAACCCTAACCCTAACCTGTACCCAAACCCTAACAGTAACCCTAACCCATACCCTAGCGCTAAACCTAACCCTAACCCTAACCCGGACCCTAAACCTAACCCTTACCCTGACCCTAACACTAACCATATCCCATACCCCGACCCTAAACCGTACACAAACACTAACCCTAAACCTAACCCATACCCTAAACCTAAACGTAACCCTAGCCCGTAACCAAACCCTAACCCAACTTTAACCCTAACACTAACCCGTACCCAAACCCTACCCGTAGACTAATCCTAACTCTAACCCTAACCCCTAAACCTAAGCCTAACCCTAACCCTTACCCGAACCCGTACCCAAACGTTAAACCTAACCCATACCCTAACACTAACCCAAACCCGTACTATAACCCAAACCATAACCCTAACCCTAACCCTAAACCGCACCCTAAACTTAACCCTAAACCTAACCCAAACCATAACCCTTAACCGTAACCTAACCCTAACCCATACCCTAACCCTAATCCTAACACTATCTGTACTCTAACCCTAACCCTAACCCTACCCCGTACTCTAACCTTAAACATAACCCTAACACTAACCCGTACCCTAAACCTAACCCTAACCCTAACTTGTACCCTAACCCTAACCCTAACCCTGGCCCTAACCCAAACCCTAACCCGTACCCTAAACCTAACTCATAGCCTAACCCTAACCCTAAACCTAACCCTAACACTATCCCGTACCCTAAACCTAACCCTAACCCTTGTCCTAACCCGTACACAACCCTATCCCGTACCCTAACCCTAACCCTAACCCGTACCCAACCCTAAGAGTAACCCTAACCCATAGCCTAGCGCTAACCCTAACCCTAACCCTAAGCCTAACCCGCACCCTAAAACTAAACCTAACCGTCACCCTAACCATAACCCTTACCCGTACCCTAACCCTAACCCATAACCTAACACTAACCCTAACCTTAACCGTAAACTACCCCGTACCCTAACACTAAAACTAACCTGTACCGTAACCCTGACCCTAAACCTAATCCGTACCATAACCCTATCCCTAAACCTAACCCTGACCCTAAACCTAACCCTAACCCGTACCCTAACCCTAACCCGCACCTAAACCTAACCCTAACCCGTACCCTAACCCTAACCTGTAACCTAAACCTAAATCTAAACCTAAACTTATCCCGTACACTAACCCTATCCCGTACCCTAAACCTAACGCTAAACTGTACCCTAAACCTAACCTTATCCGTACACTAACCCTAACCCTAACCCTAACACTAACCCTAACCCATACTCTAACCCTAATCCTAACCCTAAACCTAACCCTAACCCGTACTCTAACCCTAACCCGTACCCTAACACTAACCCTTACCATAACCCTAAACCTAACCCGTACCCTAACTCTAAACGTAACCCTAACCCGAACCGAAACCCTAAAACCTAACACGTACCCTAACCCTAACCCTAACCCGCACACTAAAACTAACCCTAACTCTAGACCTAACACGTACACTAAGCCTATCCTGTACCGTAAACTTAACCCTAACCCGTACCGTAACCCTAACCCTAACCCTAACCCTAACCCTAACACTAACCATAATCCTAACACTAAACCTAACCCGTACTCTAACCCTAAACCTAACACTGACACTAACACTAACCCCCTACTATAACCCTAACCCTAAACCTAACCCTATCCATAACCCTAACTCGTACCATAACCCGAACCCCTACCCTAACCCTAAACCTAACCCTAAACCTAACCCTAACCCTGACCCTAACCCTAAACCTAAACCGTACCCTAAGCCTGACCCTAACCCGCATCTAAACCTAACCATATCCCTAGACCTAACCCGTACCCTAATCCTAACCCGTACCCTAACACTAACCCTAACCCTAACCCTAAACCGTACCATAAACCTAACACTAACCCTAACCCGTACCCTAACCCTAACCCGTACCCTAACCCTTACCCGATGACTAACCCTAACCCACTCCCTAAACCAAACCCTAACCCTAGACCTAACCCGTGACTTAAACCTATCTCGTACCTTAACCCTAATGCTAACATGTCCCTAACCCTAGACCTAACCTGTACCCTAACCCTAACCCATACCCTAACACTAACCCTAACCCTAAACCTAAACCGTACCCTAACCTTAACCCTAACCCTAACACTAACACTAAACCTAATCCTAAACCTATCCCGTACACTAACCCTATCCGTAACCCATACCCGTACCCTAACCCTAACCCGAACTCTAACCCTAAAACTAAACCTACCCCATACTCTAACCCTAAACCAAACCGTAACCCTAACCCGTACCCTAACCCGTAACCTAACCCTAACCCTAACCTGTACGCTAACACGTACCATAACACTAACCCTAATCCTAAACCTAACCCTAAACCTAACCCATACCCTACCCCTCACCCTAACCCATACCCTAACCCTAACTCATACCCTAAACCTAACCCTTTCCCTAACTCCTAACCCTAACCCTAACCCGTAACCTAAACCTAACCCTAACCCTAACTCATACCCTAAACCTACCCTAAACCTGACCCTAACCCTAACCCTAACCCATACCCTAAGCCTAACCCATACGTTAACCCTAACGATAAACGTAACCCTAACCCTAAACCGTATAATAAACGTAAACCTAACCCTCTACTAACCCGTACCCAAACCTATCCCGTAACCTAACCCTAACCCTAACCCGTACCCAAACCCTAACAGTAACCGTAACCCATACCCTAGCGCTAACCCTAACCCTAACCCAGATCCTAAACCTAACCCTTACCCTGACCCTAAAACTAACCCTATCCCGTACCCTAACCCTAAACCGTACATGAACCCTAACCCTAAGCCTAACCCATACCCTAACCCTAACCCTAACCCTAACCCGTACACTAACACTAACCCTAACCCTACACTTACCCTAATGCTAACCCTAACCCTAACCCTAACACTAACCCTATCCCGTACTCTAACCTAACCCGAACCCTAAACCACACCCTAACCCGTACTCTAACCCTAACCCTAACCCTAAACTTACCCTAACGTTAACCCTAACCCTAACACTAACACTAACCCTAACCCGTACTCTAACCTAACCCTAACCCTAACACTAACCATAACACTAACACTAAACCAAACACGTACTCTAACCCTAAACCTAACCCTAACACTAACCCTAACCCCCTACTATAACCCTAACCCTAAACCTAACCCTAAACCTAACCCTAACTCGTATCGTAACCCGAACTCGTAACCTAACCCTAACCCTAACCTTAACCTAACCCTAACCCTGCCCCTAACCCTAAACCTAATCCCATACCCTAACCCTAACCCTAACCCGCATTCTAAACCTAACCCTAACCCTAGACCTAACCAGTACCGTAACCCTAACCCATACCCTAAAACTAACCCTAACCATAACCTTTACCATAACACTTACACTAACTCTAACCCGTACCCTAACCCTAACCCGTACCCTATCCATAACCATATGGATAACCCTAACCCACACCCTAAACCTAACACTAACCCTAGACCTAAACCGTACCCTAAACCTATCCTGTAACCTAAACCTAACGCTAACCTGTACCCTAACCCTAACACTAACACTAACTCTAATCCTAAACCTATCCCGAACACTAACCCTAACCCTAACCCGTACCCTAACCCTAACCCTAACACTAACCCTAACCCTGACCCTAACCCTAACACTAATCCTGTACCCTAACCCTAACCCTAACCCATACTCTAACCCTAACCCTAACCCTAACCCGTACCATAAACCTAACACTAACCCTAACCAGTACAAAAACCCTAACACGTACACTAACCCTAACCCGATGCCTAACCCTAACCCACACACTAAACCTAACACTAACCCTAGACCTAACACATACCCTAAACCTATCCCGTACCCTAACCCTATCGCTAACCTGTCCCCTAACCCTAACTCTAACACTAACCCTAATCCTAACCCTATCCCGTACACTAACCCTAACCCGTACCCTAACCCTAACCCGTACCATTACACGTACCTTAACCCTAACCCTAACCCGTACACTCACCCGTAACCTAAACCTAACCCTAACTTGTACGCTAAGATGTACCATAACCCTAACCCTAATCCTAAACTGACCCATAAACCTAACCCATACCCTCACCCTCACCCTCATCCATACCCTAACCCTAACTCATACCCTAACACTAACCCTTACCTAACCCCTAACCCTAACCCGTACCCTAAAGCTAACCCTAACCCTTGACCTAATCCGTACCCAAACCTATCGCGTACCCTACCCCTAACTCGTACCCAAACACTAACAGTAACCATAACCCATTCCCTAGCACTAAACCTAACCCTAACCCTAACCCTAACCCGGACCCAAAAGTTAACCCTAACCCTGACCCTAAAACTAACCCTATCCCGTACCCTAACCCTAAACCGTACCCAAACCCTAACCCTAACCATAATCTAACACTAACCCTAAACCTCACCCTAACCCTACCCCATACTGTAACCCTAACCCTTACCATAACCCTAACCCTAACCCGTACCCTAACCCTAACCCTAACTCGTACCCTAACCCTAAACCTAACCCTGACCCTAAACCTAACCCTAACCCGTAACCTAAACCTAACCCGTAATTTAACCCTAAACCTAACCCGTACCCTAAACCTAACCCTAACACTAATTGTACCCTAAACCTATCCCTAACCCTTACCCTAGCCCTAACCCTAACCCGTACCCTAAGCATAACCCATACCCTAACCCTAACCCTAAAACTAACCCTAACCCTAACCCGTATACTAAACCTAACACTTACCCTTGACCTAACCTGTACCCAACCCTATCCCGTACCCTAACCCTAACCCGTACCCAAACCCTAACAGTAACCCTAACCCATACCCTAGCACTAACCCTAACCCTAACCGGACCCAAAACCTAACCCTAACCTTGACCCTAACACTAACCCTATCCCATACCCTAACCCTAAACCATACCCGAACCCTAACCCTAAACATAACCCATACCCTAACCCTAAACGTAACCCTAGCCCGTACCCAAACCCTAACCCTAACACGTATCCTAAACCTAACCCTAACCCTAACCCGCACACTAAACCTAACCCTAACCCTAGACCTAACACGTACACTAACCCTATCCCGTACCCTAAACTTAACCCTAACCCGTACGTGTCCCTAAAACTAACCCTAACCCTAACACTAACCCGTACACTAACCCTAACCGAACCTTAAACCTAACCCTAACCCGTACCCTAACCCTACACATAGCCTATTCCTAACTCTAACCCTAACCCCTAACCCTAAGCCTAACCAAACCCTTACCCGAACCCATACCCAAATGGAAAACCTAACCCGTACCGTAACACTAACCCAAATCCGTACTCTAACCCTAACCATAACCCTAACACTAACCCTTACCCACACCCTAAACTTTACATTAACCCTACCCCAAACCATAACCCTTAACCCTAACCTAACCCTAACTCATAACCTAACCCTAACCCTAACCTTAACCATAACCCTAATCTTTAACCTAACCCTAAAACTAACCCAAACCCTAAACCCAACCCTAACCCTAACCCGTACCCTAACACTAACCCTATGCCTAACCCTGACCCTAAACCTAACCCTAACCCTTACACTAACCCTAAACCTAACCCAACCCGCACCCTAAACCTAACCCTAACCCGTACCCTAACTCTAACCCGTAACCTAAACCTAACCCTAACCCTAAACTTAACCTGAACACTAAACCTATCCCGTACCCTAAACCTAACCCTAACCCGTATCTTAACCCTAACCTAACCCTAAGCCTAACCCGTCATTTAACCCCAACCCTAACCCTAACACTAACCCTACCCCGTACTAACCCTAACCCTAACCCTAACCCGTACCCTAAACCTAACCCTAACCCTAACTCGTACCCTATCCCTAACAGTAAACATGACCCTAACCCTAACCCTAACCCATACCCTAAACCTAACACATACCCTAATCCTAACCCTAAACCTAACCCTAACCCTAACCTGTACCCTAACTCTAACCCGTAATCTAAACCGAACCCTAACCCTAAACTTAAACTGTTCGCTAACCCTATCCCATACCCTAAACCTAACCCTAACCCGTATCTTAACCCTAACCTAACCCTAAGCCTACCCCGTCGTTTAACCCCAACCCTAACCCTAACACTAACCCTACCCCGTACTAACCCTCACCCTAACCCTAAACCGTACCCTAAACCTAACCCTAACCCTAACTCGTACCCTATCCCTAACAGTAAACATGACCCTAACCCTAACCCTAACCCGTACCCTAAATCTAACCCATACCCTAATCCTAACCCTAAACCTAACCCTAACCCTAACCCGTACCCTAAACCTAAACCTAACCCTTCACCTATCCCGTACCCAACCCTATCCTGTACCCTAACCCTAAGCCTAACCCGTACCCAAAACCTAACAGTAACCCTAACCCATACCTTAGTGCTAACCCTAACCCTAACCCTAAGCCTAATGCGCACCCTAAACCTAAAACTAACCCTAACCCTAACCATAACCCTTACCCGTACTCTAACCCTAACCCATACCCTAACACTAACCATAACCTTAACCGTAACCATAACCCGTACCCTAACCCAAAAACTAACCCGTACCCTAACACCAACCCTAACCCTAACCCGTACCATAATCCTATCCCTAACCCTAACCCTGAACCTAAACCTAACCCTAACCCATACCCTAACCATAACCCGCACCTAAACCTAACCCTAACCGGTACCCTAACTCTAACCCATAACCTAAACCTAACCCTAACCCTAAACTTAACCCGTACACTAACCCTATCCTGTACCCTAAACCTAACCCTAACCCGTACCCTAACCCTAACCCTAACACTAACCCTAAACTGTACCCAACCCCTAACCCTTTCCCTAACCCTAACACTAACCCTAACCGTATTCTAACCCTAACACTAACCCTAACCCGTACTGTAACCCTAACCCATAACACACCGAACCCTAACCCGTACCCTAACCCTAACCCTAACTCGTACCCTAACTCTAACCCTGACCCAAACACTAATGCAAACCCGTAACCTAAACCTAATCTGTACCCTAACCCTAACCCTACCCCGTACCCTAAACCTAACCCTAACCCTAACTCGTACCCTAACCCTAACCCTAACCCTGACCCTAACCCTAACCCTACCACGTACCCTAAACTTAATCCATACCCTTACCCTACCCCTAAACCTAACCCTAACCCTAACCCGTACCCTAAACCTAACCCTAACCCTTGACCAAACCCGTACCAAACCCTATCCCGTACCCTAACCCTAACCCTAACCCGTACCCTAACCCTAACAGTAACCCTAAAGCATACCCTAGCGCTAACCGTAACCCTAACCCTAAGCCTAACCCCCACCCTAAACCTAAACCTAACCATAACCCTAACCATAACCCTTACCCGTACCCTAACACTAACCCTATCCTTTACCGTAACCCTAACCCGAATCCTAACCCTAAAACTAACGCATACCCTAACCCCAACCCTAATCCTAACCCGTACCATAACCCTATCCCTAAACTTTACCCTGACCCTAAACCTAACCATAACCCGTAATCTAACCCTAACCCGCACCTAAACCTAAACCTAACTTGTACCCTAACCCTAACCAGTAACCTAAACCTAACCCTAACCCGTACCCTAACCCTAACCCTAACCCTTCCTCAAACCCTAACACTAACCCTAACCCGTACTCTAAACCTAACCCTAACACTAACCCTAACCGTACTCTTACCCTAACCCTAAAATCACCCTAACACTAACCCGTACTGTAACCATAACCTGTAATATAACCCTAATCTTAACCCGTTCAATAACCCTAACCCTAAACCTAACCCTAACCCTGACCCTAACCCTAACCCTAACTGTAACCCTAACCCTAAACTGTAAACCTAACCCGTACCCTAACACTAAGGCAAACCCGTACTCTAACACTAACCCTAACCCTAACCCGCACCCAAAACTTAACCCTAATCCTAACACAAACCATAACCCTTAACCGTAACCTAACACTAAACCATACCCTAACCCTAACCCTAACCTTAACCATAACCTTAACCTGTACCCTAACCCTAAAACTAACCCGTACCCTAACACCAACCCTAACCGTAATCCGTAACCTAACACTAACCCTAACCCTAACCCTGACCCTAAACCTAACCCTAACCCTTACACTAACCCTAACCCTAACCCTAACCCGCACCCTACAACTAACCCTAACACGTACCCTAACCCTAACCCGTAACCTAAACCTAACCCTAACCCTAAACTTAACCTGTACGCTAACCCTATCCCGTACCCTAAACCTAACCCGAACCCGTATCCTAACCCTAAACCTAACCCTAAGCCTAACCTGTACATTAACCCTAACTCTAACCCTAACACTAAACCTAACATGTACTCTAAACCTAACCCTAACCCTAACCCTCACCCTATCCCTAACCCGTACTGTAACCCTAACCCGTACCATAACCCTAACCCTAACCATACCCTAACCGTAACCCTAACTCGTACACTAACCCTAACCCTAAAAATGACCCTAACCCTAACCCTAACCCGTACGCTAACCTAACCTGTACCCTAACCCTAACCATAACCCTTACTCATAACTTAAACCTAACCCTAACCCTAACTCATACCCTAACCCTAACCCACACCCTGACCCTAACCCTAAAGCTAACCCGTACCCTAATCCTAACCCATAACCTAACCCTAACTCTAACCCTAACCCGTACTATAACCCTAACCTTAACCCTAACCCTAAACCTAACACTACCCCGTACTCTAACCCTATCCCGTAGCCTAACCCTAACTGTAACCCAAACCCCTAACTCTTACCTGAACCCTTACCCTATCCCGGCCCAAACGGTAAACCTAAACCATACCCTGACACTAACGCAAACCCATACACTAACCCTAACCCTAACACTAACCCTAACCCTAAACCGCACACTAATCTTAACCCTAACCCTAAGCCTAACCATAACCCTTAACCGTACCCTAACCCTAACCCACACCCTAACCCTATCCCTAACTTTAATTGTAACCCTAACCGTACCCGAACCCTAAAACTAACCCGTACCCTAACGCCAACCCTAAGGCTAACCCATAACCTAACACTAACCCTAACCCTAACCCTGACCCATAACCTAAACATAACCCGTACACTGACCCTAACCCTAACCCGCACCCTAAACCTAACCCTAACCCGTACCCTAACCCTAACCCATAACCTAAACCTAACCCTAACCTTAAACTTAACCCGTACGCTATCCCTATACCGTACCCTAAACCTAACCCTAACCCGTAACCTAACCCTACACCTAAGCCTAAGCCTAACCCGTACATTAACCCTAACCCTAACCCTAACAATAACCATACCCCGTACTCTAACCCTAACCCTAACCCTAACCCATACCCTAACCCGTACCCTAAACCTAAGGCTTTCCCTAACCCTGACACTATCCCTAAGCTGTACTCTAACCCTAACCCTAACCCTAACCCTAACTCTAACCGTATTCTAACCCTAACCCTAACCCTCACCCTTACCCTAACCTGTACTGTAACCCTAAACCATAATATAACCCTAACCCTAACCAGTACCCTAACCCTAACCCTAACTTGTACCCTAACTCTAACCCTGACCCAAACACTAATGCAAACCCGTAACCTAAACCTAACCTGTACCCTAACACTAATCCTAACTCTACCCCGTACCTTAAACCTAACCCTAACCCTAACTCGTACCCTAACCATAACCCTAACCCTGACACTAATCCTAACCCTAACCCGTACCCTAAACCTAACCCTAACTCGTACCCTAACTCTAACCCTGACCCAAACACTAATGCAAACCCGTAACCTAAACCTAACCTGTACCCTAACCCTAATCCTAACTCTACCCCTTACCTTAAACCTAACCCTAACCCTAACTCGTACCCTAACCATAACCCTAACCCTGACACTAATCCTAACCCTAACCCGTACCCTAAACTTAACCATACCCTAACCCTAACCCTAAACCTAACCCTAACCCTAACCCGTACCCTAAACCTAACCCTAACCCTTGACCATGCCCGTACCCAAACCTATCCCGTACCCTAACCCTAACCCTAACCCGTACCCTAACCCTAACAGTTACCCTAACCCATACCCTAGCGCTAAACGTAACCCTAACCCTAAGCCTAACCCCACCCTAAACCTAAACCTAACCCTAACCCTAAACATAACCCTTACCCGTACCCTAACCCTAACCCTTACCCTAACACTAACCCTAACCCTAACCCGAATCCGTACCCTAACGCCAACCCTAACCCTAACCCGTACCATAACCCAACCCCTAAACTTAACCCTGACCATAAACCTAACCATAACCTGTACCCTAACCCTAATCCGCACCTAAACCTAACCCTAACTTGTACCCTAACCCTAACCCGTAACCTAAACCTAACCCTAACCCGTACCCTAACCCTAAACCTAACCCTTTCTCAAACCCTAACACTAACCCTAAACCGTACTCTCACCCTAACCCTCACCCTAACCCTAACCGTACTCTAACCCTGACCCTAACCCTCACCCTAACTCTAACCCGTCCTGTAACCCTTACCCGTAACATAACCCTAAACCTAACCTGTTCCCTAACCCTAACCCTAAACCTAACCCTTACCCTGACCCTAACCCTAACCCTCACCCTCACCCTAACACGTACCCTAACCCTAACCCTACCCTAAACCGCACACTAAACCTAACCCTAACCCTAGACCTAACATGTACACTAACCCTATCCCGTACCCTAACCTTAACCCTAACCCATACCGTAACCCTAACACTAACCCTAACCCTAACCCGTACCCTAACCCTACCCGTATCCTAACCCTAACACTAACCCTAACCCCCAACCCTAACTCTAACCCTTACCCTAACCCGTACCCAAATGGTAAACCTATCCCGTACCCTAACACTAACCCAAACACGTACTCTAATCCTATCCCTAAACCTAACCCGTACCCTAACCCGTACCCTAACCCTTCCCGTAGCCTAACCCAAACTGTAACCCTAACCCCTAACACTAACCCTAACCCTAACCTTAACCCTTACCTTAACACGTACCCAAATGGTAAACCTAAAACTTACCCTAACACTAACCCAAACCCGTAGTCTAAACCTAACCCTAACCCTAACCCTAACCCGCACCCTAAACTTAACACTAACCCTAATGAAAACCATAACCCTTAACCGTAACCTAACCCTAACCCATACCCTAACCCTAACCCTAAACTTAACGGTAACCCTAACTCGTACCCTAACACTAAAACTAACCCGTACCCTAACCCCAAACCTAACCTTAACGCGTACACAAACACTAACCCTAACCCTGACCCTAAACCTAACCCTAAACGCACACTAACCCTAACCCTAAGCCTAACACTAACACTAAACCTATCCCGTACTCTAAACCTAACCCTTACCCTAACCCTAACCCTAACCCGTACTCTAACCTTAACCCTAACCCTAACACTAACCATATCCCTAACACTAACCCTAACCAGTATTCTAAACCTAAACATAACCCTAACACTAACCCTAACCCCATACTATAATCCTAACCCTAATCCTAACCCTTACCCTAACCCTAACTCGTACCATAACCCGAACCCGTACCCAACCCTAACCCTAACCCTAAACCTACCCTAACCCTGACCCTAACCCTAACCCTAATCCCGTACCCTAAACCTAACCCTAACCCGCATCCTAAACCTAACCCTAACCCTAGACCTAACCCGGAGCCTAACCCTAACCCGTACCCTAACACTAACCCTAACCCTAACTCGTACACTAACCATAACCCTAGCCCATACCCTAACCCTAACCCGTACCCTAACCCTAACCCAGGGCCTAAATCTAACCCGCACTGTGAACCTAACCCTAACACTAGACATAACCCATACCCTAACCCTATCCCGTACCCTAACCCTAGTCCTAACCCGTATCCTAACCCTAACACGAACCCTAACGCTAACACTAACCCTAACCCGTACACTAACCCTAACCCTAACCCTAACCCGTACCCTAACCCTAACCCGCACTGAAACCTAACCCTAACCCGTTCCCTATCCCTAACCCATAACCTAAACCTAACCCTAACCCTAAACTTAACCCGTACACTAACCCTATCCCATACCCTAAACCTAACCCTATACCGTACCCTAACCCTAACTCTAACCCTAACACTATCCGTACACTAACCCTAACCCTAACCCTAACACTAACCCTAACCCGTACCCTAACACTAACCCTTACCCTACACCTAAACCTAACCCGTACCCTAACCCTAAAGGGAACCCTAACCTGTACCAAACCCTAACCCTAACACGTACTCTAACCCTAACCCTAAACCTAACCCTAACCCTAACCCTAACCTTGACCCTAAACCTAACCCTAACCCGTAACCTAACCCTAAACCGTACCCTAACCCTAACCCTAAACCTAACCGGTACCCTAACCCTAAATGTAACCCTAACCCATACCCAAACCCTAAACCTAACACCTACCCTAACCCTAACCTGCACACTAAACCTAACCCTAACCCTACACCTAACACCTACACTAACCCTATCCCGTACCCTAACCATAACCCTCACCCGTAATGTAACCCTAACACTAACGCTAACCCTAACCCTAACCCGTACCCTAATCCTACCCGTAGCCTAACCCTAACTCTAACCCTAACCACTAACCCTAACCCTAACCCTTAACCCTAACTTGTACCCAAACGGTAAACCTAACTCGTAACCTAACACTAACCCAAACCCGTACTCTAACCCTAAACCTAACCCTTACCCGTACACTAACCCGTACCCTAACCCTTCCCGTAGTCTAACCCTAACACTAACCCTAAACACTAACCCTAACCCTAACCATAACCCTTATCCGAACACGTACCCAAACGGTAAACCTAACACGTACCCTAACACTAACCCAAACCCGCACTCTAAACCTAACCCTAACCCTAACCTAGCCCGCACCCTAAACTTAACCCTAACACTAACGCAAACTGTATCCCTTAACCGTAACCTAACCCTAACCCATACCCTAACCCTAACCCTAACCTTAACTGTAACCCTAACTCGTACCCTAACCCTAAACTACCCCGTACCCTAACCCCAACCCTAACCTTAACGCGTACACTAACACTAATCCTAACCCTAACCATGACCCTAAACCTAACCCTGACCACACACTAACCCTTTCCCTAACCCTAACCCTAACACTAACCCTATCCCGTATTCTAAACCTAACCCTAAACCTAATCCTAACCCTAACCCGTACTATAACCTTAACCCTAACCCTAACACTAACCATAACCCTAACACTAACCTTAATCAGTACTCTAACCCTAAACGTAACCCTAACACTAACCCTAAACCCCTACTATAATCCTATCCCTAAACCTAAACCTTACCCTAACCCTAACTCGTACCGTAACCCGAACCCGTACCCAACCCTAACCCTAACCCAAAACCTAACCCTAACCCTGACCCTAACCCTAACCCTAATCCCGTACCCTAACCCTAACCCTAACCCGCATCCTAAACCTAACCCTAACCCTAGATCTAACCCGTAGCATAACCCTAACCCGTACCCTAACACTAACCCGTACCCTAAACCTAACACTAACCCTAACCCTAAGCCGTACACTAAACATAACCCTAACCCATACACTAACCCTAACCCGTACCCTAACCCTAACCCAGGGCCTAACTCTAACCCGCACCCTAAACCTAACCCTAACCCTAGACATAACCCGTACCCTAACCCTATCCCGTACCCTAACCCAAGACCTAACCCGTATCCTAACACTAACACTAACCCTAACCCTAACCCGTACACTAACCCTAACCCTAACTCTAACCCGTACCCATACACTAACCCTAACCCGCACCGAAACCTAACCCTAACCCGTACCCTAACCCTAACCCATAACCTAACCCTAACCCTAAACTTAACCCATACTAACCCAATCCCATACCCTAAACCTAACCCTAACAATAACCCGTACCCTAAACCTAAACCTAACCCTTGACCTAACGCGTACCCAACCCTATCTCGTACCCTAACCCTAACCCTAACCCATACCCAAATCCTAACAGTAACCCTAACCCATACCCTAGCGCTAACCCTAACCTTAACCCTAAGCCTAACGCGCACCCTAAGCCTAAAACTAAAACTAACCCTAACCATAAACCTTACCCGTACCCTAACCTTGACCCATACCCTAACACTAACCCTAACCTTAACCGTAACCCTAACCCGTACCCTAACCCTAAAACTAACCTGTACCCTAACCCGAACCCTAACTCTAACACGTACCATAACCCTATCCCTAACCCTAACCCTGACCCTAAACCTAACCCTGACCCGTACCCTAACCCTAACCCGCACCTAAACCTAACCCTAACCCGTACCCTAACCAGAACTCGTAACCTATACCTAACCCTAACCCTTAACTTAACCCGTACACTAACCCTATCCCATACCCTAAACTTAACCCTCAACCGTATCCTAATCCTTAACCTAACCCTAACCCTATCCGTACACTAACCCTAACCCTAACCCTAACACTAACCCTAACCCGTACTCTAACACTAACCCTAACCCTAAACGTAACCCTAACCCTAACCCGTACTCTAACACTAACCCTAACCCTAAACGTAACCCTAACCCGTGCTCTAACAAAACCCTTTCCCTAACCCTAACCCGTACCCTAAGCCTAACCCATACCCTAACCCTAACCATAAACCTAACCGTAACCCTAACCCGAACCCTAAACCTAACCCTAACCCTTTACCTAACCCCAAGCCAACCCTATATCGTAACCTAAACCTAACCCTAACCCGTACCCAACCCTAAGAGTAACCCTAACCCACATCCTAGCGCTAACACTAAACCTAACCCTAACCCTGACCCGCACCCTAAACCTAAAACTAACCCTAACCCTAACCATAAACCTTACCCTTTCCCTAACACTAAACCATACCCTAACCCTAACCCTAACCATAACCGTAACCCTGACCCATACACTAACCCTAAAACTAACCTGTACCCTAACCCCAACCCTAAACCTAACCCGTACCAAAACCCTATTCCTAACGTTAATCCTGACCCTAAACCTAACCCTAACCCATACCGTAAACGTACCCTACCCCTAACCCTAACCCTAACCCAAAACCTAACCCATACACTAACCCTAACCCGAACACTAACCCTACCCTAACCCGTACCCTAACCCTATCCGTAGCCTAATTCTAACTCTGACCCTAACACCTAACCCTAACCCTAACCCTTACCCTTACCCGTACCCAAGCGTAAACTTAACCTGTACCATATCACTAACCCAAACCCATACTCTAACCCTAACCCTAACCCTATACCGCACCCTAAACTTAACCCTAACCCTAACACAAACCATTCCCTTAACCGTAACCTAACCATAACCCATAACCTAACCCTAACCCTAACCTTAACCATAACCCTAACCCGTACCCTAACCTTAAAACTAACCCGTTCCCTAACCCCAACCCTAACGCTAAACCGTACCCTAACACTAACCCTAACCCTAACCCTGACCCTAAACCTAACCCTAACCCTTACACTAACCCAAACCCTAACCCTATTCCGCACCCTAAACCTAACCCTAACCCGTACCCTAACCCTAAACCGTATCCTAAACCTAACCCTAACCCTAAACTTAACCCATACGCTAACCCTATCCCATACCCAAAACCTCACCCTAACCCGTATCCTAAACCTAACCTAACCCTAAGCCTAACCCGTACATTAATTCTAACCCTAAACCTAACACTAACCCTACCCGTACTCAAACCCTAACCCTAACCCTAACCCGTACCCTAAAACTAACCCTAACCCTAACTCGTACCATACCCCTAACACTAACCCTGACCTTAACCCTAACCCGTACCGTAAACCTAATGCATACCCAAACCCTATCCCTAAACTTAACGCTAACCCGAACCTGTACCCTAAATCTAACCCTAACCCTTGACCTAACCCGTAGCCAACCCTATCCCGTACCCTAAAACTAACCCTAACCCATACCAAAAACCTAACAGTAACTCTAACCCATACCCTAACACTAACCCTAACCTTTACCGTAACCCTAACCCGTAACCTAACCCTAAAACTAACCCGTACCCTAACCCCAACCCTACTCCTAACCCATACCATAACCCTATTTCTAACACTAACCGTGACACTAAACCAAACCCTAACCTGTACCCTAACCCTAACCTGCACCTAAACCTATCCCTAACCCATACCCTAACCCTAAACCGTAACCTAAACCTAACCCTAACCCTAAACTTAACCCATACACTAATCCTATCTGGTACCCTAAACCTAACCCTAACCCATATCCTAACCCCAACCCTAACCCTAACCCTATCCGTACACTAACCCTAACCCTAACACTAACACTAACCCTATCCCGTACTCTAACCCTAACCCTAAACCTAAACCTAACCTTAACCCGTACTCTAACCCTATCCCGTACCCTAACACTAACCCTTAACCTAACCCGAAACCTAACCCGTACCCTAACCCTAAACGTAACCCTAACCCGTACCCAACCCTAACCCTAACATGTACCCTAACCCTAAACATAACCCTAACCCTAAACCTTACCCTAACCCGTACCCAAACGGTAAACATAACACGTACCCTAACACTAACCCAAACCCGTACTCTAACCCTAACCCTAACCCTAACCCTAACACGCACCCTAAGCTTAACCCTAACCCTAAAACAAACAATAATCCTTAACCGTAACCTAACTCTAACCCATACCCTAAACCTAACCCTAAACTTAACTATAACCCTAACCCATACCCTAACCCTAAAACTAAACCGTACCCTAACCCCAACCCTAACCCTAACCCGTCCCCTAAAACTAACCAAAACCCTAACACTGACCCTAAACCTAACCCTAACCCTTACACTAATCCTAACCCTAACCCTAACCCGCACCCTAAACCTAACGCTAACACATACCCTAACCCTAAACCATAACCTAAACCTAACCATAACCCTAAACTTAACCCATACGCTAACCCTATCCCGTAACCTAAACCTAACTCTAACCCGTATCCTAACCATAAACCTAACCCTAATCCTAAACCGTACATTAACCCCAACCCTAACACAAACACCCACACTAATAATACCCCGTACTCTAACCCTAAAACTAACCCTAACCCTAACCCGTACCCTAACCCTAACCCTAAACCTAACCTTAACCCTAACCCTAACACTAACCATAACCTGTACTCTAACCCTAACCCTAACACTAACACTAACCATAACCATACTCTAACACTAACCCTAAACCTCACCCTAACCCTAACCCGTACTGTAACCCTAACCTGTACCATAACCCTAACCCTAACCCATACCCTAACCCTAAACCTAACTCGTACCCTAACCCAAACCCTAACCCTAACCCGTACCCTAAACCTAACCCATACTTTAACCCTAACCCTAACCCTAACCCTAACCCTAACCCTAACCCTAACCATAACACTAACCCTAACCCTAAACCTGATCCTAAACCTAACACTAACTCTAACCCTAAACCGTACTCTAACCCTAACCCTAACCCTAAACCTAACCCTAACCCGTACTCTAACCCTATCCCGTACCCTAAAACTAACCCTTACCCTAACCCTAAACGTAACCGGTACCCTAACCCTAAACGTAACCCTAACCCGCACCCTAAACTTAACCCTAACCCTAACCCAAAACATAACCCTTAACCGTAACCTAACCCTAACCCATACCCTAACCCTAACCCTAACCTTTACCGTAACCCTAACCCATACCCTAACCCTAAAACTAACCCGTACCCTAACCCCAAACCTAACCCTAACCCGTAGACTAACACTAACCCTAACCCTAACCCTAAACCTGACCCTAACCCTTACACTAATCCTAAACCTAACCCTAACCCGCACCCCAAACCTAACCCTAACCCGAACCCTAACCCTAACCCATGACCTAAACCTAACCATAACCCTAAACTTAACCCGTATGCTAACCCTATCCCGTACCCGAAACCTAACCCTAACCCGTATCCTAACCCTAAACCTAACCCTAAGCCTAACCGTACATTAAACCCAAACCTAACTCTAACACTAATCCTACCCTATACTCTAAACCTAACCCTAAACCTAACCCTAACCCGTACACTAACCCTAACCCTAACCCTAACCCTAACCCTAACCCTAACCCTAACACTAATCCTATCCCGTATTCTAAGCCTAAACCTAACCCTAACCCTAACCCTAACCCTAACCCTAACCTTAACCGTACTCTTACACTAACCCTAACCCTCACCCTAACCCTAACCTGTACTGTAATGCTAACCCGTACCATAACCCTAACCCTAACCCATACCCTAACCCTAACACTAACTCGTACCCTAACCCTAAACCTAACCATGACCATATCTCTAACCTTAACCGGTACCCTAAACCTAACCCGTATTTAAACCTAACCCTAACACTAAACCATACCCTAAACCTAACCCTAACCCTAACTCGTACGCTAAAACTACCCTAACCCTGACACTAACCATAACACTAACCCATTCCCTAAGCCTAACCCATACCCTATCTCTAAACCTAAACCTAACCCTAACCCTAACCCGAACCCTAAATGTAAGCCTAACTCTCTACCTACCCGTACCCAAAATATCCCGTACCCTAGACCTAACCCTAACCCGTACCCAAAACCTAACAGTAACCCTAACCCATACCCTAGCGCTAACCCTAACCCTAACCCTAACCCGGATCCTAAACCTAACCCTAACCATTACCCTAACACTAACCCTATCCCGTACCCTAACCCTAAACCGTACACGAACCCTAAAACTAAACCTAACCCATACCCTAACGCTAAACATAACCCTAACCCGTACCCAAACCCTAACCCGAACCTTAACCCTAAAAGTAACCCGTACCCTAACCTTAACCCGTAACCTAAACCTAACCTTAACCTTAAACTTACCCTAACGCTAAACCTAACCCTAACACTAACACTAACCCTAACCACTACTCTAACCTAACCCTAACCCTAAACCTAACCCTCATCCGTACTCTAAACCTAACCCGTACCCTAAAACTAACCCTAACCCTAAACTGTACCATAACCCTAACACTAACCCTAACCCGTACCTAACCCTAACCAGTACCCTATCCCTAACCAGATGCCTAACCCTAACCCACACCCTAAACCTAACCCTATCCCTAGACCTAAACCGTACCCTAAACCTATCCCGTAACCTAACCCTAACGCTAACCTGTACCCTAACCCTAACACTAGCACTAACCCTAATCCTAAACCTATCCCGTATAATAACCCTAACCCTAACCCTAACCCTAACCCGTACCCTAACCCTAACCCTAAACCTAACCCTAAACCTGACACTAACCCTAACCCTAATCCCGTACCCTAACCTAACCCTAACCCGCATCCTAAACCTAACTCTAACCCTAAACCTAACCCGTACCATAAACCTTACACTAAACCTAACCCGTACAAAAACCCTAACACGTACACTAACCCTAACCCGATGCCTAACCCTAACCCACACACTAAACATAACACTAACCCTAGACCTAAACCGTATCCTCAACCTATCCCGTACCCTAACCCTAACGCTAACCTGTACCCTAACCCTAACACTAACACTATCCCTAATCCTAACACTATCCGGTACACTAACCGTAACCTGGACCCTAACCCTAACCCTAAACCTAAACCTAAACCTAACCCTAACCCGTACAGTAACCCTAACCCGTACCCTAACACTAACACTAACCCTAAACCTAACCCTAACCCTGACCCTAAACCTAACCCTAACCTTAAACTTAACCCTAACCCGTAAACTAACCCTAAAACTAACCTATACCCTAACCCCAACCCTAACCCTAACCCATACCCTAACACTAACCCTAACCATAAACTTGACCCTAAACCTAACCCTAACACTTACACTAACCCTAACAGTAACCCTAACCTGCACCCTAAACCTAACCCTAACCCATACCATAACCCTAACCCGTAACCTAAACCTAACCCTAACCCTAAACTTAACCCATACGCTAACCCTATCCCGGACCCTAAACCTAACGATAACCCGTATCCTAACCCTTAACCCGTACACTAACCCTATCCCGGACCCTAAACCTAATGCTAACCCGAATCCTAACCCTAAACCTAACCCTAAGCCTAATCTGTACATTAACCCTAACCCTAACCCTAACACTAACCCTACCCCGTACTCCAACCCTAACCCTAAACCTAACCCTAACCCGTACACTAACCCTAACACTAAACCTAAACCTAACCCTAACACTAACCCTAACACTAACGCTAACCTGTACTCTAACCCTAACCCTAACCCTAACCCTAACCCTGACCCTAAACCTAACCTTAACCAGTACACTAACCCTACCCCTAACCCTAAAACTAACCTGCACCCTAAACCTAACCCTAACCTGTACGCTCACCCTAACCCGTAACCTAAACCTAAACCCAACCCTAAACTTAACCCGTACGCTAACCCTATCCCTTACCCTAAACCTAACCCTAAAACGTAAACTAACCCTAAACCTAACCCTAAGCCAAACCCGTACATTAACCCTAACCCTAACCCTAACACTAACCCTACCCCGTACTCTAACCCTAACCCTAACCTTAAACCTAACCCTAACCCGTACTCTAACCCTAACCCTAACCCTAACACTAACCCTATCCCGTACTCTAACACTAACCCTAACCCTAACCCGTACCCGTACCCTAATCCTAACCCTAAACCTAACCCTAACACTAACCCTAACCTGTACTCTATCGCTAAACCTAACCCTAACCCTAACCGTATTCTAACCCTAACCGTAACCCTTAACCGTAACCTTAACCCGTACTGTAACCCTAAACCATACCATAACCCTAAACCTAACCCGTATCTTAAACCTAACCCTAATTCGTACCCTAACCTTAAACCTGACCCTAACCCTAACACTAACCCGTATCCTAAAACTAACCCATACCCTAACCCTAAACCTAACCCTAACCCGTACCCTAAACCTAACCCTAACCCTGACCCTAACCCTAACCCTAACCCGTACCCTAAGCCTAACCCATACCCTAACCCTAAACCTAATCCTAACCCTAACCCTAACCCGTACCCTAAACCTAACCCTAACCCTTAACCTAACCCGTATCCTAACCCTAACCCTAACCCGTACCCAAACCCTAACAGTAACCCTAAACTATACCCTAGCGCTAACACTAACCGTAACCCTATCCCTAAACAATACCCGTACCCTAACTCTAAACCATACCCTAACCCTAACCCTAAACTTAACCATAACCCTGACCCGTAACCTAAACCTTAAATTAACCCGTACCCTAACACCAACCCTAACCGTAACCTGTACCCTAACCATAACACTAACCCTAACCCACACCAAACCTAACCCAAACCCATAACCTAAGCCTAACCCTAACCCTAAACTTAACCCGTACGCTAACCCTATCCCGTACCCTAAACCTAACCCTAAACCGTAACCTAACACTAAACCTAACCCTAAGCCTAACCCGTACATTAACCCTAACCCTAACACTAACACTAACCCTTCCCCGTGCTCTAACCCTAACCCTAACACTAACCCTAAACCTAACCTGTACCCTAACCATAACACTAACCCTAACCCACACCAAACCTAACCCAAACCCATAACCTAAGCCTAACCCTAACCCTAAACTTAACCCGTACGCTAACCCTATCCCGTACCCTAAACCTAACCCTAAACCGTAACCTAACACTAAACCTAACCCTAAGCCTAACCCGTACATTAACCCTAACCCTAACACTAACACTAACCCTTCCCCGTGCTCTAACCCTAACCCTAACACTAACCCTAACCCGTACCCTAATCCTAACCCTAACCCTAACCCTAACACTAACCCTAACCCGTACCCTAATCCTAACCCTAACCCTAACCCTAACACTAACCCTACCCCGTACTCTAACCCTAACACAAAACCTAACCCTAAACCATACCCTAACCCTAACCCTAACCCTAACTCTAACACTAACCCTAACCAGTACTCTAACCCTAACCCTAACCCTAACCGTACTCTAACCGTAACACTAACCCTCACCCTAACCCTAACCGTACTGTAACCCTAACCCGTATCATAAACCCAACCCTAACCCTAAACTTAATCGTAACCCTGACCCGTACCCTAACCCTAAAACAAAACCGTACCCTAACCCCAACCCTAACCCTAACCCGTACCCTAACCCTATCCCTAACGCTAACACTGACCCTAAAACTAAACCTAACCCGTAACCTATCCCTAACCCTAACACTAACCCTCACTTAAACCTAACCCTAACCCATACCCTACCTTAACCCGTAACCTAAACCTGACCCTAACCCGAAACGTAACCCCTAACCTAACCCTATTCCGTACCCTAAACCTAACCCTAACCCCTACCCTAACGCTAAGCCTAACCCTAAACCTATCCGCACTCTAACCCTAACCCTAACCCTAACCCTAACACTAACCCGTACTCTTACACTAACCCTAAACCTAAATGTAAACCTAAACCATATGCTAACACTAACCCGCACCCTAACACTAACCCTAACCCTAACACTATCTCTAACCCGTTCTCTAACCTTAAACCTAACCCTATCTCTAACCCAAACCCGTACTATAACCCTAAACCTAAGCCTAACCCTAAACCTAACCCTAAACCGTACTCTAAATCTATCCCGTAGCCTAACACTAACTCTAACCCTAACCCCTAACCCTAACCCTAACCCTTACCTAACCCGTACCCAAACGGTAAACCTAACCCGTACCCTAACACTAACCCAAACCCGTACTCTAAATCTAACCCTAACCCTAACCCTAACCCTAAGCCGCACCCTAAACTTAACCCTAACCGTAACGCTAACCATAACCCTTAACCGTACCCTAAACTAACCCTAACTCGTACTCTAAACCTAACACTGAACCTAACCCTAACCCGTACACAAACCCTACCCCGTACTCTAACCCTAACCCTAACTCTAACCCTAACCCGTACCTTAAACCTAAACCTAACCCTAACACTAACCCTACCCTGTACTCTAACCCTAACCCTAACCATAACCGTAACCCTAACCCGTACCCTAAACCTAACCCTAACTCATACCCTATCCCTAACCCTAACCCTGACCTAACCCTAACCCTAACCCGTACCCTAAGCCTAACCCATACCTTAAACATAAACCTAAACCTATCTCTAACCCTATCCCGTACCCTAAACCTAACCCTAACCCTTGTCCTAACCCGTACCCAACCCTATCCCATACCCTAAACCTAACCCTAACCCGTACCCAAACCCTATGAGTAACACTAACCCATACCCTAGCGCTAACCCTAACCCTAACCCTAAGCCTAACCCGCACCCTAAACCTAAACCTAACCGTCACCCTAACCATAACCCTAACCCGTACCCTACCCCTAACCCATAACCTAACACTAACCCTAACCTTAACCATAACCCTAAACCATACCCTAACCCTAAAACTAACCCGTACCGTAACCCCAACCCTAACCCTAACCGTACCATAACCCTATCCCTAATACTAACCCTGACCCTAAACCTAACTCTAACCCGTACCCTAACCCTAACCCGCACCTAAACCTAACCCTAACCCATAACCTAAACCTAACCCTAACCCTAAACTTAACCCCTACGCTAACCCTATCCCATACCCTAAACCTAAACCTAACGCGTACCCTAACCCTAAACCTATCCCTAAGCCTAACCCGTCCATTAACCCTAACCCTAACACTAACCCTAACCCTACCCCGTACCCTAAATCTAACCCTAACACTAACCCTAACCCGTACCCTAACCCTAACCCTAACCCTAACCCTAACACTAACCCTCCCCCGTATTCTAACCCTAACCCAAACCCTAACCCTAACACGTACCATAACCCTAACCCTCACCCTAACCCTAACCCGTACTGTAACCCTAACCCGTAACATAACCCTAAACCTAACCCTAAACTTAACCGTAACCCTGACCCGTAACGTAATCCTAAAACTAACCCGTACCCTAACCCCAACCCTAACCCTAACCTGTACCCTAACCCTATCCCTAACGCTAACCCTGACCTAAACCTAACCCTAACCCGTACCCTAACCCTTACCCGCACCTAAAACTAACCCTATCCGGTACCCTAAACCTAAGCCTAACCCGTAACCTAACCCTAAACCTAACCCTAAGCCTAACCGTAACCCTGACCCGAACCCTAATCCTAAAACTAACACGTACCCTAACCCAAACCCTTACCCTAACCTGTACCCTAACCCTATCCCTAATGCTAACCCTGACCTAAACCTAACCCTAACCCGTACCCTAACCCTAACCCTCACCTAAACCTAACCCTAACCTGTACCCTAACCCTAACCTGTAACCTAAACCTAAACCTACCCTAAAATTAACCCGTAAGCTAACCCTATCCAGTACCCTAAACCTAAACCTAACCCGTACCCTAACCCTAACCCTAAACCTAACTCTAACCCATACCCTAACCCTAACCCGTAACCTAAACCTAAACCTAACCCTAAATTAACCCGTATGCTAACCCTATCCCGTACCCTAAACCTAACACTAACCCTAACCCTAACACCCACCCTAAACCTAAACCTAAACCTAACCCTAACCATAACCCTTAACCGTACCCTAACCCTAACCCATACCCTAACCTTAACCCTAAACTTAACCGTAACCCTGACTCGTACCCTAACCCTAAAATTAACCCGTACCAAACCCCAACCCTAAACTTAACCCGTACCCTAACACTAAAACTAATCCTAAATCTAACCCTAACCCGTACACTAACCCTAACCCTAACCCTAACCCTAACACTAACCCAAACCCGTACTCTAATCCTAACTGTAACCCTAACACTAACCCAAACCGTACTCTAACCCTATCCCTAACCCTCAACCTAACACTAACCCGTACTGTAACCCTATCCCGTACCATATTCCTAACCCTAACGCTAACCTTAAGCATAACCCTGACCCGTAACCTAACCCTAAATCTAACCGGTACCCTAACCCTATCCGTAAGGCTAACCCTGACCCTAAACCTAACCCTAACCCGTACCCTAACCCTAACCCTAATACTAACCCTCACCTAAACCTAATCCTAACCCGTACCCTAACCCTAACCCGTAACATAAACCTAACCCTAAACCTAAACTTAACCCGTACGCTAACCCTATCCCGTACCCTAAACCTAACCCTAACCCGTACCCTAAACCTACCCCTAACCCTAACCCTATCCGCACTCTAACCCTAAACCTAACCCTAAACCTAACACTAACCATAACCCGTACTCTAACCCTAACCCTAAACCTAACCCTAAACCGTACCCTAACCCTACCCCGTAACCTAAACCTAACCCTAACCCTAAACTTAACCCATATGCTAACCCTATCCCGTACCCTAAACCTAACCCTAAACCTGTACCCTAACCCTAACCCATCACCTAAACCTAACCCTAACCCTGAACTTAACCCGTACACTAACCCTATCCCGTAACCTAAACCTAACCCTAAACCATACCCTAACCCTAACCGTAACCCTAACAATATCCGTACACTAACCCTAACCCTAACACTGACACTAACCCTAACCCGTACTCTAACCCTAACCCTAAACCTAAACCTAACCCTAACCCGTTCTCTAACCCTATCCCGTACACTAACACTAACATTTACACTAACCCTAATCCTAACCCATACCCTAACCCTAAACGTAACCCTAACCCATCCCCAAACCCTGACCCTAACACGTACCCTAACCTTAACCTTAACCCTTACCCTAACCCGTACCCAAACGGTAAACCTAACTTGTACCCTAACACTAACCCAAACCCGTACTCTAACCCTAACCCTAACCCTAACACTAACCCTACCCCGTACTCTAACACTAACCCTAACCCTAACCCGTACCCTAACCCTAACACTAACCCTAAAACTAACCCTATCCCATACTTTAACCCTAACCCTAACCCGTACCCTAACACTAACCCTAAAACTAACCCTAACCCTAACACTAACCCTAACTTTTACTCTAACCCTAACCCTAACACTAACCGTATTCTAACCCTAACCCTAAACCTCACCCTAACCCTAATCCGAACTGTAAACCTACCCCGTACCATAGCCCTAACACTAACCAGTACCCTAACCCTAACCCTAATTCGTACCCTAACCCTAAACCTAACCCTGACCCTAACCCTAACCCTAACCCTAACCCGTCCCATAAACCTAACCCGTACCCTAACACTAACCCTAACCCGTACCCTAAACCTAACCCTAACCCTCACCCTAACCCTAACCCTAACCCTAAATCTACCCTAACCCTAACCCTAACCCGTACCCTAAGCCTAACCCATACCCTAACCCTAACCCTAACCCTAGCCCTAACCCTAACCCTAACACTAACCCTACCCCATACTCTAACCCCAACCCTAACCCTAAACCTAACCCCTACCCATACCCTAACCCTAACCCTAAGCCTAACCCTAACCCTAACACTAACCCTATTCCGTACTCTAACCCTAACCCTAACCCTAACCCTAACCCTAACCCTACCGTACTCTAACCCATACCCTAAAACTCACCCTAACCCTAACTCGTACACTAACCCTAACCCTAACACTGACCCTAAACCTAACCTGTACCCTAAACCTAACCCATACCCTAAACCCTAACCTAAACCTACGCCTAACCTTATCCCGTACCCTAAACCTAACCCTAAACCTTGTCCTAACCCGTACCCAACCCTATCCCGTACCCTAACCCTAACCCTACCCGTACCCAAACCCTAAGAGTAACCCTAACCCATACACTAGCGCCAACCCTAACCCTAACCCTAAGCCTAACCCGCACCCTAAACCTAAACCTAACCGTAACCCTAACCATAACCCTTATCCGTACCCTAACCCTAACCCAGAACCTAACACTAACGCTAACATTAACCGTAACCCTAACCCATACCATAACCCTAAAAATAACCCGTACCGTAACCCAAACCTTAACCATAACCCATACCATAATCCTATCCCTAATCCTAACCCGTACCCAAACCCTAACCATATCACGTACCCTAAACCTAACCCTAATCCTAACCCTTACCCTAACCCGTACCCAAACGGTAAACCTAACCCGTACCCTAACACTAACCCAAACCCGTACTCTAACCGTAACCCTACCCATAACCATAACCCGCACCCTCAACTTAACCCTAACCCTAACCCAAACCATAACCCTTAACCGTAACCTAACCCTAACCCATACCCTAACCCTAACCCTTACCTTTACCGTAACCCTAACCCATACCCTAACCCCAAAACTAACCCGTACCCTAACACCAAACCTAACACTAACCCGTACCCTAACACTAACCCTAACCCGAAACCTGAACCTAAACCTGACCCTAACCCTTACACTAATCCTAACCCTAACCCTAACCCGCACCCAAAACCTAACCTTACCCGAACCCTAACCCTAACCCGTGACCTAAACCTAACCGTAACCCTAAACTTAACCCATATGCTAACCCTTCCCGTACCCGAAACCTAACCCTAACCCGTATCCTAACCCTAAACCTAACCCTAAGCCTAAACCGTACATTAAACCCAAACCTAACCCTAACACAAAACCTACCCCTTACTCTAAACCTAACCCTAGCCCGTACACTAACCCTAACCCTAACCCTAACCCTAACACTAATTCTATCCCGTACTCTAACCCTAAACCTAACCCTAAACCTAACCCTAACCCTAACCCTAACCCTAACACTGACCCTAACTCGTACTATAACCCTAACCCTAACCCTAACCGTACTCTAACCCTAACCCTAACCCTCACCCTAACCCTAACCCGTACTGTAAACCTAACCCGTACCATAACCCTAACCCTAACTCGTACCCTAACCCTAACACTAACTCGTACCCTAACCCTAACCATGAGCATAACTCTAACTCTAACCTGTACCCTAAACCTAACCCGTAATTTAAACCTAACCCTAACCCTAACCCTAACCCTAACCCTAACCCTAACTCGTACCCTAAACCTACCCTAACCCTGACCCTAAACCTAACACTAACCCATACCCTAAGCCTAACCCATACACTAACTCTAAACCTAAACCTAACCCTAACCCTAACCAGAACCCTAAATGTAACCCTAACCCTCTACCAAACCCATACCCAAACCTATCTCGTACCCTAACCCTAAAACTAACCCGTACGCAAAACATAACAGTAACCCTAACACATACCCTAGGGCTAACCCTAACCCTAACCCTAACCCGGATCCTAAACCTAACCCATACCCTAAACCTCACCCTAACCCTAACCCGTACTGTAACCCTAACCCATATCATAACCCTAACCCTAACCCGTACCCTAACCCTAACCCTAACCCGTACTCTAAGCCTAAACCATACCCTAACCCTAACCCTAAACCTAACCCTAACCCTAACACTGACCCTAACCCTAACCCTAACCCGTACCCTAAACCTAACCCATACCCTAACCCTAAACCTAACCCTAAGCCATACCCTAAACCTAGCCCTAACCCGTACCCTAACCCTAACCCTAACCCTGACCCTGAACCTAACCCTAACCCGTACCCTAGCCTAACCCATACCTTAACCCTAACCCTAATCCTAACCCTAACCCTAACCCGTACCTAAACCTTACACTAACCCTTGACCTAACCCTTAACCAACCCTACCGTAACCTAACCCTAACCCTAACCCATACCCAACCCTAACAGTAAACCTAACCCATACCGTAGCGCTAACCCTAAACCTAACCCTAACCCTAATCCACACCCTAAACCTAAACCTAACCCTAACACTAACCATAACCCTAAACCGTACCCTAACCCTAACCCATACCCTAACCCTAACCCTAAACTTAACGGTAACCCTGACCCATACCCTAAACCTAAAATTAACTCATACCCTAACCCCAACCCTATCCCTAACCCATAACCTTACCCTAACCCTAAACCTAACACAAACCCTATCCCATACCCAAAACCTAAACCTAACCCGTAACCTAACACTCAACCTAACCCTAAGCCTAACCCGGTCATGAACACTAACCCTAACACTAACACTAAACCTACCCCATACTCTAACACTAATCCTAACTCTAACCCTAACCCGTACCCTAACCCTAACCCTAACTCTAACCCTAACACTAAACCTACCCTGTACTCTAACCCTAACACAAACCCTAACCCTAACCCGTACCTAACCCTAACCATAACCCTAACCCTTACCCTAAAACTAAACCTAACCTGGACTCTAAGCCTAACCCTAAACCTAACACTAACCCTAACCCTAACCGTACTCTAACCTTATCCCTAACCCTCACCTAAACCTAACTCTAACCCTAACCCTAACCCGTACTGTAACCCTAACCCGTACCATAAACCTAACCCTAACCCTAAACTTAATCGTAACCCTGAACCGTACCCTAATCCTAAAACTAACCCGTACCCTAACCCCAATCCTAACCCTAACCCGTACCCTAACCTTCTACCTAACGCTAACCTTGACCCTAAATCTAACCCTAAACTGTACCCTAACCCTAACCCTAACCCTCACCTAAACCTAACACTAACCCGTACCCTAACCCTAACCCGTAACCTAAACCTAACCCTAAACCTAAACTTAACCCGTATGCTAACCCTATCCCGTAACCTAACCCTAACCCTAACCCGTACCGTAACCCTAACCCTAACCCTAAACATATCCGTACTCTAACCCTAACCCTAAACATAACCATAACCCTAACACTAACCCTAACCCGTATTATAACCCTAACCCTAACCCTAAACGTACCCCTAACCCATACTCTAAACCTAACCCGTACCCTAACACTAACCCTAAACCTAACACTATCGCTAATCCGTACTCTAACCCTAAACCTAAACCTAAGTCTAACCCTAACACATATTATAACCCTAAACCTAACCCTAACCCGTACTCTAACCCTATACCATAGCCTAACACTAACTCTAACCCTAACCCCTAACCCTAACCCTAACCCAAAACCTTACCCTAACCCGTACCCAAACGGTAAACCTAACCCGTACCCTAACACTAAACCAAACCCGAACTCTAACCCTAACCCTAACACTAACCATAACCCTAAACCGCACCCTAAACTTAACCCTAACCCTAAACCTAACCATAACACTTAACCTTTCCCTAACCCTAACTTGTATCCTAACCCTAACACTGATCCTAAACCTAGCCATACCCTAACCCTAACCGGTACCCTAACCCTAACCCTAACCCTAACCCTATCCATACTCTAACCCTAACCCTAACCCTACCCCGTACTCTAATCCTAACACTAACTGTAACACTAACCCGTACCCTAACCCTAAACCTAACCCTAACACTAACCCTACCCCGTAGTCTACCCTAACCCTAAACCTAACACTAACCCGTACTCTAAACCTAACCCTAACCCTAACTCGTACCCTAACCCTAAACCTAACCCTGACCCTAAACCAAACACTAACCCGTACCGTAAACCTAACCCATACACTAACCCTAACCCTAAACCTAACCCTAACCATATCCGGTACCCTAAACCTAACCCTAACCCTTAACCTGACCCGTACCCAACCCTATCCCGTACCCTAACCCTAACCCTAACCCGTACCCAAACCCTAAGAGTAAACCTAACCCATAACCTAGCGCTAACCCTAACCCTAACCCTAGCCTAACCCGCACCCTAAACCTAAACCTAACCGTCACCCTAACCATAACCCTTACCCGTACCCTAACCCTAACCCATAACCTAACTCTAACCCTAACCTTAACCGTAACCCTAACCCGTACCCTAACCCTAAAACTAACCCGTACTGTAACCCCAAACCTAACCCTAACCTGTACCATAACCCTATCCCTAATCCTAACCCTGACCCTAAACCTAACCCTAACTCGTACCCTAACCCTAACCCGCACCTAAACCTAACCCTAACCCGTACCCTAACCCTAACCCATAACCTAAACCTAAACCTAACCCTAAACTTATCCCGTACACTAACCCTATCCCGCACCCTAAACCTAACCCTAACCTGTACCCTAACCCTAACCCTAACCCTAACCCTAACCCTATCCGTACACTAACCGTAACCCAAACCTAACACTAACCCTAACCCATACTCTAACCCTAACCCTAACCCTAAACCTAACCCTAACCCGTACTCTAACCCTAACCCGTACCCTAACACTAACCCATACCCTAACTCTAAACCAAACCCGTACCCTAACCCTAAACGTAACCCTAACCAGAACCCAAACCCTAAACCTAACACGTACCCTAACCCAACCCTAGACCTAACACATACACTAAACCTATCCTCACCGTAACCTTAACCCTAACCCGTACCGTAACCCTAACACTAACCCTAATCCTAACCCTAACCCTAACCCTAACACTAACACTAACTCTAACCCGTACTATAACTGAACCCTAACCCTAAACCTAACCCTAACCCGTACTCTAACCCTATCCCTAACACTAACACTAACCATAATCCTAACACTAAACCTAAACCATACTCTAACCCTAAAACTAACCCTAACACTAACCCTAACCCCCTACTATAACCTTAACCCTAAACCTAACCCTATCCCTAACCCTAACTCGTACCGTAACCCGAACCCGTACCTTAACCCTAACCTTAAAAATAACACTAACCCTGACCATAACCCTAAACCTAATCCCGTACCCTAACACTGACCCTAACCCGAATCTAAACCTAACCCTAACCCTAGACCTAACCCGTACCCTAACCCTAACCCATACCCTAACACTAACCCTAACCCTAAACCTAACTCGATGCCTAACCCTAACCCACACCCTAAGCCAAAACCTAACCCTAGACCTAACCCATACCCTAAACCTATCGTGTACCTTAACCCTAATGCTAACCTGTCCCTAACCCTAGACCTAACACGTACACTAACTCTAACCCGTACCCTTACACTAACCCTAACCTTAAACCTAAACTGTACCCTAACCCTAACCCGAACACTAACACTAACCATAATCCTAACCCTATCCCGTACACTAACCCTAACCCTAACCCGTACCCGTACCCTAACCCTAACCCTAACTCTAACCCTAACAATAACCCTACCCCATACTCTAACACTAACCCAAACCCTAACCCTAACCCGTAACCTAACCTGTAACCTAACCCTAACCCTAACCTATACGCTAACACGTACCATAACACTAACCCTAATCCTAACCCTAACCCTAAACCTAACCCATACCATAACCCTCACCCTAACCCATACCCTAACCCTAACTCGTACACTAACCCTAACACTTACCCTAACCCCTAACCCTAACACTAACCCATACCCTAAACCTAACCCTAACCCTAACTCATACCCTAACCCTAACCCTAATCCTGACGCTAACCCGCACCATAAACCTAAACCTAACCCTAACCCTAACCATAAACCTTACCGTACCCTAACCCTAAAATTAACCCGTACCCTAACCCCAACCCTAACCCGTACCCTAACCCTAACCCTAACCCTAACCCACACCTAAACCTAACCCTAACCCGTAACCTAAACCTAAGCCTAACCCTAAAATTAACCCATACACTAACCCTATCCGGTACCCTAAACCTAACCCTAACCCGTAACCTAACCCTAACCCTAACCCTAAGCCTAACCCGTACATTAACCCTAACCCTAACACTAACACTAAACCTACACCGTAGTCTAACCCTAACCCTAACTCTAACCCTAACACGTACCCTAACACTAACAACAGTAACTCTAAACCGTACTCTAACCCTAACCCTAACCCTAAACCTAACCGTACTCTAACCCTAACCCTAAACCTCAACCTAACCCTAACCCGTACTGTAACCCTAACCCGTACCATAATCCTAACCCTAACCCTAACCTTAAGCGTAAACATGACCCGTACCCTAACCCTAAATCTAACCCGTACCCTAACCCCAACCCTAACCCTAACCCGTACACTAACCCTATCCATAACGCTAACCCTGAACCTAAACCTAACCCTAACCCATACCCTAACCCGAACCCTAACACTAACCCTCACCTAAACCTAACACTAACCCGTACCCTAACCCTAAACCATAACCTAAACCTAACCCTAACCCTAAATGTCACCCATATGCTAACGCTATCCTGTACCCTAAACCTAACCCTAACCCGTACACTAACCCTAACCCGAACCCTAATCCGTTCCCTAAACCTACCCGTAGCCTAACCCTAACTCTAACGCTAACCCCTAACCCTAAACCTAACCCTAACCCTCACCCTAACACGTACCCAAATGGTAAACCTAACCCGTACCCTAACACTATCCCAAACCCGTACTCTAACCCTAACCTTACCCTAACCCGCACCCTAAACCTAACCCTAAACCGAACCCTAACCCTAACCCCGTAACCTAAACCTAACCCTAACCCTAAACTTAACCCGTACGCAAACCCTATCCCATACCCTAAACCTAACCCTAACCCGTATCCTAACCCTAAACCTAACCCTAAGCCTAACCCGAACATTAACCCTAACCCTAACCCTAACACTAACCCTATCCCGTACTCTAACACTAACCCTAACCCTAACCCGTACTCTAACCCTAAACCTCACCCTAACACTAACACTAACGGTAACGCGTACTGTAACCCTAGCCCTAACCCTAACCCTAACCGTACTCAAACCCTAACCCTAACACTCACCCTAAACCTAAACCATACTGTAACCCTACCTGTACCTTAAACCTAACCCTAACCCGTACCCTAACCCTAAACCTAATTCGTACCCTAAACCTAACCATGACCCTAACCCTGACCCTAAACCTAACCCTAACCTGTACCCTAATCCTAACCCTAACCCTAACCCTCACCTAAAACTGACCCTAACCCGTACCCTAAGCCTAACCCGCACCTAAAACTAAACCTAACCCGTACCCTAACACTAACCCATCACCTAAACCTAACCCTAACCCTAAACTTAACCCGTACACTAACCTTATCCCATACCCTAAACCTAACCCTAACCTGTACCCTAACCCTAACCCTAACCCGTACCCTATCAGTACACTAACCCTAAACCTAACGCTAACACTAACCCTAACCCGTACTCTAACGCTAACCCTAAGCCTAAACCTAACCCGTACTCTAACCCTATCCCATACCCTAAAACTAACATTTACCCTAACCCTAAACCTAACCCGTACCCTAACCCTAAATGTAACCCTAACCCGTCCCCAAACCCTAACCCTAACATGTACCGTAACCCTAAACCTAACCCTTACCCTAACCCGTACCCAAACGGTAAACCTAACTTGTAACCTAACACTAACCCTACCCCGTACTCTAACACTAACACTAACCCTAACCATAACCCGTACCCTAACCCTAACCCTAACCCTAACCCTAACCCTAACACTAACCCTACCCCGTACTCTAACCCTAAACTTAACCCGTACCATAACACTAACCCTAACCCTAACCCTAACCCTAACAACACTAACCCTAACCTGTACTCTAACCCTAACCCTAACCCTAACCCTAACCGTATTCTAACCCTAACCCTAAACCTCACCCTAACCCTAACCCATACTGTAAACCTACCCCGTACCAAACCCTAACTCTAACCAGTACCCTAACCCTAACCCTAATTAATACCCTAACCCTAAACCTAACCCTGACCGTAACCCTAACCCTAACCCGTACCCTAAACCTAACCCATACCCTAACCCTAACCCTAACCGTAACCCTGACACTAAACCTAACCTTAACCTGTACCCTAATCCTAACCCCAACCCTAACCCTCACCTAAAACTGACCATATACCGTACCCTAATCCTAACCCGCACCTAAACCTAACTCTAACCCGTACCCTAACACTAACCCATCACCTAAACCTAACCCTAACCCTAAAATTAACCCGTACTCGAACCCTAACCCTAACTCTAACACTAACCCTAACCCGTACTCTAACGTTAACCCTAAACCTAAACCTAAACCGTACTCTAACCCTATCCCGTACCCTAACACTAACATTTACCCTAACCCTAAACCTAACCTGTACCCTAACCCTAAATGTAACCCTAACCCGTCCCCAAACCCTAACCCTAACACGTACCCTAACCCTAACCCTAACACTTACCCTAACCCGTACCCAAACGGTAAACCTAACTTGTACCCTAACACTAACCCAAACCCGTACTCTAACACTAAACCTAACCCTAACACTAACCTTACCCTGTACTCTAACACTAACCCTAACCCTAACCATAACCCGTACCCTAACCCTAACCCTAACCTAACCCTAACACTAACCATACCCCGTACTCTAACCCTAACCCTAACCCGTACTCTAACCCTAACCCTAACCCGTACCCTAACACTAACCCTAACCCTAACCCTAACCCTAAAACACTAACCTTAACCTGTACTCTAACCCTAACCCTAACCCTAACCCTAAACGTATTCTAACCCTAACCCTAAACCTCACCCTAACCCGAACCCGTACTGTAAACCTACCCCGTACCAAACCCTAACTCTAACCAGTACCCTAACCCTAACCCTAATTAGTACCCTAACCCTAAACCTAACCCTGACCCTAACCCTAACCCTAACCCGTACCCTAAACCTACCCCATACCCCAAACCTAACCCTAACGCTAGCCCATACCCTAAAACTAACCCTAACCCGTACCCTAACCCTAACCCTAAACCTGAACTAAACCTAACCCTAACCTGTACCCAAACCCTAAGAGTAACCCTAAACCATAACCTAGCGCTAACGCTAACCCTAAACCTAACCCGCACCCTAAACCTAAACCTAATCCTAACCCTAACCATAAAACTTACCCGTACCCTAACCCTAACCCACACCCTAAACTTAACCCTAAACTTAACCGTAACCCAGACCCGTACCCTAACCCTAAAATTAACCCGTACCCTAACCCCAACCCTAACCCTAACCAGTAACGTAAACCTAACCCTAACCCTAACCCACACCTAAAACTAACCCTAACCCGTAACCTAAACCTAAACCTAATCCTAAACTTAACCCGTACTCTAACCCTATCCCGTACCCTAAACCTAAACCAAAACCGTAAACTAACCCTAAAACTAACCCTAAACCTAACCCTAAGCCTAACCTGTACATTAACCCTAACCCTAACCCTAACCCTAACCCTAACACTAACCCTACCCCATACTCTAACCCTAACCCTAACTCGTACCCTAACCCTAACCCTAACCCAGACACCAACCCTAACCCAAACCCGTACCCTAAACCTAACCTATAACCTAAACCTAACGCTAAACCTAACCCTAACCCTATCCTGTACCCTCAACCTACCTCTAACCCTTGCCTAACCCCTACCCAACCCTATCCCGTACCCTAACCCTAACCCGTACCCAAACCCTAAGAGTAACCCTAACTCATACCCTAGCGCTATCCCTAACCCAAACCTAAGCCTATCCCGCACCCTAAACCTAAACCTAACCGTAAGCTTAAACATAACCCTTACCCATACCCTAACCCTAACCCATAACCTAACACCAACCCTAACCTTAACCATAACCCTAACCCGTACCCTAACCCTAAAAATACCCGTACCGTAACCCCTACCCTAACCCTAACCCGTACCATAAACCTATCCCTAAACCTGACCCTGACCCTAAACCAAAACCTACCCCGTACCCTAACCCTAACCCGCACCTAAACCTAACCCTAACCCGTACCCTAACCCTAACCCGTGACCTAAACCTAAACCAATCCTAAACCTAAACCTAAAACTAAACTTATCCCGTACACTAACCCTATCCCGTACCCTAACCTGAAACCTAACCCGTACCGTAACATTACACTAACACTAACCCTAACCCTAACCCGTAACCTAACCCTAACACTAACCCTAACCCTAACCCTAATCCTAACACTAACGCTAACCCGTACTTAACCCTAAGCCTAACCCTAAACTTAAACCTAACTTTAGCCGTAACCCTAACCCGTACACTAACCCTAAAACTAACCCGTACCCTAACGCCAACCGTAACACTAACTCGTACCGTAACCCTATCCCTATCCCTAAACATGACCTTAAACCTAACCCTAGCCCGTACCCTAACCCTAACCCTAACCCTAACCCTAACCCTAACACTATCTGTACACTAAACCTAACCCTAACCCTAACCCTAACACGAACCCTAACCCGTACTCTAACCCTAACCCTAACCCTCACACTAACAATAACCCGACTGTAACCCTAACCCGTACCATAACCCTAACCCTAACCCGTAACCTAACCCTAACCCTAACCCGTAACCTAACCCTAACCCTAACTCGTACACTAACCCTACCCTAACACTAACCCTAACCTGTACCCTAAACCTAAACCGTACCCTAACACTAAACCTAACCCTAACCGTAACCCATACCCTACCTAACCCTAACCCTAACTCGTACCCTAACCCTAACCCTAACCCTGACCCTAACCCGTACACTACCCGTACCCTAAGCCTAACACATACCCTAACCCTAACCCTTAAACTAACCCTAACCCGTACCGTAAACCTAAACCTAACCCTTGACCTAACCTGTACCCAACCCTATCCCGTACCCTAACCATAACCCTAACCCGTACCCAAACCCTAACAGTAACCCTAACCCATACCCTAGTGCTAACACTAAACCTAACCCTAACACGCACCCTAAACCTAAGCCTAACCCTAACCCTAACTCTAAACCTAACCCTTACACTGACCCTAAACCTAACCCAATACAGTAACCTAACCCTAACCCTAAACCTAACCCGCACACTAAACCTAACCCTAAACCTAGACCTAACACGTACACTAAACCTACCCCGTACCCTACCTTAAACCTAACCCGTACCGTAACCCTAACACTAACACTAACCCTAACCCTAACCCTAACCCGTACACTAACCCTAACCCTAACCCGTACCCTAACCCTAACCCTAACCCTAAACCTAACCCTAACGCTAACCCGTACTTAACCCTAACCCTAACCCTAAACCTAACTTTAACCATAACCCTAACCCATACACTAACCCTAAAACTAACCCGTACCCTAACACCAACCATAACACTTACTGGTACCGTAACCCTATCCCTAACCCTAAACCTGACCCTAAACCTAACTCTAACCCTGACTCTAACCCTAACCCTAACCCTAACCCTATCTGTACACTAACCTAACCCAAACCCTAACACTAAACCTAACCCGTACTCTAACCCAACCCTAACCCTAAAACTAACCCTAACCCGTACTCTAACCCTAACCCGTACCCTAACGCTAACCCTTACCTAACCCTAAACCTAACCCATATCCTAACCCTAAACATAACCCCAACCCATACCCAACACCTAACCCTAACACGTATCCTAACCCTAACCCTAACCCTAATCCTAACCCGCACACTAACCCTAAACCTAAACCTAACCCTAACCCAAACCCGTACACTAACCCTAACCTGAACCCTAACCCTAACCCTAAGCCATACACTAACCCTTCCCGTAGCCTAACCCTAACTCTAACCCTAACCCCTAACCCTAACACTAACTCTAACCCTTACCCTAACCCGTACCCAAACGGTAAACCTATCCCGTACCCTAACACTAACCCAAACCCGTACTCTAAACCTAACCCTAACCCGCACCCTAACCCGCACCCTAAACTTAACCCTAACCCTAACACAAACCATAACCCTTAACCTTAACCTAACCCTAACCCATACCCTAACCTTAACCCTAACCTTAACCATAACCCTAACCCATACCCTAACACTAAAACTAACCCGTACCCTAAACACAACCCGAACCCTAACCTGTACCCTAACACTAACCCTAACCCTAAACCTGACCCTAAACCTAACCCTAACCCTTACACTAAACTTAACCCTATCCCTAACCCGCACCCTAAAACTAACCATAACCCATACCCTAACCGTAAAACTAACCCGTACCCTAACCCCAACCATAAACCTAACCCGTACCCTAACACTAACACTAACCCTAACCCTGACCCTAAACCTAACCGTAAACCGTACACTAACACTAAACCTAACCTTATCCCGTACCCTAAACCTAACCCTAACCCGTACCCTAACCCTAAACCTAACCCTAAGCCTAACCCGTACATTACCCTAACCCTAACCCTAAAATTAACCCTACCCCGTACTCTAAACCTAACCCTAACCCTAACCCTAACCCTAACCCAAACCCTAACCCTAACACTAACCCTAACCCGTACTCTAACCCTCACCCTAACCCTAACCGTACTCTAACCCTAAACCTAAACCTCACCCTAACCATAATCCGTACTGGAACTCTAACCTGTACCATAACCCTAACCCTAACCCGTAACCTAACCCTAACCCTAATTCGTACACTAACCCTTGCCCTAACCCTGACCCTAAACCTAACCCTAACCCGTACACTAAACCTAAACCGTACCCTAACCCTAACCCGTACCCTAACCCGTACCCTAAACCTAAACCTAACCCTAACTCGTACCCTAACACTAACCCTAACCCTGATCCTAACCCTCACCCTAACCCGTACCCTAAGCCTAACCCATACCCTAACACTAAACCTAAACCTAACACTAACCCTAACCCGTACCCTAAAACTAAACCTAACTCTTGACCTAACCCTAACCCTAACCCTAACCCGTACCCAAAACCTAACAGTAAACCTTACCCATACCCTAGCACTAACCCTAAACCTAAACCTAACCCGCACCCTCAACCTAAGCCTAAACCTAAACCTAACCCGAACCCTAAACCTAACCCTTACACTGACCCTAACCCTAAACCTAATCCTAAACCTAAACCGTACCCTAACCCTAAACGTAAACCTAACCCATACCGAAACCCTAACCCTAACACGTACCCTAACCCTAACCCTAAACCTAACCCGCACACGAAACCTAACCCTAACGTTAGACCTAACATGTACACTAACCCTATCCTGTACCCTAAAGTTAACCCTAACCCGTACTGTAACCCTAACACTAACCCTAACCCCAACCCTAACACTAAGCTGTAAACTAACCCTAACCCGAACCCTAAACATAACCCTAACCCGTACACTAACCCTAACACTAACCCGTACACTAACCATAACCCTAAACCTAACCCTAACCCTAACGCTAACCCGTACTTAACCCTAACCCTAACCCTAACCCTAAACCTAACTTTAAACATAACCCTAACCCGTACACTAACCCTAAACCTAACCCGTACCCTAACGCCAACCATAACACTAACTCGTACCGTAACCCTATCCCTAACCCTAAACCTGACCCTAAACCGAACCCTAACCCGTACCCTAAACCTAACCCTAACCCTCACCTAAACCTAACCCTAACCTGTACCCTAAAACTAACCCATAACCTAAACCTAACCCTAACCCTAAACTTAACCCATAGGCTAACCCTATCTCGTACCCTAAACCTAACCCTAACCCGTACCCTAACCCTAAACCTAACCCTAACCCTATCTGTACTCTAACCCTAACCCTAACCCTAAACCTAACACTAACCCTAACCCGTACCCTAACCCTAACCCTAACTCTAAACGTAACTCTAACCCGTACTCTAAACCTAACCCGTACCCTAACACTAACCCTAACCCTAACACAATCCCTAACCGGTACTCTAACCCTAAACCTAACCCTAACTCTAACCCTAACCCGTACTATAACCCTAAACCTAACCCTAACCCTAAACCTAACCCTAACCCATACTCTAACCCTATCCCGTAGCCTAACACTAACTCTAACCCTAACCCCTAATCTTAAACCTAACCCTAACCCTTACCCTAACCCGTACCAAACGGTAAAACTAACCCGTACCCTAACACTAACCCAAACCCGTGCTCTAACCCTACCCCTAACCCTAACCCTCACCCTAAACCGCACCCTAAACTTAACCCTAACCCTAACCTCAACCATAATCCTTAACCGTAGCTAACCCTAACCCTAACTCGTACCCTAACACTAACAATGACCCTAACCCTAACCCATACACTAACCGTAACCCGTACCCTAACCCTAACCCTAACCCTAAATCTAACCCAAACCCTATCCGTACTCTAACCCTAACCCTAACCCTAACTCTAACCCTACCCGTACCCTAAACCTAAACCTAACCCTAACACTAACCCTACCCCGAACTCTAACCCGAACCCTAACCCTAACCGTAACCCTCACCCGTACCCTAAACCTAACCCTAACCCTAACTCGTTCCCTAACCCTAACCCTGACCCTAACCCTAATCCTAACCCTAACCCTATCCCTAACCCTAACCCTAAACCGCACCCTAAACTTAACCCTAACCCTAACCCCAACCATAACCCTTAACCGTACCTAACCCGAACCCTAACTCGTACCCTAATACTAACAATGACCCAAACCCTAACCCATACCCTATCCCTAACCCGTACCCTAACCCTAACCCTAACCCTAACCCAATCCGTACTCTAACCCTAACCCTAAACCTACCCCGTACTCTAACCCTAACCCTAACTCTAACCCTAACCCGTACCCTAACCCTAAACCTAACCCTAACACTAACCCTACCCAGAACTCTAACCCGAACCCCAACCCTAACCGTAACCCTAACCCGTACCCTAAACCTAACCCTAACCCTAACTCGTTCCCTAACCCTAACCCTGACCCTAACCCTAACCCGTACCCTAAACCTAACCCGTACCCTAACCTAACACTAAACCTAACCCTAATCCTATCCCGTATCCTAAACCTAATCCTAACCCTTGTCCTAACCCGTACCCAACCCTATCCCATACCCTAACTCTAACCCTAACCCGTACCCAAACCCTAAGAATAACCCTAACCCATACCCTAGCGCTAACCCTAAACCTAACCCTAAGCCTAACCCGCACCCTAAACCTAAACCTAACCGTAACCGTAACCATAACCCTTACCCATCCCCTAACCCTAACCCATAACCTAACACTAAACCTAACCTTAACCGTAACCCTAACCTGTACCCTAACCCTAAAACTAACCCGTCCCATAACCCAAACCCTAATCCTAACCCGTATCTAACCCTATCCCTAAACATAACCCTGACCCTAAACCTAACCCTAGCCCGTACCCTAAGCCTAACTCGCACCTAAACCTAACCCTAACCCGTAACCTAACCTAAACCTAACCCTAAACTTATCCCGTACACTAACCCTATCCCGTACCCTAAACCTAACCCTAACCGGTAACCTAACCCTAAACTGTACCCTAACCCTAACCCTATCCGTACACTAACCCAAACCCTAAGCCTAACATTAACCCTAACCCATACTCTAAACCTAAACCTAACCCTAAAGCTAACCCTAAGCCATACTCTAACCCTAACCCGTACCCTAACACTAACCTTTACACTAACCCTAAACCTAGCCCGTACCCTAACCCTAAACGTAACTCTAACACGTACCCAAACCGTAACCCTAAAACGGACCCGAACCCTAACCCTAACCCGCACACTGAAACTAACCCTAACCCTAGACCTAACACGTACACTAAACCTATCCCATACCGTAACCTTTACCCTAACCCGTACCGTAATCCTAACCTCAACCCTAACCCTAACCCTAAGCCTAAATGTACCCTAACCCTAACCCTAACACTAACCCTCACTGGTACTCTAACTTAACCCTAACCCTAAACCTAACCCTTCCCGTACTGTAACCCTAACCCTAACTCTAAAACTAACCATAACCCAAACACTAACCTAACCCGTACTCTAACCCTAACCCTAACCCTAAACCTAACCCTAACCCGTACTCTAAACCTATCCCGTACCCTAACACTAACCCTTACCCTAACCCTAAACTTAAACCTAACCCGTACCCTAACCCTAAACGTAACCCTAACCCGTACCCAAACCCTAACCCTAACACGTACCCTAACACTAAACCTGACCCTAAACCTAACCCTAACCCGTACCCTAACCGTAACCCGCACCTAAACCTAACCCTCACCCATACCCTAACCCTAACCCATACCCTAACCCTAAGCCTAACCCTAACCCGATCCGTACACCGTACTCTAACCGTAACCCAAACCCTAACCCTAACCCGTACCATAACCCTAACCCGAACCCTAACCCTTACCCTAACACTAACCCTAAACCTAACACTAACCCTAACCCTAACTCTAACTGTACTCTAAACCTAAACCTAAACCTCTCCCTAACCCTAACACGTACTGTAACCTTAACCCGTACCATAACCCTAAACCTAACCCTAAACTTAACCGTAACCCTGACCTGAACCCTAGCCCTAAAACTTACCTGTACCCTAACCCCAAAACTAACCCTAACCCGTACCCTAACCCTATCCCTAACGCTAACCCTGACCCTAAACCGAACTCTAACCCGTACCCTAAACCTAACCCTAACCCTCACCTAAACCTAACCCTAACCTGTACCCTAAACCTAACCAATAACCTAAACCTAACCCTAACCCTAAACTTAACCCATATGCTAACCCTATCTCGTACCCTAAACCTAACCCTAACCCGTACCCTAACCCTAACCCTAACCCTAATCCTAACCCTATCTGTACTCTAACCCTAACCCTAACCCTAAACCTAACACTAACCCTAACCCGAACTCTAACCCTAACCCTAACTCTAAACGTAACCCTAACCCGTACTCTAACCCTAACCCGTACCCTAACACTAACCCTAACCCTAACACTATCCCTAACTGGTACTCTAACCCTAAATCTAACCCTAACTCTAACCCTAACCTGTACTATAACCCTAAACCTAACCCTAACCCTAAACCTAACCCTAACCCATACTCTAACCCTATCCCGTAGCCTAACACTAACTCTAACCCTAACCCCTAACCCTAACACTAACTCTAACCCTTACCGTAACCTGTACCCAATCGGTAAACCTATCCCGTACCCTAACACTAACCCAAACCCGTACTCTAACCCTAAACCTAAACCTAACCCTAACACGCACCCTAAACTTAACACTAACCCTAAAACAAACCATAACCCTTAACCTTAACCTAACCCTAACCCATACCCTAACCTTAACCCTAACCTTAACCATAACCCTAACCCATACCCTAACACTAAGACTACCCCGTACCCTAAACACAACCCGAACCCTAACCTGTACCCTAACACTAACCCTAACCCTAAACCTGACCCTAAACCTAACCCTAACCCTTACATTAAACTTAACCCTATCCCTAACCCGCACATTAAAACTAACCATAACCCATACCCTAACCGTAAAACTAACCCGTACCCTAACCCCAACCATAAACCTAACCTGTACCCTAACACTAACACTAACCCTAACCCTGACCCTAAACCTAACCGTAAACCGTACACTAACACTAAACCTAACCTTATCCCGTACCCTAAACCTAACCCTAACCCGTACCCTAACCCTAAACATAACCCTAAGCCTAACCCGTACATTACCCTAACCCTAACCCTAAAATTAACCCTACCCTGTACTCTAAACCTAACCCTAACACTAACCCTAAAACGTACTCTAACCCTAACCCTAACCCTAACCGTACTCTAACCCTAACCCTAAACCTCAACCTAACCCTAACCCGTACTGTAACCCTAACCCGTACCATAAGCCTAACCCTAACCCTAACCTTAAGCGTAAACATGACCCGTACCCTAACACTAAATCTAACCCGTACCCTAACCCCAACCCTAACCCTAACACTAACCATAACCCTAACACTAAACCTAACACGTACTCTAACCCTAAACATAACCTTAACACTAACCCTAACCTCCTACTATAACCCTAAACCTAAACCGAACCCTAACCCTAAACCTAACTCGTACTGTAACCCGAACTCCTACCCTAACCCTAACCCTAACCTTAACCTAAAGCTAACCCTGACCCTAACCCTAAACCTAATCCCGTACCCTAACCCTAAACCTAACCCGCATCCTAAACCTAACCCTAACCCTAGACCTAACCCGTACCCAACCCTAACCCGTACCATAACCCTAACACTAACCCTAACCCGTACCCTAACCCTAACCCATACCCTAACCCAAACCTAACCCTAACCTCTACCCTAAACCTAACCAAACCCGTAAATTAACCCTAATCCTAACCCGTACCCTAAGCCTAACCCGTACCCTAAGCCTAACCCATACCCTAACGCTAACCCTAATCCTAACCCTAACCCTAACCTGTACCTAAACCTAACCCTAACCCTTGACCAAACCCTTACCCAACCCTATATCGTAACCTAACACTAACCCTAAACCGCACCCTAAACCTAAACCTAACCTTAACACTAACCATAACCATTACCCATACACTAACCCTAACCCATAACCTAAACCTATCCCTAAACTTAACCGGAACCCTGACCAGTACCCTAAACCTAAAAATAACCCGTACCCTAACCCCAAACCTATCCCTAACCCGTACCCTAACCCTAACCCTAACCCTAACTCTAACCCATACCTAAACCTAACCCTAACCCGTAACCTAATCCTAACCCTAACCCTAAACTTTACCCCTACGTTAAACCTATCCCGTACCCTAAACTTAACCCTAACTTGTAACCTCACCCTAAACCTAACCGTAAGCCTAACCCGTACATTAACTCTAACCCTAACACTAACACTAACCGTACCCCGTACTCTAACCCTAACCTTGACTCTAACCCTAACCCGTACCCTAACCCAAACCCTAACCCTAAGCCTAACACTATCCCTAACCCGTACTCTAACGCTAACCCAAACCCTAACCCTAACCCGTACCCATACCCTAACCCTAACCCTAACCCTAACAATAACCCTAACTAGTACTCTAACCCTAACCCTTACCCGTACCGTACTCTACCCTAACCCTAAACCTCACCCTAACCCTATCCCATACCCTAAACCTAACTCATACCCTAAACCTAAACCTAACCCTAACCTGTACCCTAAACCTAACCCTAAGCCTTACCCTAACCCTAATCCTAATCCGTACCCTAAGCCTAACCCACACCCTAACCCACACCCTAATCCTAACCCTAACCCTAACCCGTAGCTAAATCTAACCCCAAACCTATCCCTAACCCGTAATCTACCCCTAACCCAAACCCTAACCCTAACCCGTACCCGTACCCTAACCCTAACCCTAACCCTAACACTAACCCTAACCCGTACTCTAACCCTAACCCTAACAATATCCCTACCCTGTACTCTAACCCTAACCCAAACCCTAACCCTAACCCGTACCATAACCCTAAACCGAACCCTAACCCTTACCCTAACACTAACCCTAACCCTATCACTAACCCTAAACCTAACTCAACTGTACTCTAAACCTAAAACTAACCCTCTCCCTAACCCTAACACGTATTGTAACCCTAACCCGTACCATAACCCTAACCCTAACCCTAAACTTAACCGTCACCCTGACCCGAACCCTAACCCTAAAACTTACCCGTACCCTAACCCCAACCCTAACCCTAACCCGTACCCTAACCCTATCCCTAACGCTAACCCTGACGCTAAACCGAACCCTAACCCGTACACTAAGCCTAACCCTAACCCTCACCTAAACCTAACCCTAACCCGTACCCTAAACCTAACCCATAACCTAAACCTAACCCTAACCCTAATCTTAACCCATACGCTAACCCTATCCCATACCCTAAACCTAACCCTAACCCGTACCCTAACCCTAACCCTAACCCTAAACCTATCCGTACTCTGACCCTAACCCTAACCCTAAACCTAACACTAACCGTAACCCGTACTCTAACACTAAACCTAACTCTAAACGTAACCCTAACCCGTAATCTAACCCTAACCCGTACCCTAACACTAACCCTAACCCTAACACTATCCCTAACCGGTACTCTAACCCTAAACCTAACCTTAATCTAACCCTAACCCGTACTATAACCCTAAACCTAAACCTAACCCTAAACCTAACCCTAACCCATACTCCAACCCTATCCTGTAGCCTAACACTTACTCTAACCCTAACGCCTAACCCTAACCCTAACCCTAACCCTTACCCTAACCCGTACCCAAATGGTAAAACTAACCCGTACCCTAACACTAACCCAAACCCGTACTCTAACCCTAACCTAACCCTAACCCTAACCCTAAACCGCACCCTAAACTTAACCCTAACCCTGACCCCAACCATAACCCTTAACCGTACCTAACCCGAACCCTAACTCGTACCCTAACACTAAAAATGACCCTAACCCTAACCCATTCCCTAACCCTAACCCGTACCCTAACCCTAACCCTAACCCTAACCCAATCCGTACTCTAACCCTAACCCTAAACCTACCCTGTACTCTAACCCAAACCCTAACTCTAACCCTAACCCGTACACTAACCCTAAACCTAACCCTAACACTAACCCTACCCCGAACTCTAACCCGAACCCTAACCCTAACCGTAACCCTAACCCGTACCCTAAACCTAACCCTAACCCTAACTCGTTCCCTAACCCTAACCCTCACCCTAACCCTAATCCTAACCCTAACCATAACCCTAACCCTAAACCGCACCCTAAACTTAACCCTAAACCTAACCCCAACCATAACCCTTAACCGTACCTAACCCGAACCCTAACTCTTACCCTAACACTAACAATGACCCTAACCCTAACCCATACCCTAAACCTAACCCGTACCCTAACCCTAACCCTAACCCTGACACAATCCGTACTCTAACCCTAACCCTAAACCTACCCCGTACTCTAACCCTAACCCTAACTCTAACCCTAACCCGTACCCTAACCCTAAACCTAACCCTAACACTAACCCTACCCAGAACTCTAACCCGAACCCTAACCCTAACCCTATCCGTACACTAACCCTAACCCAAACACTAACCCTAACCCATACTCTAAACCTAATCCTAACCCTAAAGCTAACCCTAAGCCGTACTCTAACCCTAACCCGTACCCTAACACTAACCCTTACCCTAACCCTAAACCTAGCCCATACCCTAACCCTAAACGTAACTCTAAACCGTACCCAAACCGTAACCCTAACACGTGTCCGAACCCTAACCATAACCCGCACACTGAAACTAACCCTAACCCTAGACCTAACACGTACACTAAACCTATCCCGTACCGTAAACTGAACCCTAACCCGTACCGTAATCCTAACCTTAACCCTAACCCTAACCCTAAGCCTAAATGTACCCTAACCCTAACCCTAACACTAACCCTAACCGGAACTCTAACTTAACCCTAACCCTAAACCTAACCCTTCCCGTACTCTAACACTAACCCTAACTCTAAAACTAACCATAACCCTAACACTAACCTAACCCGTACTCTAACCCTAACCCTAACCCTAACCCTAACCCGTACTCTAACCCTATCCCATAACCTAACACTAACCCTTACCCTAACCCTAACCCTAAACCTAACCTGTACCCCAACCCTAAACCTAAACTTAACCCGTACCCAAACCCTAACCCTAACACGTACCCTAACCCTAAACCTGTCCCTAAACCTAACCCTAACCCGTACCCTAACCCTAACTCGCACCTAAACCTAACCCTAACCCATACCCTAACCCTAACACGTAACCTAAACCTAAGCCTAACCCTAAACTTATCCCGTACACTAACCCTATCCCGTACCCTAAACCTAACCCTAACCTGTACCCTAACCCTAACCCTAACCCTATCCGTACACTAACCCTAACCCTAACCCTAACACTAACCCTAACCCATACTCTAACCCTAACCCTCACCCTAAACCTAACTCTAACCTGACTCTAACCCTAACCTGTACCCTAACACTAACCCTTACTCTAACCCTAATCCTAACCCGTACCCTAACACTAAACGTAACCCTAACCCAAACCAAAACCTAAACCTAACACATTCCCTAACCCTATCACTAACCCGCACACTAAAACTAACCCTAACCCTAGACCTAACACGTAAACTAAACCTATCCTGTACCGTAACCTTAACCCTAACCCTAACCCTAACCCTAACACTAACCCTAACCCTAATCCTAACACTAACCCTAACCCGTACTCTAACTTAACCCTAAACCTAAACTTAACCCTAACCCGTACTCTGACCCTAACCATAACCCTAACACTACCCATAATCCTAACACTAAACCTAACATGTACTCTAACCCTAAAACTAACACTGACACTAACCCTATCCCCTTGTATAACCCTAACCCTTACCTAACCCTAACCCTGACCGTAACTCTAAACCTAATCCCGTAACCTAACCCTGACCCTAACCCGCATCTAAACCTAACCCTAACCCGACACCTAACCCGTACCCTAACGCTAACCCATAGCCTAACACTAACCCATACCCTAACACTAACCCGTACCATAAACCTAACACTAACCCTAACCCGTAACCTAACCCTAACCCGTACACTAAACCTAACCCGATGCCTAACCCTAACCCACACCCTAAACCAAACCCTACCCCTAGATCTATGCCGTACCCTAAACCTATCCCGTACCCTAACCCTAATGCTAACCTGTCCCTAACCCTAGACCTAACCCGTACACTAACCCTAACCCGTACCCTAACACTAACCCTAAACCTAAACCTAAACCATACCCTAACACTAACCCTAACCCTAACACTAACACTAACCCTAATCCTAACCCTATCCCGTACACTAACCCTAACCCTAACCCTTACCCGTACCCTAACCCTAACCCTAACAAATACGCTAACACGTACCATAACCTTAACCCTAATCCTAACCCTAACCCTAAAACTAACCCATACCCTAACCCTCACCCTAACCCATACCCTAACCCTAACTCGTACCCTAAGCCTAACCCTTACCCTAACCCCTAACCCTAACACTAATCCGTACCCTAAACCTAACCCTAACCCTAACTCGTACACTAACCCTAACCCTAACCCTGACCCTAACCCGCACCCTAAACCTAAACCTAACCCTAACCCTAACCATAACCCTTACCGTACCCTAACCCTAACCCATACCCTAAACCTAAACCTAAAATTAACCGTAACCCTGACCCATAACCTAACCCTAAAATTAACCCGTACCCTAACCCCAAACCTAACCCTAACCTGAACCCCAACCCTAACCCTAACCCTAACCCACACCTAAACCTAAACCTAACCCGTAACCTAAACCTAACCCTAACCCTAACTTACCCCGTACGCTAACCCTGTCCCGTACCCTACACCTAACCCTAACCCATAACCTAACCCTAAACCTAACCCTAAGCCTAACCCGTATATTAACCCTAACGCTAACCCTAACACTAACCCTACACCGTACTCTAAACCTAACCCTAACTCTAACCCTAACCCGTACCCTAACCCTAACCCTAATACTAACCCTAACCCGTACTCTAACCCTAACCCTAACGCTAACCCTAACCGTACTCTATCCCTAACACTAACCCTCACCCTAACCCTAACCCGTACAGTAACCCTAACCCTAACCCTAAACTTAACCGTAACACTGACCGTACCCTAACCCTAAAACTAACCCATACCCTAACACCCACCCTAACCTTAACCCGTACCCTAACCCTATACCTAACGCTATCCCTGACACTGAACTAACCCTAACCCGTACCCTAACAGTAACCCTAACCCTAACCCTCAACTAAACCTAAACCATACCCGTACCCTAACCCTAACCCGTAAAGTAAACCTAACCCTAACCCTAAACTTAACCCGTACGCTAACCCTATCCTGTATCCTAAACCTAACCCTAACCCGTACCCTAACCCTAACCCTAACCGTACTCTAACCCTTACACTAACCCTCACCCTAACCCTAACCGTACTGTAACACTAAACCGTACCCTAACCCCAACCCTAACCATAACTCGCACCCTAACTCTAACCCTAACCCTAACCCACACCTAAACATAACCCTAACCCATAACCTAAGCCTAACGCTAACCCTAAACTTAACCCGTACGCTAACCCTATTCCATACACTTAACCTAACCCTAACCAGTAACCTAACCCTAAACCTAACCCTAAGCCTAACCCATACATTAACCCTAACCCTATCACTAGCACTAACCCTACCCCGTACTCTAATCCGAACCCTAACCCTAACACTAACCCTAACCCGTACTCTAACACTAACCCTAACCCTAAACGTAACCCTAACCCTTACGCTAACCCTAACCTGTACCCTAACACTGACCCTAAACCTAACACTATCCCTAACCCTAACACTAAACCTAACCCGTACTCTAACACTAACCCTAACCCTAAACGTAACCCTAACCCTTACGCTACCCTAACCCGTACCCTAACACTGACCCTAACCCTAACACTATCGCTAACCCGTACTCTAACCCTAAACCTAACCCTAACTCTAACCCTAACCCGTACTATAACCCTAACCTAACCCTAAACTTAAACCTAACCTTAACCCGTACTCTAACCCTATCCCATAGCCTAACCCTAAATCTAACCCTAAACCCTAACCCTCACCCTAACCCTATTCCTTACCCTATCCCGTACCCAAATGGTACACCTAACCTGTACCCTAACACTAAACCAAACCCGTACTCTAACCCTAACCATAACCCTAACCCTATCCCTAAACCGCACCCTAAACTTAACCCTAAAACTAACACTAACCTTAACCCTTAACCATACCCTAACCCTAACCCACACCCTAACCCTAACCCTAACTTTAACTGTAACCCTAACCCGTAACCTAACCCTAAAACTTACCTGTACCCTAACCCCAAACCTACCCTAACCCATAACCTAACACTAACCCTAACACTAACCCTGACCCTAAACCTAACCCTAACCCATACACTAACCCTAACACTAACACTAACCCGCACCCTAAACCTAACCATAACCCATACCCTAACCCTAAACCGGAACCTATACCTAACCCTAACCCTAAACTTATCCCGTACGCTAACCCTATCCCGTACCTTAATCCTAACCCTAACCCGTAACCTAACCGTAAACCTAAGCCTAAGACTAACCCGTACATTAAACCTAACCCTAACACTAACCCTACCCCGTATTCTAACCCTAACCCTAACCCTAAACCTAACACTAACCCATACCCTAACCCTAACACTAAACCTTTCCCTAACCCTAACGCTAACCCTAAACCTTACACTAACCCTAAACCTAACCCTTACCCTAACTGTACTCTAACCCTAACCCTAACCCTCACCCTAACCCTAACCCGTACTGTAACCCTTACCCATAACATAACCCTAACTCCAACCCGTACCCTAAACCTAACCCTAACTCATAGCCTAACACTAACCCTGACCCTAACCCTAACCCATACCCTAAACCTATCCTGTACCCTAACCCTAAACCTAACCCTAAGCATACCCTAAACCTAACCCAAACACTAACTCATACCCTAACCCTAAGCCTGACCCTAACCCTAATTCATACCCTAAACCTAACCCATACCCTACCCGTATCCTAAACCTAACCCTAACCCTCACGCTTACTCTAAACCTAACCCTAACTCTTGACCTAACCCGTACCCAACCTTATCTCGTACCCTAACCCTAACCCTAACCTGTACCCAAACCCTAACAGAAACCCTAACCCATTCCCTAGCGCTAACCCTAACCCTAAACCTAATCCTAACCCACACCCTAAACCGAAACCTAATCCTAACCCTAACCATAACCCTTACCCGTACCCTAACCCTAACCCATACCCAAACACTAACCTAACCTTAACCATAACCCTAACCCGTACCCTAACCCTAAAACTAACCCGTACCCTAACCCCAACCCTAACCCTAACCCGCACCTAAACTGAACCCTCACCAGTACCCTAACCCTAACCCATAACCTAAACCTAACCCTAACCCTAAACTTAACCTGAACACTAAACCTATCCCGTACCCTAAACCTAACCCTAAGCCGTACACTAACCCTAACCTTAACCCTAACAATATCCGTACACTAACCCTAACCCTAACCCTAACCCTAAACCTAACCCAACCCTAACCCTAAACGTAACCCTAACCCATACCCAAACCCTAACCCTAACATGTACCCTAACCCTAACCCTAACCCTAACCCTAACCCTAACCCGCACACTAAACCTAACACTGACCCTAGACCTAACACGGACACTAACCCTATCCCGTACCATAATCTTAACCCTAACCCGTACCATAAACCCAACACTTACCCTAACCCAAACCCTAACCCTAACCCTAACCCACACACTAACCCTAACCCTAACCCTAACCAGTACCCTAACACTACCCCTAGCCTAACCCTAACCCTAAACGTAACCCCTAAACCTAACGCTAACCCTAACCCTAACCCTAACCCGTACCCAAACGGTAAACCTAACCCATACCCTAACACTAACCCAAACCCGTACTCTAACCCTAAACCTAACCCGCACCCTAAACTTAACCCTAACCCTAACCCAAACCATAAACCTTAACCATAACCTAACCCTAACCCATACCCTAACCCTAACCCTAATCTTAAACATAACCCTAAACCGTATCCTAACTCTAAAACAAACCCGTACCCTAACCTCAACCCTAACCCTAATCTGTAACCTAAAACTAACCCTAAACCTAACCATGAACCTAAACCTAACCCTAACCCTTACACTAACCCTAACCCTAACCCTAACCCGCACCCTCAACCTAACCCTAACCCGTACCCTAACCCTAACCCGTAAACTAAACCTAACCCTAACCCTAAACTTAACCCGTACGCTAACCCTATCCCTTACCCTAAACCTAACACTAACTTGTATCCTAACACTAAACCTAACCCTTAGCCTAACCCGTACAATACCCCTAACTCTAACCCTAACCCTAACCCTAACACTAACCCTAAACCGTACTCTAACCCTCTAACCATACCCTAACCCTAAGCCTAAACCTCACCCAAACCCTAACCCGTACTGTAACCCTAACCCGTACCATAACCCTAACCCTAACCCGTACCCTAACCCTAACCCTAACTCGTACCCTAACCCTAACCCTAACACTGACCCTAAACCTAACCGTAACCCGTACCCTAAACCTAATCCGTACTTTAACCCTAACCCTAACCCTTACCCGTACACTAAACCTAACCCTAACACTAACTTGTACCCTAAACCTAACCCTAACCCTGACACTAACCCTAACACTAACCCGTACCCTAAGCATAACCCATACCCTAACCCTAACCCTTGACCTAACTCGTACCCAAACCTATCCCGTACCATACCCCTAACCCATACCCAAACACTAACAGTAACACTAACCCATACCCTAGCACTAACCCTAACCCTAACCCTAACCATACTCTGACACTAACCCTAACCCTCACCCTAACCCTACCCCATACTGTAACCCTAACCCGTACCATTACCCTAACCCTAACCCTGACCCTAAACCTAACCCTAACCTGTACCCTACACCTAACCTGTACTTTAACCCTAACCATAACCCTAACCCGTACCCTAAACCTAACCTTAACACTAACTCGTACCCTAAACCTAACCCTAACCCTTACCCTATCCCTAAACCTAACCCGTACCCTAAGCATAACCCATACCTTAACACTAACCCTAAACCTAACCCTAACCTGTACCCTAAATCTAACCCTACCCTTGACCTAACCCATACCCAATCCTATCCCGTACCCTAACCCTAACCCTAACCCGTACAGAAACCCTGACAGTAACCCTAACCCATACCCTAGCGCTAACCCTAACACTAACCCTAACCATATCCCGGACCCTAAACCTAACCCTAACCCTGACCCTAACACTAACCCTATCCCGTACCCTAACCCTAAACCGTACCAGAACCCTAACCCTAAACCTAACCCATACCCTAACCCTAAACGTAAACCTAGCCCGTACCCAAAACCTAACCCTAACACATATCTCAAACATAACCCTAAGCCTAACCCGCACACTAAACTTAACCCTAACCCTAGACCTAACACGTACACTAACCCTATCCCGTACCCTAAACTTAACCCCAACCCATACCGTGTCCCTAACACTAACACTAACCCTAACCGTAACCCGTACACTAACCCTAACCGAACCTTAACCCTAACCCTAACCCGTACCCTAAACCTACCCATAGCCTATTCCTAACTCTAACCCTAACCCCTAACCCTAAGCCTAACCGTAACCCATACCCGAACCCGCACCCAAACGGTAAACCTAACCCGTACCATAACACTAACCCAAATCCGTACCCTAACCCTAACCGTAAACCTAACCCTAGAGTGCAATCTCAATTTAACCCTAACCCTAATGCAAACCATAACCTTTAACCGTAACCTAAGCCTAACCCATAACCTAACCCTAACACTAACCTTAACCGTAACCCTAATCCGTGACCTAACCCTAAAACTAACCCGGACCTTAACCCCAACCCTAACCCTAACCCGTACCCTAACACTAACCCTATCCCTAACCCTGACCCTAAACCTAACTCTAACCCTTACACTAACCCTAACCCTAACCCAACCGGCACCTTAAACTTAACCCTAACCCATACCCTAACACTAACCCGTAACCTAAACCGAACCCTAACCCTAAACTTAAACCGTTCGCTAAACCTATCCCTTACCCTAAACCTAACCCTAACCTGTATCTTAACCCTAACCTAACCCTAAGACTAACCCGTACTTTAACCCCAACGCAACCCTAACACTAACTCTACCCCGTACTCTAACCCTAACCCTAACCCTAACCCGTACCCTAACCCTAACCCTAACCCTAACACTAACCCTAACCAGTACTCTAACCCTAACCCTAACCCTAACCCTAACCGTACTCTAACCTTAACACTAACCCTCACCCTAACCCTAACCGTACTGTAACCCTAACATGTACAATAACCCTAACCCGAACCCTAAACTTAACCATAACCCTGACCCGTACACTAACCCTATCACTAACGCTAACCCTGACACGAAACCTAACCCTAACCCGTACCCTAACCCTATATCTAACACTCACCTTAACCTAACCCTAACCCGTACCCTAACCCTAACCCGAAACCTAACCCTAACCGTACTCTAACCCTAACACTAACCATCACCCTAACCATAACCGTACTGTAACCCTAACCCGTACCCTAACCACAACCCAAACCCTAACCGGTACACTAACCCTAACCCTAACCCACACCTAAACCTAACTCTAACACGTAACCTAAGCCTAACCCTAATCCTAATCTTAACCCGTATATTAACCCTATCTTGTACTCTTAACCTAACCCTAACCCGTAACCTAACCCTAAACTTAACCCTAAGCCTTACCCGTACTTTAACCCTGACCCTAACACTAACACTAACCTTACCACGTACTCTAACCGTAACCCTAAATCTAACCCTAACCCGTACCCTAACCCTAACCTTAACCCTAACCCTAACACTAACCCTACCCCGTACTCTAACCCTAACACAAACCCTAAGCCTAACCCGTACCCTAACCCTAACCCTAACCCTAACCCTAACACTAACCCTATCCTGTACCCTAAACATAACCCTAACCCGTACCCTAACCCTAACCCTAACCCTAACCCTATCCGTACTCTAACCCTAACCATAACCCTAACCCTAAAACTAACCCTTACCCGTACTATAACACTAACACTAACCCTAAACATAACCCTAACCCTTATGCAAACCCTAACCCTTACCCTAACACTAACCCTATCCCTAACGCTATCCCAAACCGGTACTCTAACCCTAAACCTAAACCTAACTCTAGCCCTAACCCGTACTATAACCCTAAACTTAATCCTAACCCTAAACCTAACCTTAGCCCGTACTCTAACCATATCCCGTAGCCTAGCACTAACTCTAACCCTAACCCCTAACCCTAACCTTAACCCTAACCCTTACCCTAACCTGTACCCAAATGGTAAACCTAACCCATACCCTAACACTAACCCAAACCCGTACTCTAACCCTAACCCTAACACTAACACTAGCCCTAAATGGCACCCTAAACTTAACCCTAACCCTAACCATCACCCTTAACCGTACCCTATCCCTAACCCTAACTCGTACCCTAACCCTAACACTGAACCTAACCCTAAGCCGTACCCTAACCCTAACCCGTACCCTAACCCTAACCCTAACCCTAACCCTATCCGTACTCTAACCCTAACCCTAACCCTCCCCTGTACTCTAACCCTAACCATAACTCTAACCCTAACGCGTACCCTAACCCTGAACCTAACCCTAACACTAACCCTATCCCGTACTCTAAAACTAACCCTAACCCTAACCGTAACACGAACCCGTACCCTAAACCTAACCCTAACCCTAACTCGTACCCTAACACTAACCCTAACTCTGACCCTAACCCTAACTCTAACCCGTACCCTAAACCTAACCCATACCCTAACCATAACCCTAAAAAAACCGTAACCCTGACCCATACCCTAACCCTAAAAATAATCCGTACCCTAACACCAACCCTAACCCTAAGCCTAACCCTAACCCGTACCCTAACCCTAAAAATAACCCGAACCTAAACCTAACCCTTAACCATAACCTAAACCTAACACTAACCCTAAACTTAACCCGTATGCTAACCCTATCCCGTACCCTAAACCTTACCCTAACCCGTAACCTAAACCTAAACCTAACCCTAAACCTAACCCGTACATTAACCCTAACCCTAACACTAACACTAACCCTACCCCGTACTCTAACACTAACCCTAAATCTAACCCTAACCCGTACCCTAACCCTAACCCTAACCCTAACCTTAACCCTAACCCTAACTCTAAACCTAACCCGTACTCAAATCCTAACCTTAACCCTAACCGTACTCTAACCCTAACCCTAACCCTCACACTAACCCTAACCCGTACTGTAACACTAACCCGTAACATAACCCTAAACCTAACCCTAACCTTAAGCGTAACCCTGACCCGTACCCTAACCCTAAATCTAACCCGGACCCAAACCCCACCCTAACCCTAACGCTTACCCTAATCCTATCCCTAACGCTAACCCTGACTCTATAACGAACACTAAACTGTACCCGAACCCTAACCCTAACCCTAACCCTCACCTAACCCTAAACCTAACTGTACCCTAACCCTAACCCGTAACCTAAACCTAAACCTAACCCTAAACTTAACCCATACGCTAACCCTATCCCGTACCCTAAACCGAACCCTAACCCGTACCCTAAACCTAACCCTAACCCTAACCCTAACCCTATCCGTACTCTAACCCTAACCCTAACCCTAACACTAACCCTAACTTGAACTCTAACCCTAACCCTAACCATATACGTAACCCTAACCCGGACTCTAACCCTAAGCCGTACCCTAACACTAACCTTAAACCTAACACTATCCCTAACCCGTATTCTAAACCTAATACTAACCCTAACTCTAACCCTAACCCGTACTATGACCCTAAACCTAACCCTAACCCTAAACCTAACCCTAACCCGTACTCTAACCCTATCCGTTAGCATAACACTAACTCTAACCCTAACCCCTAAACCTAACCCTAACCCTTACCCTAACCCGTTCCCAAACGGTAAACTTAACCCGTACCCTAACACTAACCCAAATCTATACTCTAACCCTAACCCTAACCCTAAACTTAACCCTAAACCGCACCCTAAACTTAACCCTAACCCTAACCATAACCATAACCCTTAACCGTACCCTAACCCTAACCCTAACTCATAGCCTAAAACTAACACTTACCCTAACCCTAACCAGTACCCTAAACCTAACCCATACCAACCCTAACCCTAACCCTAACCCTAACCCATACCCTAAACCTAACCCTAACCCTAACTCGTACCCTAACCCTAACCCCAACCCTGACCTTAACCCTAAACCTAACCCGTACCCTAAACCTAACCCATAGCCTAATCCAACCCTAAACCTAACCCTAACCCTATCCCGTACCCTATGCCTAAACCGAACCCTTGACCTAACCCGTACCCAACCTTATCCCGTACCCTAACCCTAACACTAACCCCTACCTAAACCCTAAGTGTAACCCTAACCCATACCCTAGCGCTAAACGTAACCCTAACCCTAAGCCTAACCAGCACCCTAAACCTAATCCTAACCCTAACCCTAACCATAACCCTTACCCGTACCCTAATCCTAACCCATACCCTAACCCTATCCCGCATCTAAACCTAAACCTAACAAGTACCCTAACCCTAACCCATAACCTAAACCTAAACCTAACCCTAAACTTATCCCGTACACTAACCCTATCCCGTACCCTAAACCTAACCCTAACCTGTACCCTAAACCTAACCCTACCCCTAACCCTATCCGTACACTAACCCTAACACTAAACCTATCCCATACTCTAACCTTAAACCTAACCTTAACCCTAACACTAACCCTAACTTTTACTCTAACCCTAACCCTAACCCTAAACGTAACCCTAATCCGTAATCTAACCCTAACCCGTGCCCTAACTCTAACCCTAACCCTAACACTATCCCTAACCCGTACCCTAACCCTTAACGTAACCCTAACCCGTAACCAAACCCTAACCCTAACACGTACCCTAACCCTAACCCTAAACCGCACACTAAAACTAACCCTAACCCTAGAACTAACACATACACTTAACCTATCCTGTACCGTAAACTTAACCCTAACCCATACCGTAACCCTAACACTAACCCTAATACTAACCCTAACCCTAACCCTAACCCTAACCCTAACCCGTAGACTAACCCTAACCCGAACCCTAACCCTAACCCTAACCCTAAACGTACCCTAACCCTAACCGTAACCCTAACCCTAACACGTACCCTAACACTAACCCTTACCCTAACCCTAAACCTAACCCATACCCTAACCCTAAACATAACCCTAACCCGTACCCAAATCCTAAACCTAACACGTACCCTAACCCTAACCCTAACCCGCACACTAAACCTAACCCTAACCCTAGACCTAACACGTACACTAAACCTATCCCGTACCGTAACCTTCATCCTAACCCGTACCGTAACCCTAACCCTAACCCTAACCCTAACCCTAACCCTAACCCATACACTAACCCTAACTCTAACCCTAAACTTACCCTAAGGCTAACCCTAACCCTAACCATAACACTAACCCTAACCTGTACTCTAACCTAACCCTAACCCTAAACCTAACCCTAACCCGTACTCTAACCCTAACCCGTAACCTCAGACTAACGCTAACCCTAACCCATACCATAACCCTAAAACTAACCCTAACCCGTACCCTAACCCTAACCCGTACCCTATCCCTAACCCGATGCCTAACCCTAACCCACACCCTAAACCTAACCCGAACCCTAGACCTAAACCGTACCCTAAACCTATCCCATAACCTAACCCTAACGCTAATCTGTACCCTAACCCTAACACTAGCACTAACCCTAATCCTAAACCTATCCTGTACACTAACCCTAACCCTAACCCTAACACGTACCCTAATCCTAACCCTAAACCTAACCCTAACCCTGACCCTAACCCTAACCCTAATCCCGAACCCTAACCCTAACCCGCATCCTAAACCTAACTCTAACCCTAACCCTAACGCGTACCATAAACCTAACACTAACCCTAACCCGTACAAAAACCCTAACACGTACACTAACCCTAACCCGATGCCTAACCCTAACCCACGCACTAAACCTAACCCTAACCCTAGACCTCAACCGTACCCTCAACCTATCCCGTACCCTAACCCTAACGCTAACCTGTACCCTAACCCTAACACTAACACTATCCCTAATCCTAACCCTTTCCCGTACACTAACCCTAACCCGGTCCCTAACCCGAACCCGTACCATTACATGTACTTTAACCCTAACCCTAACCCGTACCCTCACCCGTAACCTAAACCTAACCCAAACCTGTACACTAACACGTACCATAACCCTAACCCTAATCGTAAACCTAACCATAAACCTAACCCATACCCTACCCCTCACCCTAACTCATACCATAACCCTAACTCGTACCCTAACACTAACACTTACCCTAACCCCTAACCCTAACCCTACACCGTACCCTAAAGCTAACCCTAACCCTAACTAGTACCCTAACCCTAACCCTAACACTGACCCTAACCCTAACCTTAACCCTAAACCTAAACCTAACCCTAACCCGTACAGTAACCCTAACCCGTACCCTAACCCTAACCCTAACCCTAAACCTAACTCTAACCCTGACCCTAAACCTAACCCTAACCCGTACCCTAACCCTAAAGGTAACGCTAACCCGTACCCAAACCCTATTCCTAACACGTACCCTAACCCTATCCATAACCCTAACCCGCACACTAAACCTAACCCTAACCCTAGACCTAACACGTACACTAACCCTATCCCGTAGCCCAGCCTTAACCCTAACCCGAACCCTAACCCTACCCTAAACCGTACCCTAACCCAACCTGTAGCCTAACCCTAAATATAACCCTAAGCCCTAACCCTAACCCTAACCCTAACCCTAACCCTAACCCTTACCCTAAAACGTACCCATATGGTAAACCTAAGCCGTAACCTAACACTAACCCAAACTAACCCTAACCCTAACCCAAACCCACACCGTTAAATTAACCCTAACCCTAAACCTAAACCAAACCATAACCCTTAACCGTAACCTAACCCTAACCTATACCCTAACCCTAACCCTAACCTTAACCATAACCCTAACCCGTAACCTATCCCTAAAACTAACCTATACCTTAACCCCATCCCTAATCCTAACCTGTACCCTAACACTAACCATAACCCTAAACCTGACCCTAAACCTAACCCTAACACTTAAACTAACCCTAACACTAATCCTAACCCGCACCCTAAACCTAAACCTAACCCGTACCATAACCCTAACCCGTAACCTAAACCTAACCCTAACCCTAAACTTAACCCGTACGCTAACCTTATCCCAGACCCTAAACCTAACCCTAACACGTATCTTAACCCTAAACCTAACCCTAAGCCTAATCTGTACATTAACCCTATCCCTAACCCTAACACTAACCCAACCCGGTACTCTAACACTAACCCTAACCCTAACCCTAACCCGTACCCTAACCCTAACCCTAAACCTAACTCTAACACTAACCCTAACCTGTACTATCCCTAACCCTAACCCTAAACCTAACCATATTCTAACCCTAACCCTAACACTAAAGCATAACCCTAACCCGTACAGTAACCTTAACCCACACCATAACCCTAAACCTAACCCGTATCCTAAACCTAACCCTAATTCGTACCCTAACCCTAACCCTAACCCTGACCCTAACCCTAACCCTAACCCGTATCCTAAACCTAACACATACCCTAACCCTAAACCTAACCCTAACCCGTACCCTAACCCTAACCCTAACCCTGACCCTAAACCTAAATCTAACCCGTACCCTAAGCCTAACCCATACCCTCAACCTAAACCTAATCCTAAACCTAACCCTTACCCGTACCCTAAACCTAACCCTAACCCTTAACCTAACCCGTAACCTAACCCTAACCCTAACCCGTACCCAAACCCAAACAGTAACCCTAAACCATACCCTAGCGCTAACACTAACCCTAACCCTAAAACTAACCACTACCCGTACCCTAACCCTAACCCATACCCTAACCCTAACCATAAACTTAACTGTAACCCTGACCCGTACCCTAAACCTAAAATTAACCCGTACCCTAACACCAACCCTAACCCTAACCTGTACCCTAACCCTAACCCTAACCCTAACCCACACCAAACCTAACCCTAACCATAACCTAAGCCTAAACCTAACCCTAAACTTAACCCGTACGCTAACCCTATCCCGTACCCGAAACCTAACCCTAACCCGAACCTATCACGAGACCTAACCCTAAGCCTAACCCGTATATTAACCCTAACCCTAACACTAACACTAACCCTTCCCCGTACTCTAACCCTAACCTGAAAACTAACCCTAACCCGTACCCTAACCCTAACCCTAACCCTAACACTAATCCTACCCCGTACTCTAACCCTAACACAAACCCTAACCCTAAACCATACCCTGACCCTAACCCTAACCCTAACTCTGACACTAACCCTAAACCGTACTCTAACCCTAACCCTAACCCTAACCGTACTCTAACCGTAACACTAACCCTCACCCTAACCCTAACCGTACTGTAACCCTAACCCGTACCATAACCCTAACCCTAACCGTAACTTAATCGTAAACCTGAACTGTACCTTAACCCTACAACTAACCCGTACCCTAACCCCAACCCTAACCCTAACCCGAACCCTAACCCTATCCCTAACGCTAACCCTCACCTAAACCTAACAATTACCCGTACCCTAACCTTAACCCGTAACCTAAACCTGACCCTAACCATAAACTTAACCCCTACGCTAACCCTATCCCGTACCTTAAACCTAACCCTAACCCCTACCCTAACCCTAACGCTAACCCTAACCCTATCCGTACTCTAACCCTAACCCTAACCATAACACTAACCCTAACCCGTACTCTAACACTAACCCTAAACCTAAACGTAACTCTAACCCATACGCTAACCCTAACCCGTACCCTAACACTAACACTAACCCTAACACTATCCCTAAACTGTACTCTAACCCTAAACCTAAACCTATCTCTAACCCAAACCCGTACTATAACCCTAAACCTAAGCCTAACCCTAAACCTAACCCTAACCCGTACTCTAAATCTATCCCGTAGCCTAACACTAACTCTAACCTTAACCCCTAACCCTAACCCTAACCCTTACCTAACCCATACCCAAAGGGTAAACCTAACCTGTACCTTAACACTAACACAAACCCGTACTCTAACCCAAACCCTAACCCTAACCCTAACCCTAAACCGCACCCTAAACTTAACCTTAACCCTAACGCTAACCATAACCCTTAACCGTACCCTAAACCTAACCGTAACTCATACCCTAACACTAACACTGACCCTAACCCTAACCCGTACACTAACCCTACCCCGTACTCTAACCCTAACCCTAACTCTAACCCAAACCCGTACCTTAAACCTAAACCTAACCCTAACACTAACCCTACCCCGTACTCTAACCCTAACCCTAACCCTAACCTTAACCCTAACCCGTACCCTAAACCTAACCCTAACTCATACCCTATCCCTAACCCTAATCCTGACCCTAACCCTAAACCTAACCCGCACCCTAAGCCTAAACCATACCCTAACCATAAACCTAAACCTACCCCTAACCCTATCCCGTAGCCCAAACCTAACCGTAACCCTGGTCCTAACCCGTACCCAACCCTATCCCGTATCCTAACCCTAGTCCTAACCCGTACCCAAACCCTACGAGTAACCCTAACCCATACACTAACGCTAACCCTAACCCTAAGCCTAACCCGCACCCTAAACCTAAACCTAACCGTAACCCAAACCATAAACCTTACCCGTAAACCTAACGCTAAACCATAACCTAAAACTAACCGTAACCTTAACCGTAACCCTAAACCATACCCTAACCCTAAAACTAACCCGTACCGTAACCCCAACCCTAACCCTAACTCGTACCATAATCCTATCCCTAATCCTAACCCTAACCCTAAACCTAACCCTAACCTGTACCCTAACCCTAAACCGCACCTAAACCTAACCCTAACCTGTACCCTAACTCTAAACCATAACCTAATCTGAACCTAACCCTGAATTTATCCCGTACACTAACCCTATCCCGTACCCTAAACCTAACTCTAACCTGTACCCTAACCCTAACCTAACCCTAACCCTATCCGTACACTAACCCTAACCCTAACCCTAATACTAACCCTAACCCATACTCTAACCCTAAACCTAACCCTAAACCTAACCCTAACCAGTACTCTAACCCTAACCCGTACGCTAACACTAACCCTTACGCTAACCCTAAACCTAACCTGTACCCTAAACCTAAACGTAACCCTTGACCTAACCCGTACCCAACCCTAATTCGTGACCTAACCCTAACCCTAACCCTAACCCTATCCGTACACTAACCCTAACCCTAACACTAACACTAACCCTAACCCGTACTCTAACCCTAACCCTAAATCTAAACCTAACCCTAACCCATTCTCTAACCCTATCTCGTACCCTAACACTAACATTTACACTAACCCTAAACCTAACCCGTATCCTAACCCTAAACAAAATCCTAACCTGTGCCCAAAACCTAACCCTAACACGTACCCTAACCCTAACCCTAACCCTTACCCTAAACCGTACCCAAACGGTAACCCTAACTTGTACCCTAACACTAACCCAAACCCGTCCTCTAACCCTAAACCTTACACTAACACTAACTCTACCCCGTACTCTAACCCTAACCCTAACCCTAACCCGTACCCTAACCGTAACCCTAACACTAACACTAATCCTAACCTGTACTCTAACCCTAACCCTAACCCTAACCGTATTCTAACCCTAACCCAAAACCTCACCCTAACCCTAATCCGTACTGTAAACCTACCTCGTATCATAACCCTAACCTAACCCATACCCTAACCCTAACCCTAATTCGTACCCTAACCCTAAGCCTAACCCTGACCCTAAAACTAACCCTAACCTGTACCCTAAACCTAACCCGTACCCTAACCCTAACCCGTACCCTAATCCTAACCCTAACCCGTACCCTAACCCTAAACCTAACCCTAAACCTGACCCTAACCCTAACCCTAACCCCTACCTGTACCTAACCCTAACCCTTAGCCTAACCCTAACCCTAACACTAACCCTATACCGTACTCTAAACCTTACCCTAACCCTAACCCTAAACATACTCTAACTCGCACCCTAAACCTCACCCTAACCCTAACTCGTACCCTAACCCTAACCCTAACCCTGACCCTAACCCTAACCCTAACCTGTACCCTAAACCTAACCCATACCCTAAACCTAACCCTAAACCTACCCCTAAACCTATCCCGTACCCTAACCCTAACCCTAACTCGTAACCAAACCCTAAGAGTAACCCTAACCCATACCCTAGTGCTAACCCTAACCCTAACCCTAAGCCTAACCAGCACCCTAAACCTAAACCTAACTGTAACCCTAACCATACCCCTTACCAGTACCCTAAGCTTAACCCATAACCTAACACTAACCTTAACATTAACCGTAACCCTAACCCGTACCATAACCCTAAAAATAACCCGTACCGTAACCCCAAACTTAACCCTTACCTGTACCATAACCCTATCCCTAATCCTAACCCGTAACCAAACCCAAACCATAACACGTACCCTAACCCTAACCCTAACCCTAACCCTAACCCTTACCCTAACCAGTACCCAAACGGTAAACCTAACCCGTACCCTAACACTAACCCAAACCCGTACTCTAAACCTAACCCTAACCATAACCATAACCCACATCCTAAACTTAACCCTAACCCTAACCCAAACCATAACCCTTAACCGTAACCTAACCCTAACCCATACCGTAACCCTAACCCTAACCATTACCGTAACCCTACCCCATATCCTAACCCCAAAACTAACCCGTACCCTAACCCTAACCCTAACCCTAACCCGTACCCTAACACTAACCCTAACCCTAACCCTAACCCTAAACCTGACGCTAACCCTTACACTAATCCTAACCCTAACCCTAACCCGCACCCAAAACCTAACCCTAACCCGAACCCTAACCCTAACCCGTGACCAAAACCTAACCATAACCCTAAACTTAGCCCATATGCTAACCCTATCCCGTACCCAAAACCTAACCCTAACCCGTATCCTAACCCTAGACCTAACCCTAAGCCTAACCGTACATTAAACCCAAACCTAACCCTAACACTAATCCTACCCCATACTCTAAACCTAACCCTAAACCTAACCCTAACCCTAACCCATACACTAACCCTAACCCTAACCCTAACACTAATCCTATCCCGTATTCTAACCCTAAACCTAACCCTAACCCTAACCCGTACCCTAACCCTAACCCTAACACTAACCTTAACCCGTACTCTAACCCTAACCCTAACCTTAACCGTACTCTTACCCTAACCCTAACCCTCACCCTAACCCTAACCCGTACTGTAACCCTAACCCGTACCCTAACCCTAACACTAACTCGTACCCTAGCCCTAACCCTAACCATGACCATAACTCTAAACCTAACCGGTACCCTAAACCTAACCCATACTTTAAACCTAACCCTAACACTAAACCATATCCTAAACCTAACCCTAACCCTAACTCGTTCTCTAAAACTACCCTAACCCTGACCCTAAACATAACACTAACCCATACCCTAAGCCTAACCCATACCCTAACTCTAAACCTAAACCTAACCCTAACCCTAACCCGAACCCTAAATGTAACCCTAACCCTCTACCTAACCCGTACCCAAACTATCCCGTACCCTAGACCTAACCCTAACCCGTACCCAAACCCTAACAGTAACCCTAACCCATACCCTAGCGCTAACCCTAACCCTAACCCTAACCCGGATACTAAACCTAACCCTAACCATTACCCTAACACTAACCCTATCCCGTAACCTAACCCTAAACCGTACATGAACCCTAAAACTAAACGTAACCCATACACTAACGCTAAACATAACACTAACCCGTACCCAAACCCTAACCCGAACATTAACCCTAACCGTAACCCGTACCCTAACCCTAACCCGTAACCTAAACCTAACCCTAACCCTAAACTTACCCTAACGCTAAACCTAACCCTAACACTAACATTAACCCTAACCCGTACTCTAACCTAACCCTAACCCTAAACCTAACCCTAATCCGTACTCTAACCCTAACCCGTACCCTAACACTAACCCTAACCCTAAACCGTACCATAACCCTAACACTAACCCTAACCCGTACCCTAACCCTAACCCGTACCCTATCCCTAACCAGATGCCTAACCCTAACCCACACCTTAAACCTAACCCTAACCCTAGACCTAAACCGTACCCTAAGCCTATCCCGTAACCTAACCCCAGCGCGAACCTGTACCCTAATCCTAACACTAGCACTAACCCTAATCCTAAACCTATCCCGTATAATAACCTTAACCCTAACCCTAACCCGTACCCTAACCCTAACCCTAAACCTAACACTAACCCTGACCCTAACACTAACCCTAATCCCGTACACTAACCCTAACCCTAACACTAACCCAAATCCTAAACCTAACTCTAACCCTAACCCTAACCCGTACCATAAACCTAACACTAACCCTAACCCGTACAAAAACCCTAACACGTACACTAACCCTAACCCGATGCCTAACCCTAACCCAAAAACTAAACCTAACCCTAACCCTAGACCTAAACCGTACCCTCAACCTATCCTGTACCCTAACCCTAACGCTAACCTGTACCCTAACCCTATAACTAACACTATCCCTAATCCTAACCCTATCCCATACACTAACCCTAACCCGGACCCTAACCCTAACCCATACTATTACACGTACCTTAACCCTAATCCTAACCCGTACCCTCACCCGTAACCTAAACCTAACCCTAACCTGTACGCTAACACGTGTCATAACCCTAACCCTAATCCTAACCCAACCATAAACCTAACCCATACCCTACCCCTCATCCTAACCCATACCCTAACCCTAACTCGTATCCTAACACTAACCCTTACCCTAACCCCTAACCCTAACCCTACACCGTACCCTAAACCTAACCCTAACCCTAACTCGTACCCTAACCTTAACCCTAACCCTAACCTGTAGCCTAACCCTAATCCGTACCCTAACCCGAACCCTAACCCTAAACCTAAACCTAACCCTGACCCGTACCCTAACCAAAACGGTACCCTAAGCCTAACCCTAAACCTAACCTGTACCCTAACCCTAAAAATAACGCTAACCCATACCCAAACCCTATCCCTAACACGTACCCTAACCATATCCCTAACCCTAACCCGCACACTAAACCTAACCCTAACCCTAGACCTAACACGTACACTAACCCTATAACGTAGCCCAGCCTTAACCCTAACCCGAACCCTAACCCTACCCTAAACAGTACCCTAAACCTACCTGTAGCCTAACCCTAAATCTAACCCTAATCCTTAACCCTAACCCTTACCCTAAACCGTAACCAAATGGTAAACCTAACCCGTACCGTAACACTAACCCAAACCCGAACTCTAACGCTAAACCTAAACCAAACCCACACCGTTAACTTAACCCTAACCCTAACCCAAACCATAACCCTTAACCATAACCTAACCCTAACCCATACCCTAAACCTAACCCTAACCTTAAACTTAACCCTAACACGTAACCAAACCCTAAAACTAACCTATACCCTAACCCCAACCCTAACCCTAACCCATACCCTAACACTAACCCTAACCCTAAACCTGACCCTAACCTAACCCTAACACTTACACTAACCGTAACACTAACCCTAACCTGCACCCTAAACCTAACCCTAACATGTACCATAACCCTAACCCATAACCTAAACCTAACCCTAACCCTAAACTTAACCCGTATGGCAACCCTATCCCGGACCCTAAACCTAACCCTAACCCGTATCCTAACCCTAAACCTAACCCTAAGCCTAATCTGTACATTAACCCTAACCCTAACCCTAACACTAACCCTACCCCGTACTCCAACCCTAACCCTAAAGCTAACCCTAACCCGTACACTAACCCTAACCCTAAACCTAAACCTAACCCTAACACTAACCCTAACACTAACGCTAACCTGTACTCTAACCCTAACACTAACCCTAACCCTAACCCTGGCCCTAATCCTAACCTTAACCAGTACACTAACCCTAACCCTAACCCTCACCTAAACCTAACCCTAACCCGTACCCTCACCCTAATCCGTAACCTAAACTAAAACCAACCCTAAACTTAACCCGTACGCTAACCCTATCCCTTACCCTAAACCTAACCCTAAAACGTAAACTAACCCTAAACCTAACCCTAAGCCAAACCCGAACATTAACCCTAACCCTAACCCAAACACTAACCCTACACCGTACTCTAACCCTAACCCTAACCTTAAACCTAACCCTAACCCGTACTCTAACCCTAAACCTAACCCTAACACTAACCCTACCCGTACTCTAACACTAACCCTAACCCTAACCCGTACCCGTACCCTAACCCTAAACCTAAACCTAACCCTAACACTAACCCTAACCTGTACTCTATCGCTAACCCTAACTCTAACCCTAACCGTATTCTAACCCTAACCGTAACCCTTAACCGTAACCCTAACCCGTACTGTAACCCTAACCCATACCATAACCCTAAAGCTAACCCGTATCCTAAAACTAACCCTAATTCGTACCCTAACCCTAACACTGACCCTAAACCTAACCCTAACCCGTATCCTAAACCTAACCCATACCCTAACCCTAAACCTAACCCTAACCCGTACCCAAACCCTAACCCTAACCCTGACCCTAACCGTAACCCTAACCCGTACCCTAAGCCTAACCCATACCCTAACCCTAAACCTATTCCTAACCCTAACCCTAACCCGTACCCTAAACCTAACCTTAACCCTTAACCTAACCAGTAACCTAACCCTAACCCTAACCCGCACCCAAACCCTAACAGTAACCCTAAACCATACCCTTGCGCTAACACTAACCGTAACCATATCCCTAACCATTACCGGTACCCTAACACTAAACCATACCCTAACCCTAACACTAAACTTAACTATAAACCTGACCCGTACCCTAAACCTTAAATTAACCCATACCCTAACACCAACCCTAACCCTAACCTGTACCCTAACCCTAACACTAACCCTAACCCACACCAAACCTAACACTAACCCATAACCTAAGCCCAACCCTAACCCTAAACTTAACCCATACGCTAACTCTATCCTGTACCCTAAACCTAACCCTAACCCGTACCTAACACTAACCCTAATCCTATCCCGTACTCTAACTCTAAACCTAACCCTAAACCTAACCCGTACCCTAACCCTAACCCTAAAACTAACCCTAAACTGTACTCTAAACCTAACCCTAACCCTAACCCTAACCGTACTCTAACCCTAACCCTAACCCTAACCCGTACTGTAACCCTAACCCATACCATAACCCTAAACCTAACCCATACCCTAACCCTAACACTAACTCGTACCTTAACCCTAACCATGACCATAACTCTAACCCTAACCTGTACCCTAAACCTAACCCGTAATTTAAACCTAACCCTAACCCTAACCCGAATGCTAAACCTAACCCTAACCTAACTCGTACCCTAAACCTACCCTAACCCTGACCCTAACCCTAACACTAACCCATACCCTAAGCCTAACCCATACCTTACTCTAAACCTAAACCTAACCCTAACCCTAACCAGAACCCTAAGTGTAACCCTAAACCTCTACCTAACACATACCCAAACCTATCCCGTACCCTAACCCTAAACCTAACTCGTACGCAAAACCTAACAGTAACCCTAACAAATACCCTAGGGCTAACCCTAACCCTAATCCTAACCAGGACCCTAACCTAACCCATACCGTAACCCTCACCCTAACCCTAACCCGTACTGTAACCCTAACCCATACCATAGCCCTAACCTTAACCCGTACCCTAACCCTAACCCGTACTCTAAGCCTAACCCATACCCTAACCCTAACCCTAAACCTAACCCTAACCCTAACCCTGACCCTAAACCTAACCCTAACCCGTACCCTAAACCTAACCCATACCCTAACCCTAAACCTAACCCTAAGCCGTACCCTAAACCTAGCCCTAACCCGTACCCTAACCCTAACCCTGACCCTGAACTTAACCCTAACCCGTACCCTAAGCCTAAACCATACCCTAACCCTAACCCTAATCCTAACCCTAACCCTAACCCGTACCTAAACCTAACACTAACCCTTGACCTAACCCATACCCAACCCTATCTCGTAACCGAACCCTAACACTAACCCATACCCAAAACCTAACAGTAACCCTAACCCATACCGTAGCGCTAACCCTAAACCTAAACCTACCCCTAATCCGCACCCTAAACCTAAACCTAACCCTAACACTAACCATAACCCTAACCAGTACCCTAATCCTAACCCATACCCTAACCCTAACCCTAAACTTAACCGTAACCCTGACCCTTACCCTAAACCTAAAATTAACTCATACCCTAACCCCAACCCTATCCCTAACCCATAACCTTACCCTACCGCTAAACCTAACACAAACCCTATCCCATATCCTAAACCTAACCCTAACCCGTAACCTAACCCTAAACCTAACCCTAAGCCTAACCCGGTCATGAACACTAACCCTAACACTAACACTAAACCTACCCCGTACTCTAACACTAATCCTAACTCTAACCCGAACCCGTACCCTAACCCTAACCCTAACTCTAACCCTAACACTCAACCTACCCCGTACTCTAACCCTAACCCCAACCCTAACCCTAACCCGTACCCTAACCCTAACCCTAACCCTAACCCTAACCCACACCTAAACCTAACCCTAACCCGTAACCTAAGCCTAACCCTAACCCTAAACTTAACCCGTACTCTAACCCTATCCCATACCCTAAACCTAACCCAAACCCGTAAACTAAACCTAAACCTAACCCTAAGCCTAACCTGTACATTAACCCTAACCCTAACCCTAACCCTAACACTAACCCTACCCCGTACTCTAACCCTAACCCTAACTCTAACCCTAACCCGTCCACTAACCCTAGCCCTAACCCTAACCCTAACCCTAACCTAACCCTACCCCGTTTCTAACCCTAACACAAACCCTAACCCTAACCCGTACCCTAACCCTAACCCTAACACTAACCCTAACTCGTACTCTAACCCTAACCCTAACCCTAACCCGCACCCTAAACCTAACCATAACCCGTAACCTAACCCTAACTCGTAACCTAAACCTAACCCTAACCCTAAACTTATCCCGTACGCTAATCCTATCCTGTACCCTAAACCTAACCCTAAACCATAACCTAACCCTAAACCTAACCCTAAGCCTAACCCGTACATTAACCCTAACCCTAACCCTAACACTAACCCTACCCCGTAATCTAACACTAACCCTAACCCTAACCCTAACCCGTACCCTAAACCTAACTCTAAACCTTTCCCTAACCCAATCACTAACCCTAACTCTTACTCTAACCCTAACCCTCACCCTAAACCTAACCTGTACTGTAACCCTAACCCGTAACATAAACCTAACTCTAACCCGTACTCTAACCCTAACTCATAGCCTAACTATAACCCTGTCCCTAAACCTAACCCGTACCCTAAACCTAACGCATACATGAACCCTAAAACTAACCCTAAGGCGTACCCTAAACCTAACCCTAACCCTAACGCATACCCTAACCCTAACCCTAAACCTAACCCTAACCCTAACCCTTACCATAAACCTAAACCTAGCCCTTGACCTATCCCGTACCCAAACCTATCTCGTACCCTAACCCTAACCCTAACCCGTACCCAAACCCTAATAACCCTAACCCATTCCTTAGCGCTAACCCTAACCCTAAACCTAATCCTAACCCGCACCCTTAACCTTAACCTAACCCTTACCCTAACCATAACCCTTACCCGTACCCTAACCCTAACACATACCTAACACTAACCCTAACCTTAACCATAACCCTAACCCGTACCCTATCCCTAAAACTAACCCGTACCCTAACCCCAACCCTAACCCTAACCCGCACCTAAACATAACCCTAACCCGTACACTAACCCTAACCCGTAACCTAAACCTAACCCTAACCCTAAACTTAACCTGAACACTACACCTATCCCGTACCCTAAACCTAACCCTAACCCGTACCCAAACCCTAACCCTAACACGTACCCTAAACCTAACCCTAACCCGCACACTAAACCTAACCCTAACCCTAGGCCTAACACGTACACTAAACCTATCCCGTACCATAACCTTAACCCTAACCCGTACAGTAACCCTAACACTAACCCTAACCTTAACCCCAACCCTAACCCTAACCCGTACCATAACACTATCCCAATCCCTAACCCTGACCCAAAACCTAACCCTAACCCGTACACTAACCCTAACCCTAACTATAAACGTACCCTAACCCTAACCCTAACCCTAACACAAACCCTAACCCGAGCTCTAACCTAACCCTAACCCTAATCATAAACCTTACCGTACCCTATCCCTAAAACATACCCTAACACTACACCTAAATTTAACCATAACACTAACCCGTACCCCAACCCTAAAACTAACCCATACCCTAACCCCAACCCTAACCCTAACCCGTACAATAACCCTATCCCTATCCCTAACCCTGACCCTTAACCTAACCCTAACCCGTACCCTAACACTAACCCGCACCTAAACCTAAACCTGTCCCGTACCCTAACACTAACCTGTAAACTAAACCTAAACCTAACCCTAAATTTAACCCGTACACTAACCCTATCCCGTACCCTAAACCTAACCGTAACCCGTACCCTAACCCTAACACTAACACTAACCCTATCCGTACACTAAACATAACCCTAACCTAACACTAACCCTGACCCGTACTCTAAACCTAACCCTTACCCAAAACCTAACCCTAACCCATACTCTAACCCTAACCCGTACCCTAACACTAACCCTTACCCTAACCCTAAACCTAACATGTACCCTAACCCTAAATGTAACCCTAACCAGTACCCAAACCCTAACCCTAACACGTACCCTAAGCCTAACCCTAACCCTAACCCCCACACTAAACCTAACACTCTCGACCTAACACGTACACTAAACCTATCCCGTACTGGAACCTTAAACCTAACCCGTACCGTAACCCTAACACTAAGCCTAACCCTAAACCTAAACCTAACCCTAACCCGTACACTAACCCTAACCCGAACCCTAACCCGTACCCTAACACTACCCATAGCCTAACCCTAACTCTAACACTAACCCCTAACCCTAAACCTAACACTAACCCTTACCCTAACCCGTACCCAAACGGTAAACCTAACCCGTACCCTAACACTATCCCAAACCCGTACTCTAACCCTAACCCTAACCCTAACCCGCACCCTAAACCTAACCCTAAACCAAACCCTAACCCTAACCCGTAACCTAAACCTAACCCTAACCCTAAACTTAACCCGTACGCAAACCCTATCCCATACACTAAACCTAACCCTAACCCGTATCCTAATGCTAAACCTAACCCTAATCCTAACCCGTACATTAACCCTAACCCTAACACTAACACTAACGCTATCTCGTATTCTAACACTAACCCTAACCCTAACCCGTACTCTAACCCTAAACCTAACCCTAACCCTAACACTAACACTAACGCTAACCCGTACTGTAACCCTAACCCTAACCCTAACCCTAACCGTACTCAAACCCTAACCCTAACACTCAACCTAAACCTAACCCATACTGTAACCCTAACCCGTACCATAAACCTAACCCTAACCCGTACCCTAACGCTAACCCTAATTCGTACCCTAACCCTAACCCTAACCCTGACCCTAAACCTAACCCTAACCTGTACCCAAATCCTAACCCTAACATTAACCCTCACCTAAAACTGACCCTAACCCGTACCCTAACCCTAACCCACACCTAAACCTAACCCTAACCCGTACCCTAACACTAACCCATCACCTAAACCTAACCCTAACCCTAAACTTAACCCGTACACTAACACTATCCCGTACCCTAAACCAAACCCTAACCTGTACCCTAACCCTAACCCTAACCCGTACCCTATCCGTACATTAACCCCAACCCTAACTCTAACACTAAACCTAACCCGTACACTAACGCTAACCCTAAACCTAAACCTAACCCATACTCTAACCCTATCCCGTACCCTAACACTAACATTTATCCTAAGCCTAAACCTAACCCGTACCCTAAACCTAAATGTAACCCTAACCCGTCCCCAAACCCTAACCCTAACACGTACCCTAACCCTAACCCTAACCCTTACCCTAACTCGTACCCAGAAGGTAAACCTAACTTGTACCCTAACACTAACCCAACCCGTACTCTAACACTAACCCTAACCCCAACACTAACCTTACCCCGTAATCTAACCCTAACCCTAACCCTAACCATAACCAGTACCCTAACCCTAACCCTAACCCTAACCCTAACAACACTAACCCTAACCTGTACTCTAACCCAAACCCTAACACTAACCCTAACCGTATTCTAACCCTAACCCTAAACCTCACCCTAACCCTAACCCGTACTGTAAACCTACCCCGTACCAAACCTTAACTCTAACCAGTACCCTAACCCTAACCCTAATTAGTACCCTAACCCTAAACCTAACCCTGACCCTAACCCTAACCCTAACCCGTACCCTAAACCTACCCCATACCCTAACCCTAACCCTAACGCTAACCCATACCCTAAACCTAACCCTAACCTGTACCCTAACCCTAACCCTAAACCTGAAACTAAACCTAACCCTAACCCCTACCCAAACCCTAAGAGTAACCCTAAACCATACCCTAGCGCTAAAGATAACCATAACCCTAACCCGCACCCTAAACCTAAACCTAACCCTAACCCTAACCATAAAACTTAACCATACCCTAACCCTAACCCATACCCTAAACATAACCCTAAAATTAACCGTAACCCAGACCCGTACCCTAACCCTAAAATTAACCCGTACCCTAACCCCAACCCTAACCCTAACCAGTAACGTAAACCTAACCCTAACCCTAACCCACACCTAAAACTAACCCTAACCCATAACCTAAACCTAACCCTAACCCTAAACTTAACCCGTACTCTAACCCTATCCCATACCCTAAACCTAACCCAAACCCGTAAACTAAACCTAAACCTAACCCTAAGCCTAACCTGTACATTAACCCTAACCCTAACCCTAACCCTAACACTAACCCTACCCCGTACTCTAACCCTAACCCTAACTCGTACCCTAACCCTAACCCTAACCCTGACACCAACCCTAACCCAAACCCGTACCCTAAACCTAACCTATACCCTAAACCTAACCCTAAACCTAACCCTAACCCTATCCCGTACCCTCAACCTAACCCTAACCCTTGCCTAAACCGTACCCAACACTATCCCGTACCCTAACCCTAACCCGTACCCAAACCCTAAGAGGAACCCTAACCCATACCCTAGCGCTAACCCTAACCCTAAACCTAAGCCTAACCCGCACCCTAAATCTAAACCTAAAGGTAAGCCTAACCATAACCCTTACCCATACCCTAACCCTAACCCATAACCTAACACTAACCCTAACCCTAACCGTAACCCTAACCCGTACCCTAAACCTAAAAATACCCGTACCGTAACCCCTACCCTAACCCTAACCCGTACTATAAACCTATCCCTAAACATAACCCTAACCCGAAACCTAACTCAACCCCGTACCCTAACCCTAACCCGCACCTAAACCTAACCCTAACCCGTACCCTAACCCTAACTCGTAACCTAAACCTAAACCTAAACCTAAACCTAAAACTAAACTTATCCCGTACACTAACCCTATCCCGTACCCTAACCTGAAACCTAACCCGTACCGTAACATTACACTAACACTAACCCTAACCCTATCCCTAACCCGTAACCTAACCCTAACCCTAACCCTAACCCTAACCCTAACCCTAACGGTAACCCGTACTTAACCCTAACCCTAACCCTAAACCTAAACCTAACTTTAGCCGTAACCCTAACCCGTACACTAACCCTAAAACTAACCCGTACCATAACGCCAACCATAACACTAACTCGTACCGTAACCTTATCCCTAACCCTAAACATGACCTTAAACCTAACCCTAACCCATACCCTACCCTAAACCTAACCCTAAGCCTAACCCTAACGCTAACCCGTACTTAACCCTAACCCTAACCCTAACCCTAAACCTAACTTTAACCATAACCCTAACCCATACACAAACCCTAAAACTAACCCGTACCCTAACGCCAACCATAACACTAACTCGTACCGTAACCCTATCCCTAACTCTAAACCTGACGCTAAACCTAACTCTAACCCGAACTCTAACCCTAACCCTAACCCTAACCCTATCCGTACACTAACCTAACCATAACCCTAACACTAAACCTAAGCCGTACTCTAACCCTAACCCTAAACAAAAAACTAACCCTAACCCGTACTCTAACCCTAACCCGTACCCTAACACTAACCCTTACCTAACCCTAAACCTAACCCATACCCTAACCCTAAATGTAACACCAACCCATACCCAACACCTAACCCTAACACGTATCCTAACGCTAACCCTAACCCTAATCCTAACCAGCACACTAAACCTAACCCTAACCCTAGACCTAACACGTACACTAACCATACCCCGTACCGTAACCTTAACCCTAACCTGTACCGTAACCCTAACACTACCCCTAAACCTAACCCTAACCCTAACCCTAACCCGTACACTAACCCTAACCTGAACCCTAACCCTAACCCTAACCCATACACTAACCCTACCCGTAGCCTAACCCTAACTCTCACCCTAACCTCTAACCCTAAAACTAACTCTAACCCTTACCCTAACCCATACCCAAACGGTAAACCTATCCCGTACCCTAACACTAACCCAAACCCGTACTCTAAACCTAACCCTAAACCTAACCCTAACCCGCACCCTAAACTTAACCCTAACCCTAACACAAACCATAACCCTTAACCTTAACCTAACCCTAACCCATAACCTAACCTTAACCCTAACCTTAACCATAACCCTAACCCATACCCTAACACTAAAACTAACCCGTACCCTAAACCCAACCCGAACCCTAACCCGTAACCTAAAACTAACCCTAAACCTAAACCTGACCCTAAACCTAACCCTAACCCTTACACTAAACTTAACCCTAACCCTAACCCGCACTCTAAAACTAACCCTAACCCATACCCTAACCGTAAAACTAACCCGTACCCTAACCCCAACCATAAACCTAACCCGTACCCTAACACTAACACTAACCCTAACCCTGACCCTAAAACTAACCGTAAACCGTACACTAACACTAACCCTAACCTTATCCCGTACCCTAAACCTAACACTAACCCGTACCCTAACCCTAAACCTAACCCTAAGCCTAACCCGTACATTACCCTAACCCTAACCCTAAAATTAACCCTACCCCGTACTCTAAACCTAACCCTAAACCTAACCCTAACCCAAACCCTAACCCTAACACTAACCCTAACCCGTACTCTAACCCTCACCCTAACCCTAACAGTACTCTAACCCTAAACCTAAACCTCACCCTAACCATAACCCGTAGTGGAACTCTATCCCGTACCATAACCCTAAACCTAACCCGTAACCTAACCCTAACCCTAACTCTTACACTAACCCTAACCCTAACCCTGACCCTAAACCTAACCCTAACCCTAACCCGTACACTAAACCTAAACCGTACCCTAACCCTAACCCTAACCCTAACCCTTACCCTAAACCTAACCCTAACCCTAACTCGTACCCTAACACTAACCCTAACCCTGACCCTAACCCTAAACCTAAACCGTACCCTAAGCCTAACCCACACCCTAACACTAAACCTAAACCTAACACTAACCCTAACCCGTACCCTAAACCTAAACCTAATTCTTGACTTAACCCTAACCCTAACCCTAACCCGTACCGAAAACCTAACAGTAACCCTTACCCATACACTAGCACTAACCCTAAACCTAAACCTAACCCGCACCCTAAACCTAAGACTAATCCTAAACCTAAACCTAACCCGAACCCTAAACCTAACCCTTACACTGACCCTAACCCTAACACTAATCCTAAACCTAAACCGTACCCTAAGCCTAAACGTAAACCTAACCCGTACCAAAACCCTAACCCTAAACCTAACACGTACCCTAACCCTAACCCTAAACCTAACCCGTACACGAAACCTAACCCTAACCTTAGACCTAACACGTACACTAACCCTATCCTGTACCCTAACCTTAACCCTAACCCGTACCATAACCCTAACACTAACCCTAACACCAACCCTAACACTAAGCCGTAAACTAACCCTAACCCTAACCTTAACCCATACCCTAACCCTAACCCTAACCCATACCCGAACCCTAAACATAACCCTAACCCGTACCCTAACTCTAACACTAACCCGTACACTAACCCTAACCCTAACCCTAACCCTAACCCTAACACTAACCCTAACCCGTACTCTAACCCTAACCCTAACCCTAACCCTAACAAAATCCCTACCCCGTACTCTAACCCTAACCCAAACCCTAACCCTAACCCGTACCCTAACCCTAACCCTAATTCATACCCTAACCCTAACCCTAACCCTGACCCTAATCCTAACCCTAACCTGTACCCTAATCCTAACCCTAACCCTAACCCTCACCTAAACTGACCCTAACCCGTACCCTAACCCTAACCCGCACCTTAACCTAACCCTAACCCATACCCTAACACTAACCCATCACCCAAACCTAACCCTAAGCCTAAACTTAACCCGTACACTAACCCTATCCCGAACCCTAAACCTAACCCTAACCTGTACCCTAACCCTAACCCTAACCCGTACCCTATCAGTACACTAACCCTAACCCTAACTCTAACACTAACCCTAACCCGTACTCTAACGCTAACCCTAAACCTAAACCTAACCCGTACTCTAACCCTATCCCGTACCCAGCACTAACATTTACCCTAACCCTAAACCTAACCTGTACCCTAACCCTAAATGTAACCCTAACCCGTCCCCAAACCCTGACCCTAACACGTACCGTAAGCCTAAACCTAACCCTTACCCTAACCCGTACCCAAACGGTAAACCTAACTTGTACCCTCACACTAACACACACCCGAACTCTAACACTAACCCTAACCCTAACACTAACCCTACCCCGTACTCTAACACTAACCCTAACCCTAACCATAACCTGTACCCTAACCCTAACCCTAACCCTAACCCTAACACTAACCCTACCCCGTGTTCTAACCCTAACCCTAATCTGTACCCTAACACTAACCCTAACCCTAACCCTAACAACACTAACCCTAACCTGTACTCTAACCCAAACCCTAACCCTAACCCTATCCGTATTCTAACCCTAACCCTAAACCTCACCCTAACCCTAACCCATACTGTAAACCTACCCCGTACCAAACCCTAACTCTAACCAGTACCCTAACCCTAACCCTAATTAGTACCCTAACCCTAAACCTAACCCTGAGCCTAACCCTAACCCTAACACGTACCCTAAGCCTAACCCATACCCTAACCGTAACCCTAACGCTAACCCATACCCTAAACCTAACCCTAACCTGTACCCTAATCCTAACCCTAACCCTAACCCTCACCTAAAACGGACCCTAACCCGTACCCTAACCCTAACCCGCACCTAAACCTAACCCTAACCCGTACCCTAACACTAACCAATCACCTAAACCTAACCCTAACCCTAAACTTAACCCGTACACTAACCCTATCCCGTACCCTAAAATTAACCCTAACCTGTACCCTAACCCTAACCCTAACCCGTACCCTATCCGTACACTAACCCTAACCCTAACTCTAACACTAACCCTAACCCGTACTCTAACGCTAACCCTAAACCTAAACCTAACCCGGACTCTAACCCTATCCCGAACCCTAACACTAACATTTACCCTAACCCTAAACCTAACCCGTACCCTAACCCTAAATGCAACCCTAACCCGTCCCCAAACCCTAACCCTAACATGTACCCTAACCCTACCCTAACCCTTACCCTAACCCGTAACCAAACGGTAAACCTAACTTATACCCTAACACTAACCCAAACCCGTACTCTAACACTAACCTTAACCCTAACACTAACCCTAAACCGTACTCTAAACCTAACCCTAACCCGTACCCTAACACTAACCCTAACCCTAACCCTAACCCTAAGAACACTAACCCTAACCTGTACTCTAACCCTAACCCTAACCCTAACCCTAACCGTATTCTAACCCTTACCCTAAACCTCACCCTAACCCTAACCCGTACTGTAAACCTACCCCGTACCAAACCTTAACTCTAACCAGTACCCTAACCCTAACCCTAATTAGTACCCTAACTCTAAACCTAACACTGACCCTAACCCTAACCGTAACCTGTACCCTAAACCTAAACCATACCCTAACCCTAAACCTAACGCTAACCCATACCCTAAACCTAACCCTATCCTGTACCCTAACCCGTACCCTAACCCTAAACCTGAACCTAAACCTAACCCTAAACCGTACCCAAACCCTAAGAGTAACCCTAAACCATAACCTAGCGCTAACGCTAACCCTAACCCTAAACCGCACCCTAAACCTAAACCTAACCCTAACCCTAACCATAAAACTTACCCATACCCTAACCCTAACCCATACCCTAAACATAACCATAAACTTAACCGTAACCCAGACCCGTACCCTAACCCTAAAATTAACCCGTACCCTAGCCCCAACCCTAACCCTAACCAGTAACGTAAACCTAACCCTAACCCTAACCCACACCTAAAACTAACCCTAACCCGTAACCTAAACCTAACCCTAACCCTAAACTTAACCCGTACTCTAACCATATCCCGTACCCTAAACCTAACCCAAACCCGTAAACTAACCCTAAACCTAACCCTAAGCCTAACCTGTACATTAACCCTAACCCTAACCCTAACACTAACCCTACCCCGTACTCTAACCCTAACCCTAACTCGTACCCTAACCCTAACCCTAACCCTGACACCAACCCTAACCCAAACCCGTACCCTAAACCTAACCTATACCCTAAACCTAACCCTAAACCTAACCCTAACCCTATCCCGTACCCTCAACCTAACCCTAACCCTTGCCTAACCCGTACCCAACCCTATCCCGTACCCTAACCCTAACCCGTACCCAAACCCTAAGAGTAACCCTAACCCATACTCTAGCACTAACCCTAACCCTAAACCTAAGCCTAACCCGCACCCTGAACCTAAACCTAACCGTAAGCCTAAACATAACCCTTACCCATACCCTAACCCTAATCCATAACCTAACAATAACCTTAACCTTAACCGTAACCCTAACGCGTACCCTAACCCTAACGATACCCGTACCGTAACCCCTACCCTAACCCTAACCCGTACCATAAACCTATCCCTAAACCTGACCCTGACCCTAAACCTAACCCTACCCCGTACTTTAACCCTAACCCGCACCTAAACCTAACCCTAACCCTAACCCTAACCCTAACCCGTAACCTAAACCTAAACCTAAACCTAAACCTAAAACTAAACTTATCCCGTACACTAACCCTATCCCGTACCCTAACATGAAACCTAACCTGTACCGTAACATTACACTAACACTAACCCTAACCCTAACACTAACCCATAACCTAACCCTAACCCTAACCCTAACCCTAACCCTAACCCTAACACTAACACTAACGCTAACCCGTACTTAACCCTAAACCTAACCCTAAACCTAAAACTTACTTTAGCCGTAACCCTAACCCGTACACTAACCCTAAAACTAACCCGTACCCTAACGCCAACCATAACACTAACTCGTACCGTAACCATATCCCTAACCCTAAACATGACCTTAAACCTAACCCTAACCTGTACCCTAACCCTAACCCTAACACTATCCGTACACTAAACCTAACCGTAACCCTAACCCTAACCGTAACCCATACCCTAAACCTAACCCTAACCCTAACTCGTACCCTAACCCTAACCCTAACCCTGACCCTAACCCTAAACCTAACCCGTACCCTAAGCCTAACCCAAACCCTAACCCTAACCCTTAACCTAACCCTAACCCGTACCCTAAACCTAAACCTAACCCTTGACCTAACCCGTACACATACCTATCCCGTACCCTAACCCTAACCCTAACGCGTACCCAAACCCTAACAGTAACCCTAACCCATAACCTAGCGCTAACACTAAACCTAACCCTAACACGCACCCTAAACCTAAGCCTAACCCTAACCCTAACCCTAACCCTAATTCTAAACCTAACCCTTACACTGACCCTAAACCTAACCCAATACCGTAACCTAACCCTAACCCTAAACCAAACCCGCACACTAAACCTAACCCTAAACCTAGACCTAACACATACACTAACCCTATCCCATACCCTTACCTTAAACCTAACCTGTACCGTAACCCTAACACTAACACTAACCCTAACCCTATCCCTAACCCGTACACTAACCCTAACCTAAACACTAACCCTAACCCTAACCCGTACCCTAAACCTAACCCTAACCCTAAACCTAACCCTAACGCTAACCCGTACTTAACCCTAACCCTAACCCTAACCCTAAACCTAACTTTAACCATAACCCTAACCCATACACAAACCCTAAAACTAACCCGTACCCTAACGCCAACCATAACACTAACTCGTACCGTAACCCTATCGCTAACCCTAAACCTGACCCTAAACCTAACTCTAACCTGTACTCTAACCCTAACCCTAACCCTAACCTTATCCGTACACTAACCTAACCCTAACCATAACACTAACCCTAACCCATACTCTAACACTAACCCTAACCCTAAAACTAACCCTAACCCGGACTCTAACCCTAACTCGTACCCTAACACTAACCCTTACCTAACCCTAAACCTAACCCATACACTAACCCTAAACATAACCCCAACCCATACCCAACACCTAACCCTAACACGTATCCTAACCCTAAACCTAACCCTAATCCTAACCCGCACACTAAACCTAACCCTAACCCTAGACCTAACACGTACACTAACCATACCCCGTACCGTAACCTTAACCCTAACCCGTATCGTAACCCTAAAACTAACCCTAAACCTAACCCTAACCCTAACCCTAACCCGTACACTAACCCTAACCTGAACCCTAACACTAACGCTAAACCATACACTAACCCTACCCATAGCCTAACACTAACTCTAACCCTAACCCCTAACCCTAACACTAACTCTAACCCTTACCCTAACCCGTACCCAAACGGTAAACCTATCCCGTACCCTAACACTAACCCAAACCCGTACTCTAACCCTAACCCTAAACCTAAACTTAACCCGCACCCTAAGCTTAACCCTAACCCTAACACAAACCATAACCCTTAACCTTAACCTAACCCTAACCCATAACCTAACCTTAACCCTAACCTTAACCATAACCCTAACCCATACCCTAACACTAAAATTAACCCGTACCCTAAACCCAACCCGAACCCTAACACTAACCCTAACCCTAAACCTGACCCTAAACTTAACCCTAACCCTTACACTAAACTTAACCCTAACCCTAACCCGCACCCTAAAACTAACCCTAAACCATGCCCTAACCGTAAAACTAACCCGTACCCTAACCCCAACCATAAACCTAATCCGTACCCTAACACTAACACTAACCCTAACCCTGACCCTAAAACTAACCGTAAACTGTACACTAACACTAACCCTAACCTTATCCCGTA